>CM053513.1:41459868-41871016 GCA_028627145.1 Eidolon dupreanum
ACAATTGTTAACAGCGCTGCAGTAGAAGCAATTTCAGCTTGTCCCTAAGAGTGTTATTGCATTTGGTTTTGTCCTTTAGGTCTCACTCCTCCTTAAACCTCCTTGTAATTCTCTTTCTTGGACTACTTCTATATATTTTGCATTGCCTCCTTTTTCTCAGACATAAAACTGATTCTCTCTGTGATTCTGAACTCAGCCTTTCTGACGATACTTTTTGCTATACCATTTTGTCATTTTTAGGACTTTAATTAACACCTATAGTCTGTTGATACCTAAATATTTTGATACAGTCCTGAATTTTTGAATCTCAATTAAGACTGACATGCCAAATCATTTCCTGTTCATTTTTATATTACCCAAATAAAAATAAAGCACTCTAAGTATCTTTCCACTTAGCCTCTGGCCCACAAAATGTATCCATGTGAACTTGTATTTTGTTCTAAGTTTGCCAAGTCTATATTTTTTATAATTATAAAATGAAGTAGGATTATATTATTTAATGTAGCTGTCTTTGCAGATAATTAAATAGGTTTCAAGAATTGTATAATATCCTGGATACTCCAGACTCTAACTTTTCTTATCTGTGTAAGTCGGCAGTAACATTTTCCCACAAATTGGAGTAGTTAAAAAAAAAATTAAAACAGAAAAAGGTAGTATAGAACCTTGGCAAGTACTGTGTCTTTATGGCACAATCCTTACAAAATTGCATTAGCTGTTTGTTAAGTTTTTTCTAAATGAAACACTTTTTAATTTTCAGGAACATGGAATTAGCTCATGGTGATTTATGTGCTTTTTTTCCCCCTTTTCACTGCCGAATAGCAAATTGTGTTACTGTCCACCAGTCTTTTAAAATCATCTCCTGTTCGTGGAGTATGAGATTGTAGGTACCATAAAAATTCCACTTTGTTTTATCATCTGTTTCTCTTGTTTCTGACTGTCAGATTTATTCTGGGTTCTCAATTCTGTTACATTGGTCTGTGTGCTCATTTTTCTGCCAATGCCAAATAGCAGAACATGTTCCTGCTTACCAGTCTTCTAAAACCATCTCCTGTTCTTGGAGGATGAGATTGTAGATAACATAAAAATTCTGCTTTGTGTTTATTGTCTGTTCATCTTTTTTCTCATGATGGCTTTGGCTATTTGGGGTCCTTTGTGATTTCATACAAATATGATGATGTTTGTTCTATTTCCTTAAAAATGTCATTGGGATTTTGATGAGAATTGCATTAAATCTGCATATTGCTTTGAGTAGTATGGCTATTTTAACTATGTTGATTCTTCTAATGCATGAACATGAAATATCTTTCTTTTATTTGCATCTTCTTTAATTTTTTAAAATAATTTCTTGTGGTTTTCAGTGTATAAGTCCTTCACATTTTTTGTTAAGTTTATCCTAGATATTTGATTCTTTTCATTGAAATTGCAAAGGGAATTTTTTTTATTTCTGAAATTTTATTGTTAGTATATTTTTGTACATTGATTTTGTATTCTGCAACTTTAACATATTTGTTTATTGTTTCTAATAGTTTTGTGGAGTCTTCAGTGTTATCTCTCTAAAGAATCATATCATCTGCAAAAAGTGACAGTTTGATTTCCTTGTTATCAATTTGGATACCTTTTTCTTCTCTCTTTCCTGATTGTTCTAGATAAAACATCAATACTATATTGACTAGGAGTGGTTAGAGTGGGCAACCTTGTCTTCTTTCTGATCTTAGAGGAAAGCTTTCAGCTTTTCACCCTTAAATATATTAGCTGAGTGTGTGTTGTATATGGCATTTATTATGTTGAGGTACTTTCCTTCTATACCCATTTTATTAAGTTTTTTAATCATAATTTAATCATAAATAGATACCGTATTTTGTCAACTGCTTTTTCTGTCTATTAATATGATCATATAATTTTTATCTTTTATTGTGTTTATGTGGTGTATCACATTGATTGATTTGCATATGTCAAACCATTCTTGCACCCCTAAAAATAAATCTCACTTGATCATGACATATCAACTTTTTAATATATAGTTGTATTCGATTTGCTAGTATTTTGTTTAGGATTTTTGCATCTGTAATCATCAGAAATATTGATCTGTAGTTTTCTTTTTTGTGTTATCTTTACCAAAACCTAGCCACTTTTCAATTTTTGGAAGAGTTTAAAAAGGACAGGTGTTAAATCATCTTAGGATGTTTGGTAGAATTCACTAGTGAAGCCATCTGATCCTGAACTTTTGGGGAGGTTTTTGATGATTGCTTTAATTTCCTTACTGCTGATCAATCCATTTAGATTTTCTAGTTCTTAATTCAGTCTAGGAACGTTATATAAATTTAGGAACTTGTCCGTTTCTTCTAGGTTGTTGAATTTGGTGGCATATAGTCTTAGTATTCTTGTATGATCCTTCGTATTTCTGTTGAATCCATTATAGTTATCTTCTTTCATTTCTAATTTTATTTATTTATATCTTTTCTCTTTGTTCTTAGTGATCAAGCCAGGGATTTATCAATTATATTGAACTTTTCAAAGAGCCAGCTCTCAGTTGCATTATTTTTTTTTTCTATTGTCTTTTTCTTCTCAATTTCATTTAATTTTGCTCTGATTTTTACAATTTTTTTACTTCTAACTTTAGGCTTCATTTATTCTTTTTTCCCCTAGTTCTTTAATATGTAAAGTTAGGTTGCTTATTTGGGATTTAATTTTGTTTTCTGAGATAGGCCTGAAATGATATGAACTTTCCTCTTATTACAGCTTTTGCTGTATCTCAAAACATTTGATATGTTGTATTTTTATTCTCATTTTAGTCTATGTATCCTTTGACCTCTCTTTTTATTTCTTCTTTGACCCAGTTATTCTTTAGTAGCATGTTGTTTAATATTTGCATATTTGTGTTTTTTTTCCCCCCATGAAAGGCTTTGTAAATGTCAATTATGTACATTTGACTTAATGTGTCATTTAAGGCTGATATTTCCTTACTGATTTTCTGTTTGAATAATCTATTCATAGCTGTCAATAGAATATTTAGGTCCCCTACTATAATTATGTGATTGTCAGTTTCTTCCTTTAGTTCTGTTAGTAGTTGCTTTACATATTTTGGTGCTCCCTGTTGGAAGCATATATATTGATGTGTTATGCCTCGTAATATTGTTCTCTTAGTGATTATGAAATGTCCATGTTTGTCTCTTGTTACCTTTTTTCATCTTGAAGTCTATTTCATCAGATATAAGTGCAGCTATACCCGCTTTCTTATGGGTGCCATTTTCTTGGATTATCATTTTTCACCCTTTCACTTTTAGGCTATATTTGTCCTTGCAGCTGAGATGTGTTTCTTGAAGGCAGCATAAGGTTGAGTTTTGTTTTTTGATCCAATCTGCTACTCCGTGCCTTTTTATAGGTGAGTTCAGCCCATTTACATTTAGGGTGATTATTGAAATATAGCAATTTTATCTTTTTTTCCTGGTTGCTCAGTGTCTCCATTGTTTCTTTGTACTTGTATTTCTGTCTGTTATTTTAGTTTGGTGGTATTCTATGATTTTTTTTCTGTTTCTTCTTTTTTTGTGTTCAGTTCTGTGTGTGTGTGTGTGTTACCATTAAGTTTATGTAAAAGAAAGTTTCATATATACAGGAGTCCTTTTTGTTCTGCATGCATCTTATCTCAATTTCCCTTCACATTCAGACCTTTACCTTCTTCTCTTTTACGTTTTCATTGTCACAAATTTTCCCAATTTACACTGTGAGTTTATTTTCAAGTTGTAGTAGCTATCGTATACTTCTATTTTTAAGTTTTACCTCCTTTAACCATTATGTAATATTTAAGTATATAATACCTTATTCTGAATAGGAGTTATAATTTCCTACTTCTCTCTGTCTTCTTTAGTCATTTTACTCATATTTTTGTATCATTTTGTCTTTTGGTTTCCATTAGAATAACCCCATTTAGTATTTTCTGTAATGCAGGCCTTATGGTAAAAAATTCCATCAGCTTCTGTATGTCTGGATAGATCTTTATTTCTCTTTCATATCTAAAGGATAAGTTTTCTGGGTACATTTTTCTTTGCTGGTAATTTCTCTCTTTCAGTAGTTTGAATATTTGATCCCACTCCTTTCTAACTAGTACAGTTTTTGCTGAAAAATCTGATAATAATCTAATGGGATTTCCTTTATAGGTCACTGTCTTCTTTTCCCTGGCTGCTTTGAAAATGCTTTTTTGTCATTAATATTTAACAGTTTTAATTTAGTGTGTCTTAGACAAGGCATTTTTGAATTGAGATAATTAGGTGTTCTGTTTTTTCCATAGGTTTGGAAAGTTCTGGTTGACTGAATAGGCTCTGTGTTCTCTTTTCTTTCTCTTCTTCTGATATACCCATTAATCTTACATTGCTCTTTCTGATGGAGTCAGATAATTCTTGAAGAATTCTTTCATTTTTTCACTTTCAATTCTCTTTTTACATCTGTGTTATTTCCAGGTTTCTGTCTTTGATGTCACTAATTATTTCTTCCACCTAGTCAGCTCTATTTCCTAACCTTGTTATTTCATTCTCCATCTCTTTTATTGAGTTCTTCAGCTCCAGAATTTCTATTTGGTCCTTTTTTAAAGGTACAGTCTCTTTGATAAAATATCCCTTTTGGTCATTGATTTTATTTCTGAGTTTATTAAACTACTTATCTGAGTTTTTTTGTATCTTGTTGATTTTTTTCAGAATTGCAATACTAATTTTTTTGTCTTTTAAATCACATATTTCCATGTCTTTAAGTTTATTTTCTGGAGATTTTTTATTTCCTTTTTGAACTACCTTATTAATTTGGTTGTTCATAGTGTTTAGTGGATTATTTTTCTGCTTAGCCATTTATGTGAATGAACTCTGCTTTTATTATTGTTGTCATTGTTGTTTGTTACTATTATTATTATTATTATTATTATTATTATTATTAAAGAGTGATGTCTCCAGCAGGTTGATAAGAACAGGTTTTTCTTTTGTTTTCCAGTAGGTGGTGTTTGAAGAGAGTATAAGCTTCTTATACAGTTTAGGCTTATTGGATCTCTGTTGGGTTGTGGAGGATGCCTTGTATTCCCTGGAGAGGTGGGCAGCTCCTCTGTAATCATGTTGCCTCAGTCTCAGGGCTTCACTTCTGTGGAAGAATGTGAGCTCTAATCCCCAAAAGTCCTAGTGTGCTGCCTGAAGTATCTCAAGTACCCCGTGTAGGAACAGCCTCAATGGGTAGGTGTGCACAGATCTCTCAGAAGTGTTTGTATGTTGTACTAGGGATCCTTTACTGGATCATAGCTGTTTAACTTGTTGTAATTTCAAGGGGCGAGTTCAGGGGAACCACTCATGCCACCATGCTTCTGACATCCAAGACATAATAAAGTTTTGACCTCAAGACATATATGTTTTTGAAGACAAATTTGTCAAATAAAACCCAGTGAGATATTGAATTTTGTAGGAGATATACCTATTTTATTGTTATAAACAGTTGAGATAAAATGAAATAGCAAAATAGAAATATGAATTTTAACTACAAAGTCAAAATCAGTAATAAGACTCCAATTTTATTTTGACATTTATCTCCATGTAGGAGAAAACAGGTAGAGCTAATAAAATTGTACCTTCTCCTTTTGATACAATGATGTCCATTTTGGACATGAAGTTTTTAAAATATAAAAGATATGATGTTGTATAGAAAAACATATGGCATTTCAATTAATTTCTACACTTAATTTATTCTATATAGTGCTTTCCTTGTTGACCTCCTTTGTGAAAAACATTGAAACCGTTAGTTCAACCTCCGGATCAGACCCTTGTATAACTCAGTATAAATCTAAACATTAACTTTTCCTCAGGTGTTAAATGATATCCTCCTCTATTTCAAAGCAAACTTCTTTTTAATTGCAACCCACATTTTTCTTAATGATAATAATGGTGATAGAAATAATGACAATTATAAATCCTAAAATTTACTGACCAACTTTACTGTGCAGTGTATTTTTTTGCATTTTATACAATTTTTTTTCAAAACTATTACTATGACATCTTGCATATGAGAAAAATCACAGCTGAAAGAGATTAAGTAATTTGTCCCTGAAAGTCTCTATTTTATTCAGTTCTTTTTGTTACGTTTTTCTTCTTGGTAATTTTACTTGTAAATCTAGTTATTTGGTTATTTCTTTCAGATATTTTCGTGGACTACCCTTCTCTCTTCCAAATATAATATTAATATTCTCTAAAGTTCTAACTTCAGGCTACTCCTTATTGAACTATATTTATCTTATAGCATCTCCCCAAATTAATTATCATCTATATCCTATGACTCCCCAATACATGTGACTATCTTCTGGACATCTCTATATATTTGTTCATCACCTGATTAATATGTAAGCATCTTGAGAGCAGTATCAGTATCTTTTCACTTGAACCCCCTTAACTCAAAATCATATCTTACATCTAGTTGCACTCAAAGATTGTTTCAAATTTTCATCTTTTATTTCTAGATTACAATAGAATGAAACAGTAATATAACATACATCTAAGCTCTTTGGGGGCTTAAAAATGTATTTCAAAAATCTCTCAAGAACTCTCCAGCTTTGCATTTCTGTAGTTGGTAAGAATTGCTAACTCTCCAGCTTTGCATTTCTGTAGTTGGTAAGAATTGCTAGTTAAATATCATCTTGTCATTGGAAGAGATTAACAACATAAAACAGGAAAACACATTATAGAAGTTGGCTGTGGTTTGTATGATATTTATGAGATATTACTATCTCTTAGTTGACCTGTGTTGTAAATGAAAACCCATGATATATTCAAGGGCATAACATTTGGTCATGGAGGAAAATGAATTATTCTTCCTTTATTTAAAGATAGCAATACACGTTCTGATCTATTAGTTTTCTAAAGTCATCCATTGGTCATGAAATGTAAGATTATGGATGAAATAAGAATGTCATTCCTGTGCTTAGAGTTGGTGGTTCTTATTTCTGAATGTGAAATATAATCCACATACTTGCTATCTTGTTGAACCTAATTTGAATATATCTTGTTGAATGCGTAACATAGTAATTTTGTGTTCTAGCCTAAAATATAGGGTGTGTTAAATTTCACTGTGATTTATAAGCATCTTTATTTACATTAAAGTTGTATTATTTGAATTTTAATTCCAAATTCCTTATACTCACTTTATCCATTTATTGCTTTTTATCTACTCAGTAATGTGAACTCAATACCTATTATAGTGCTTAATGCCTGTTGTTTGAAAGAATAAGGAAAGAAATACAGGAAGAAAGGGAAAACAATGGAAGAAAAAGAACTAAGGAAGTCTTTGTTTTAAGGTCTACTTTGTCACATAGAACTATTGCCACCCCAGACCTTTTTTGTTTGTTTCCACTTTTATGAAACATTTTTTTTCATTCTTTTACTTTCAGTTTGTGTGTGTCTTTCAATCTAAAGTGAGTCTCTTGTAGGCAGCATATGTAAGGATCTTGTTTTCTTGTTCATTCAACACCCTATCTTTTGATTGGAACACCTAATACATTTATATTTAAGGAAACTGTTAATAGATATATAGTTATCGTCATTATATTACTCATATTTTAGATTATTTTTCTATATCTTAAAAAAGTCCCTCCAACATTTCTTGTAATATTGATTTAGTGTTGATAAACTCCTTTATCTTTTTCTTGCCTGGAAGTTCTTTATCTCCCCCTCTATTCTAAATGGTAGCTTTGCTGGGTAGAATAATCTGGTTGTAGGTCCTTGCTTATTATCAGTTTGAATATTTATGCTAATACCTTCTGACCTGCAAAGTTTCTGTTGAGAAATCAGCTGATAGTCTTATGGGAGCATCCTTGGAGATACTTAATTGCTTTTCTCTTGCTGCTTTTAAGATTTTTCTTTCTATCTTTAAACTTTGGCATTTTAATTATGATGTGTCTTGGTGTTTTTTGAGCTCATCTTGTTTGGGACTCTCTGTGCTTCCTGTGTTTGTATGTCTATGTCCTTTGCCAGGTTAGGGAAGTTGTCTGTCATTATTTCTTCAGACAGGTTTTCAATTTCTTGCTTTCTCTTCTTCTTTTGGTACCCCTATAATGCAAATGTTGGTATGCTTGATGTCCCAAAGGCCCCTTAAACTATCCTCATTTTTTTGCATTCTTTTATCTTGTTGCTGTTCTGACTGGGTCTTTTTTGCTAACTTATCTTTTAAATTGCTGATTCAAGTCTCTCCTTCATCTAATCTACTGTCAATTCCCTGTAATGTATTCTTTATTTTAGTTATTGTATTCTTCATTTTGAGTATTTTTATGTTTTCTATCTCCATTTTGTGTTTTCTATTTTTTTGTTAACATTCTCAATAAGTTCATCTACTCTTCCCCTAAGTTAACTGAGCCTCCTCATAACCAGCGTTTTGAACTCTGCATCCATTAGATTGCATGTCTCTATTTTGTTTAGTTCTTTTGCTGGAGCTTTGTTCCATTCTTTCATTTGAGACATGTTCCTCTGTTTCCCCATTTTGGCTGCCTCCTTGGCTTGTTTTTATGTACTAAGTAGACTGCTATGTCTTCCAGTCTTAATAGAATCTTATGTAGTAAGTGTCCTATAAGACCCAGCAGCATTAGTCTTCCTTGGTCACCTGAACCAGGTGCTCCAGGTGTGTCCTTTGTGTGGGTTGTGTGTGCCCTCCTGTTGGCCGGTGAGGGGTTAACCCTTTGTAGAATTCCCTTTGGCAGGACTCATGTACTTGCCCAGTCTTCCCTTTGGTTATGTTGTCCTCAGGTGCAACCCGGATGGTGCTCTGGCTCAGTCCAAAGCTGGCCTGCTGGCCAGGGGAACTCCATAGGCGAGGTTAAGCTGTAGCTTGTGCCCTGCCTGGGGCTAGCTGGGAAGAGTCACCCAGCAATCTGCTGATGGCTGCCACTGGTGCTAGGCTTGGAGGTGCCTCAAGAGGCCAAATTGTGAACCGAAGCCAGATGCCACTATAACAAGGTCTGGGGGTTAGCAAGAAGTACAGGGCACACTGAGTTCAGATGCTCTTTTGGGGTTTTGCAAACATTTGAAAGTCTTCAGCATGAGCCAAGACAAGATGTTTGTATGGAAAAAACACTGGAAGCAACTTTGCCTACAAGTTAGATGGGGCATAGTCTCAGGGAATCATCTAGGCAGAACAACCAGTATTAGCTAAGTCAAAGGTGACTCAGGTATGGTGGTCCATTGTGTCTGCATGCTGAGATGGAGGAGGGCTCAAAAAAGAAACAATGGCTTCTGCCAGCATTCTATCTGAGAGAAAGTTGCCCCTTGAGCCTTTGCCCTGAAGCCAGACAAATCAGTTCCTCCTAGTATGTGCTTAGCACCTTTCAAACTCCTGCTCCAGCCCTAGAGATCAGAACTAGTGAGTCTGTCAGCAAGTAAGTCTGCACATGGGCCCCTAAACAAAAATGTCTGCTACTCCAGCCATCCTCCATGTCACTCAGCCACAGACTCTACTGGATTTTACAGCCAGAAGTTGTGGGGACTTCTCAATGCTAGAATCCTGGACTAGGGATCCCAGTGGAAACCAAGATCCCTCGCTCCTTTGAGGAACTCTGCAGCTGAGATACTTCACCCAGTTCTCAACCACCACATGCAGGTGTGGGACCAGCCCTTCCCATGTCTCCGCCCCTCCTATCACTCTGAAGATGACCTCTTCTGTATGTCTCCAGGTGTAGGACTTCTGTTCAGCTAGACTTCTGGTAACTCCCAGGGATGGCTGTTCTATAGTTTGGTTGCAATTTTGATGTGGTTGTGAGAGGAGGCAAGCATAGTATTTACCAACTCTGTCACCTTGACTGAAAGCCTCTCTTATATTTTTTAATTAAATGAAATATAAGAGTTTTATAAGCTCTGTAATTATTAAATATTCTCACAATACATTTTAATTTTGATGTGTCTAATTTAATATGGTTTATTTTTAACTGACTATGAATTCATTTCAATATAATTGAGCTAGGGAACTATAATAAATGATGCCAGATTAAGCTTTCATTTTTTTAATAAAATGGTGGGGAGAACTTAATAATTTTCTTCAATTCTATTTCTTATAGTACACACAAAAAATGTCCTGTAATTTTTGATTGGTTGTTCATAGTCTGTCACTTCTTCTTTTAAATATCTCTTCAATCTGTTTATTATCATCCTAAACGCCATTTTCTACAAATGAGCCTTTGCAATTGTATACCAATCTACTCGCATATCCTCTTAAATTATTATCCTGTCTGCTGTTTTGCTCTACTGCTAATCTTTCTCTATTTTGATGCTATGGTCATTAATTTAAAATGCAATTTTTCACATGTCACAGGTTGGCTTAAAGTCTTCCTTGCTTGCCTGAGTCGCCACAACGGGATTTAAAATCTTTAGTAGGCTTTATTCTAAGCTTTTGCACTCAAAACCTTTGCTCTTCCAACCTGTTACACTCTCTCTCATTTTCATATCTGTTCAGGCTTCCAAAACCTTCCACTTTCTTACCTCCTTATTTCTATAACTTCACTCATATTGTAGGACCTAGCACAATATTTACTTTGCGCCTTACCTAGATTTTCCTATTTATTCATTTTGAGTGAAATAAACATTTTTAGTATCTCATAACATTTTGATTTTTAAGTATATTCCTATCACAGTATTTTAAAAAACTTATTTTGTATAAGTTTATCAGAAAGTAATTTCCTTAAAATCAGGGACTATAATCAAAATTTTCTTTATATCACTCATATCACAATGCTTTAGTATATGTTTGACAAATTATTGAATAAGTTACTACTTTATTATATCAACTTTATCAGGACTCAAAATCGAATTCTATTCATTACCTTTATTCTTGTTCTGGGTTGTCATGCCTATAAGTACATTAGCATTATCTAATATATGTGTGTTCTAAACTGTTTGAATTTAACTATATGTTTATTAAATTATAATATTTTACATAAGTATTTTTCTAAAATTACCTAACAAAATTTATTTAAGGTAACCAAATATACTCTCACATATATACACTGAAATGTATTTGACTCACAATCAAATTTGAAAAAGATTACACACTAAAGAAGTGTGAGTGGCTGAGTGCTCTTAAATGTGAAACTCACTAGACTAAAAGCATTTCCTGATCTGAGACTGTGTCCTTGACCTAATCACATGAATTCCTTGGACATCTCTTCTGCTTCTGTTAAGTTTAGAGGACCTTTTATCTTGAATATTCCTTGTATCTAGTTACTGGGAAAGTTATACAGAGTTAGTGGCAATACTCCCAATACTAACATATGCTCTACTCTGAGTTTAAAATTACAAATGAGTTATAAAATCATAGCTTGCTACCTCATGTGGCATTAAAAAGAAACAGTGGAACATTATAGAAAGAAGAAAAGAAAAATAGTAATAAACTTATCAGCAAAGCAAAAATTTGAATTTAGGAAACTCTTGTTCATAGGACTTAGGAAACATATTTATTTTAATATATGTTCACTACTAGTTTTATACTAAGTCTTTAAATAAGAAAGGGTAGGTTAGTATACAAATTACCTAATGATCTACATCAATTCTCTGTTTAATCATAGTGGAGGCACAGGATCAGTTAAGTTATAATTTTACTTTCAACCATGTTAGAAAATTAAGATATCTTTTTTTTTCTGCTTCTCTATTCCCGTAAAGCTAATGATTCATCTGGAAAGGCAAGACATGTTTACTCACATGAACTCTTCACAATCTATTTTTTAAATATTTCTGCTTTGTTTCAACAGAAATATTATGATAAGGGAAGGTATTACTTTATAAGCATTCTCTATTTTTCTGAGAACAGAGAATGCTTATAAAGTAATACTTTAAGATATTTTTCTCTTAGCATTTATTTTATCTTCAGAATCAGTATATGGCAAAATGCCAACTTGGGGAAGCCTTCTATCCTTTTTAAATCCCATTGTTTACATCTGGAAAATAAATGAGTTAATGTGAAGAAACTCTGAGCTCTTTTTATTATTAAGTATGGTATATGCCAAAATTAGGATTTTAATGACATTTGTGATACTATGTTACTAGCCTGTGTTTTTTAGATGATGTTAATTACTTAAATTTTTTATAATAAATAAGATAGCATAATGCAAGAAGTTATTTCTAAATTTATGTCTTATAACTTTTTTCCCCATGACATGTGACTTAGATGTCTTGTAACATTTTAGTATGGCATATCAATATACTAGGACTCAAAAATCTCTTCTTATTAATTGATATAATAAATAAATGAATAATAAATACACTAAACAAAAGATGTAAAATTTTATCCCGAAATAGTACAATTGAAGCACCAGAGTCACGTGCTTTTTATGTAATAAATTCTAAAGGAGTAGAGGTTAGTGCTCAACTTCTTTAGTCATCAGGAAAATGCAAATTAAAACCAAAATAAGTTACTTCTATACACATGCTAGAATGGCCAAAGTCAAACTGACTAAACAACTAAGTGTTGATTAGGAAGTAGAGCAATAGGAACTCTCATATATTACTAGTGGGAGTACCAAATGATCCCAAATGGTATCCTAGAAAACTGTTTAGCAGTTTATGAAAATATTAAATGTGCATCTACCATGTGACCCAGAAATATCATTCCTGTCTTATCCAAGAGAAATAAATGCATGTTTTTGAAAACTCTTTGTACAAATAATATAGTGTGTTAATTCATGATAATGCCAAACTAAAAATAACCCTATTAGGTAGTTAAGTATTATTGTATGCTACTTACTCTGTATTCCAACTTAAAATTTTAATTGGCACCTAAAACTTAACTTTTAAAAAACTAAGCTTCTAATTTTTTCCCCCAAAACCAGATCCTTTCTTAATCTTTGCCATCTCAGTAAATGGTAACTACATCATTCCAGGTGATCATACAAAAAATCTGAAGTGATTATTGACATTATTTTTTTTAACATTTCACTTCTTATCTATTAAATTCTATTTGCTCTAACTTTCAAAGTATAGCTGGAATATGACAATTTATCTCTTATCCCCACTGCTCCATAATCATGTGTACAGATTACTACAAAAGCCTCCAAAATTTTTTTCTCCATTGACATATTTCTTCCATTGACACCTTCAGTCTGCTTTTAAACAGGTAATCCAGAGTTCTTTTACAATAACATCAGTTTTCAATGAACATTAATGTTTCTTGAAGTCCTTCCAATACCCAAGAGTCACATTTGTCTCTCTGAACTCATTTCCAGCAAATTCACCATTTTCCAACCCCAGTGGTCTACTTAATATTTCTCAGACTTGCCAAGAATACTCATATACCAGGACCTTTGCAGATGAGTTCCTCTTGAACTATCTTCAGAGTCTACTTCCTTATTTACTTCGAGTTTACTCTTTTGTTCAGGGAGGCATTTCCTGGTCATTCTATCTAGCAGTAGATACCCATGCCTACCAATACTTCCTATTCTCTTTCTCCAATTCAATTTTCTTCATAGCATGCATCATTACAAACCAACAATTTAATACTTATCACGTGTTTCTCTCTCCCACTCAGTTAAAATATAAACTCTGTGAAAGTAGAGATTTTTCTTTTGTTCATTGCTTTCGTCCTGATCCTTAGAATAATTCCTGGAACATTCTAGCTACTTGAGAATTATTCACAGAATAAAGAATCTTAACTACATTTCGACTTCAGCATCTGTCCAAATATTTTGTTCATAGCATATTAAAATATTCAAGTACATCAAAGATGTTGGAGATCTTTTCACAGATGGTTCAAATTTCAACTGGATCTTCAAGAACATATAGGCATTTACAAAGCAGAAATTGTGATGGAAAGGCATTCCCAGTCAGAAGAATCATGAAACATTTCATGATGTGCTCTGGAAAGATTGTGGATGAGGCATAAGACATGTCAAGAAATGGAGCAAGAAATATCGCCTGGTGAGATTTTTGCATTACCTTGTACTCTTTGTTAAATATCTTGAACCTTATCTTAGGTAGTATAAAAAACTGAAGAAATATTTTGATTCAGTAAAATTACCTGTCACATCTATTTTAGAAAGAATATATCTCTGCATTTTAGAGATAAAAGATAAGAGGTTGAAAGATCCATTAAGAAGCTCTTTACAGTTACCTAAGCAATGAAAGATAAACTAGTGCGGAAGAAATGGATTTAAAAAGTTAGGTGGAAGCCACAAGTGTGACATCTTCTAAGAAGTTTGGTGGTGAGTGAAAGAAGAAAATGGGTAATGTGACTAGTGGGTGGCACAGAATGATGAGATGATATCTGTAGGATAAGGACAGCGATGGCTTAGCAAATGATCAAGTACAACTGAAGCAATGAAAAAACTGTAATAGGAAAAAGGGATAAATATCTAGGGAAGTTATTAGAGAATAGGAAAAAAGAAGATGGACTCATATTTCATAGAGGAGCAACTCAGAACAGTTACTGAAGTCACAGAAATGAACAAGCATAGTTGTCTGGTTTCCACGCCCTAAAAAGAAAAAAGAAAAGTAGAAACTGTTGCTGCTAAAGGCAAGTAGTACTGATTTTTACAGGAAATTCAAGTGTTTACTAAATATCGACCAAGTATCAGGCCAACCTAAGTGGCAGATATGAAACAACAAAAAGCCAAATTTCTTCTCCTTCAGAAAACAAAGTTATTTAAATAGTTCCATTAAAAAAAATAACAGTAAGATGGTTGCCAGGGAACAAGAGAGACATAAAAGTTAGAAACAGATTATTTAACCATGATTTTTTAAATTTATTTCTTAGCAGTTCCATAACATATAATCCTGTGGGAAAAACAACCTAAAGCTGTCAAAACCATGTGTAATATAATTGGTCTTCTTTAGTGTTAAAAACGTAGTCACACATGAAATATTTACAAATATTTCTACATAAAATCTTTAGAAGTTTTTAACATCTTGAGGCTTAAACATTAATGCTTCAGCTAATCAGAAGACTTGGCTTTTTCAAAATGATTCATTTTCCAATAATTGCATGCACCTAGAAACTAGCATTTTCTCTAGAAGTCACAAATTGACAGCACTTGGGGAAAATCCAGCTGTGCTTAGGTTCTATCAGCAGACACAATCTTTTAAAACAGATTTAATTTGTTGACAATCAATTTAGAAAAATATTATGAATAAATAATAAAACAGATTATCCTAAAAAATTAGAAGATGTGGCCACAATGGGACATACATATTATAAGTCAAAATTGATGGGAGCTGAATAGTAACCTTTCCCCTTCAGATTAGGCTTGCACTTTCAGGAACACCACAGTCCCCATGATATCTTATTTTTATTGAAACTAGACCTACTTTAGGAACTAATGTCACCTGCCCGGTCACTATTGCCATTTCATTTAGTGATTTCTGAAAAAGTAGGTGCCATGTAGAGATCAGTTCACTTTACTTAAATTACTGCTAATCATTAGAACTTTGTAAATTGGATTAAATATGATTATTATTATTTTACAAATTCAGAAACTAATTTCAGAAAGAAATTAATAAAGAAAATATTATGAAAGTTACTGGTCGTAGGAGATATATTTCCTATTGTATTTCATAGACTTGCATATGGTAACCATTATTTTTAGTGTTGGCAGATTGCAAGCACTGTATATAAGGAATATATTTTTTAATATATTAATGACATTTTAATTAAGATATCCAAAATGTCATGTTAAATATATGTTAGAGATGTTTTAGACTAGAAGTGAATTAAGGTACCTCTAGGAAAAAATAAAAAAAATGTATCCTGAACAACACAACTAGCTACATGAATAAGGAATATAGAAATTCACTACACATTATAACATCTTCATTTCCTGTTATCATGTTCTAAATCAAACTGAGAGGAAGCACTCCTTGGAATATGTGGTACAAACAGTGGATGAAAAAAGAATTTCTGATCATTATGACTTCTTAGAATTCAAATCCTTTTTGTGCATTTTAAACTATGGAATTATCATATCATGGAAGAAGAGGTTTAAATAGTGCTCTAATAACCTGTCTCACCTCTCCCATTGCCTTGGACTTCTTATCTTCCATTTAGGAAACAAGGTAATATTTGTATTTATCCTTTTGTTATTCTATATGCCTTATAATATTGTGAAACCTAATAACATTGTTCTAAAAATATTTTTAAAGAAACTGTCAGTATACCTTAAGACACTTTTAGAAGTTGTTTTATAACTAACATAAGCTACTGATTTATTTCTTTTTTGGTGCTTTAGGATGAAATTAACACATAGACACTGGAAACTGTCTATTATACTGTTCTATCTTATGATGAAGTGCCAAAGTCTTATTTTAAGGGCAAAGTCATCATAATGAGGTTTTTGGAAATTCAGGACATTGCATATTTGAGGTGTGGTCTCCTGGATCACTTTCTTTATCTGTTAATCAAACATTAACCTAACATAGTTCTAGAGACTAGAGATAACATTTATAACATACTCATCGCAATGTCTGGCATAGAGCAGGTGCTTAGCAAACGCAACTATTTATATGTTTCTCATTTATCAACATGTTAAAAGCATTTTTTTAATTCTTCAGTTAACATTTTTTCATGTTACAATTTCTTTTATTCATGGAAAATAAAAAGTCTAAATGAAATTGAAGTAAACCACTACATGTAATAAATTTATTTCAGATTTTAACAGGTAATAATATGTTTATAATTTTATTTTAAAACATGGCTATTATGAAATGCCTCTAAAATGAATAGCATATCTATCATTCATATCATAAGAGTAAACAAATATATCTAAGATTTT
This sequence comes from Eidolon dupreanum, assembly GCA_028627145.1. NCBI lineage: Eukaryota > Metazoa > Chordata > Mammalia > Chiroptera > Pteropodidae > Eidolon > Eidolon dupreanum. The sequence goes on from CM053513.1 coordinate 41,476,619, forward strand.
TAGTAAGAATGAGAAATTAACAAAATGAGGAAATGCAAACTTTAAAACAGAGAACAATGCCTGTGTGTACACATTCTCTAAATATGCATAAGTATAGATCATGAGTAAATTTAACACTATTTGAGTAAAATAAAATCTTCCCCTTTAAAAATAACTAATATTTCTAGATCTAGAGAGTAAAATACTGTTATATATCAAAAATCCATTTGTATAACTTTATTTCACTTTTTAGTTCTTTGTTTAACTATATAGGAAAGGTAGAGTTGAAATGTGGTCAGAAAACCTCGTGGACTTATATAATAACATTATTAGAGACTGAACAGCAAAGGATCTTAGAAATCAAGTCTCCTTAGTCAACTCTTTATTTTGCTAGATATAGGAAATGAGGTATGGTTATATTTAGTAACTTACTCAAGCCTCAGCAGTCAGTTCCAGGTCGAGCCCGCCTCCTTATGTGTATCCACTACAGTAATATTTCCACCTGCTACTTCTCCTTCTGCTACTTCTCCTTCTGAGGGAGCCAGACTGCATAAACTCTGATTTAAAAATTTGTTCTTTTTATATTTTACATTTTTGGTAGATGTTCTCCACAAGATTTAAGAGTTGTAAATAATATGGCCTAATAGATTATACTTATTTTTTTATCACTGTATCTCCCTGTCTGAAATAGCATCTGACACTTGATAACAAATAGTCATTGAATGAGTAAGTTAATAAATAAATTAACCATTTATACATAATGCCAATAATTCTACTAACATGCTATACCAGAATGGAACTTTTAGATTTTAGAAACCAAGAATTTACATTATGTCTGTTAATAAAATTTCTCCATATAAAGAACGTGTCATATTTATATCCATGTGTTTCTCAAGGAATCTGATTTTATCAGTCTTTATTTCTCTTTTCACCTGGAACAAAGATAAATTAATACATAAATAATGAGGGAATTAGTGATTTTAAAGAGTAAAACTATTATCAATTTGCTACATATCTATTTTACAGGACTAAATAAACATGAAGTTCTTTATTTTTACCTGTCTTTTGGCTGTTGCTCTTGCAAAGCATGTAAGTATAATGAGACATTTATGAGTATCTATTCTTATTTAAATGAAAGAAGAGTAAATCATTTTATGCAGATGATGGCAGGGATAGGCAGCAAGGAACATGGACTAAGTGTGTGATCTTTAAAACCTATAATCAAAAGTAGCATTGGCCCTGTCTTATAAAAGACATCAAAGTGGACAAACTTTGTTTTATAAGTATTTTCCTGGTAGGTTTGGAGAGATTTTAGTTATAGGTTAAAAAGCACACACTTCCTTCTATATCTGTTTGAATCTACTGGGGATTTACTTTTACTCCAAGAACCACTTCTTAAAAGTAAGAAATATGTAACCATATATAACCCACATATATGCCATATATAGCCATATAGAACTTCACCAATCTTTTTATTATAGTAGTTCAGAATCCATGAAGTTTATACAGAAAATAAGGATGTGTTGAAGAGTAATGACTTTAAATTTTTCTTGCCAAATAACCTAGTGCAAAATAATCCTTAACTTCTCAAAGCATCATATTCTTCTAGTGAGAATGTTATAATGTTGATATAAAAAAATAATAAGGCCAGACTTTATTTGTATGAAGTGCTTTGAAACTACTTACAAGTAACCCATAAACTTTCTCAGTAGTAACTCATAGGTTCTGTTCCTACCCTGCAGACTTTACCTTCATTTTCTCTTTTATACCCAATATCTTACCCTATGTTAGTGCACCATATCCTTAGGGTGATCAGAGTTCTTATCTTTTTCTATTTCTCACAAATAAATCTTGAAAAATTTTTATTTCTTAAACTTAGAGCCACTTTCTTAAATTTAGAGCTTAGCTAGGGTAAAACGTCCAGTTATGTAAAGGAAAATAGCAATACTAATGCTTTGGTAATAAATCTTACATCGAGCTTGATTATTTCTTCTGCTTAGAATTTTACTAATCTTAATCACTCTTCCCCTTTTCTCTCTTAATTAGTAATTGTCCTCAATCTATTCTTTAAGGTTAATTAAATCTAGCAATTAACACTGACTAAATAAAATAAAATATCATGGTATTATAGCATTTTAAGATTCCGTGACACTACAACATGTTATATTTTAAACTTACAGAATTAATAATCAAAAACCAAGAATTCAAACACTTCCTAAAAGAAAGAAATATATTAAATCATAACAAGGATTTATTTGAAGTATAGAATGATTTGCTTATTAACATTATAGAAAACATTCGACCAATCCCTAAATATTCCCAGAAACAGATTTTTAAAAGTCCCTTACCTCCAAAATGAAGACAACAACAACAACAAATCCCAGTGAAATACTATAGCATTTTAAATAAACCACAAAACTGAAACGTATTTGTTTTTGTTTTTTTATAAAGAAGATGGAACAAAGCTCCTCCAGTGAGGTAAGATATTTTAAAATAAATATAAAATCCTCCTACCTAGTAAAAACATAATATATCTTGAACTAGTAAGTCTTTATGATACTTTTGTTGATGTTTGTTTGTTTGTTTTATCAATGAGTTTAGAGCTATAGAGTCTAAGAAACTTGAAGTGCAGCCATAAAACGATACCCATGAAATATTAAAAATAAAAATTAAACTTGGTAATTAAAATTACAAGATTAGATTTGTGCATTTCTTTATTCAAAGGTCTCTAAATATTAATATTAGTTCAGAAGTCATAAAGAACATTTTATATTTTGTGAGTACGGTGACAGGAATCCATTCTGTTTATACAGTCAGGGCTCATGCTTTTCTGAATCCATATTAAATGCTAATTTCCAAATGCCTTCTCGGTCATGGGTGCCTAACAGATGCCCAAAGACATTTTCAATATCACCCAAGGATTTTCTTATTTTCTTGTGATGTATTTCATCTCTTTAAAAAACAAAAGAAAAAAATGTAGTAACAAAGAAAGGAAATTTGAAATTGTACAGAGGAAATAGAAAATCCTTTCTTCTCTGCAGAAGAACAGTGTGGAATGAATTTATTACCTAGAATATAATAAGTTAATTATATAGAGAAAGTGAAACTTTAGTCAGCTTTGTTCTGTAATTTATGCAATGACTAAATATGTTAACTACCCAATGGATAATGGTTGGAGATTGATACTTTATTGCTAGTATAAATTCATACTAGGTAAATAAATTATATTGTTTTTCTTTTTCTAAGGAATCTGTCAACATCTCACAGGAAGTAAGTCCTATCTGCTTAAACTGCAAATATTTTAACTTTCTTTTTATTTAATTAAGGTTAGAAAATAAATTTTTTTTTTAGAAATTTAAGCAGGAAAAGAATGTGACCATTCATCCCAGTAGGTAAAGTTTAATTATTTCATTCTATTAATCTTTAATATACATTTTTCTATGAAACATATGTCATTTTCTCATTCACCCAGAATGAACATTATTTTTAACTATGATTGTGAAAATGGTGTTTTCATTGCTTTACCAAAATGCTATAGACTAACATAAAGGGTCCTTAGGAAAAGATTTGTTAGCCATTGGTAAGCTACATTGTTAAAGCAAAATATCTTAGAAAGAATTCTAAGATATTGGTTCATCACCTTTACTTTTCTTCTCCAATTCTGTACTCTTTTGTTCACAAAATTATATATTTTTTGCTATCACTTTATGCCCAAGGATACCCTACTGTATTTCAGTGAATGCTACACTCTTCTTGGTTTTGTGTGTTTCTTTTAAGAGGGTATTTGTTCCACATCCTGTGAGGTATATATTGATTTCACATCTATAGTACCATATGAAGTAAAAATGTTATAGTAGTTTGAACCAAATTGAAATTAATCTGAATTTGGAAAATATTTTCCAAGTCAACCAAATTTGAAAACCAACATAATTTTCAAAGAATAAGACCAAAATTATACTCTCTTCTCTTAATTCTATGAATAATTCAATTGAAGAAAACAGAGTTCTGCACATATCAATACACTTGATTCTCAGATTCTAGGAGGAATGGAGAACTTGTCTTTTAGTGGTTTTCATTTGTGAAAGCTCCAAACTTAACATTTTCTTTTTTTTGAAAATTATTTGTCTATCATAATATTTTTCCTGAAAAAGACTCATTTAAGTGTTTTAAAAATAGTTTTTAAAAAGTTGATTAGTTTATCATAGAAACAAAGCATATTTCCTCTAAATTATATAGCACAATACAATAAATAAAAATAATTATAGTGATAAATTACATTTACATGAGATTTTAATTTCTTAAGTATTTGCTTATAATGTCAGTTGATTCTTATAGCAATTCTTAGAGGTAGGTCAAGATACATAATATTATTTCCATTTTATAAAAATATCTGAAAATAAAACACAGCTAGACCAAGCTCTGGTTAACATTTCTTTATTAAATTTGTTAAATATGACTTAGGAACATTTTTTTAAATAAAGAATAAGTGGGAGAGCAGGAAATTGAACCCAGAGAATCAATATAAACTACTATAAACAGTGTAGGATTTGCAATCAGAAGACCTGACATAAACAAACTTTTGATTTTGGTCATGTCACTTTGTTTCTTAGGATTTTTTAAAATATGGTTTAGTTTTTTAGATATATTTGTGACATTTAAAGATATCTTCTCTATTAAAGAGAAAATAAGAATATAGTATCTGTAGTTAGAATATGAATGAGATGCCTAAAGAAAGCTCTAAATATTTCCATAGAGACATAAATAATCTTTGTTTGTTATTATAAACATTTAGCTAACCTAAGTTATTTCTTTCTTTGTTAAAGAGGTATTTTTAAGATTCTTGAATTAACTGCTTCTCCTTGGTTTTGGTAAGTGCTGAAAATTTAAACAATAATTTAAATAAGATATTTATCTGAAGAAGATGACCTTAATGTTATTAATTTAATGAAATCATATTTTAGCCTGTGAGATATTTTTAACTCTGCTTCTGCCTAATCGATTCATAAATGTAAAAGTATTTCTGTAATTTTCAGGTGTTTTATAAATATTTTGAAAATAAATTATAAGAAATTTTCTCTATCAATGATTATACATTCAGCCAGGACCAATGGCTTTGAGTGGAAATATCTCAAGTATAATGTATAATTGTCACATGTATAATCATTGCTGAAGGGGATCCAAAGAAACTAATGCACATCAGTGTTGTTTTTTGTCACCTTTAATCTTTTTATATTGTCCTTGCAGTATATAGGTTATCTCCTATCTTGGAATTCGTCTCACCTGATTTGTCTTCTTTTTCTTTGTGTATGTCCTGTGTACGTGCATGCAACAGGACAAAGTAGTTTTCTGAGAAATGAGTAATAACAGTAGTAATAATTTATTGAGGCCTTAAAATGTGCTAGCCACAATTCCAAGCCTGTTGCCTAAATTTATTAATTTCATGCTCACCAGAAAACTTATGAGGTAGTTAATACTATAAGCCAATTTGAGATAATGAAACTGAAGCCCATGGAGTTTAAATAAATTATTTGTGATCACCCTGAAACAGTGGAAGAACCAAGAGTCTAATACAGATTTTCAGCCTTAAAACTCAAATATTCCACTGCTGAAGCCACACTATACCCAAAGTCAAGCTAGCGGATTTTTTTAAAGGATTTTTTTTTTTTTTAATTTTAGGTACATTGTCATAAACTTGCTTTGCTTTGTCATGTCATTTTAATATTTTTAATGATGTAAAGTTCAGACAGCTTCGCAAAATAATCTCACGTGAGAAAAATAATAACATAACTACTATGGATAAGAGCTGAAAATATAGTCTTTTTTTATAAATAGCAATATTCCTTTTGCTATCATTATTCATGTATTTCTTCTATATTTTTAAAAAGCTGATCATAATATACAGCCATGACACCCTGAACGTGCCCTATCTCATCTGATCTCAGAAGCTAAGCAGGGTCCGGCCTGGTTAGTACTTGAATGGGAGACCACCTAGGAATACCAGATGCTGCAGGCATTAAAAAACAAAACAAAACAAAACAAAACAAAACAAAACAAAACCGATCATGTATCCCATAATGTGAGAGACGTGAAAGAAAGAAATAAGACACTGAACTCACCCTCATGAAGCTCTGTTCTAGACAAGGACACAGAAATGGCAATACAATGGGCTAAATGCTAAGTTAGAGGCATGAGAAGGATATGGTAGAACAAAAAGGTCAAGTGACGCATCAGCATTAAGTCCTAAACTAAGTTCTTATAGAAAATTAAAAATAGTCTATAGCCATGCCCCCCCGAATGTGCCCGATCCTGTCTGATCTCGGAAGCTAAGCAGGGTCGGGGCCTGGTTAGTACTTGGATGGGAGACCACTTAGGAATACCAGGTGCTATAGGCATTAAAAGAAAAAAGAAAAGAAAAGAAAATTAGAAATAGACTAAGCAAAGCAATGACAGGGGAAAACATAGGCAAAAGATACTGAATTGAAATAGAAATAGAAACTAAAAATGTATAATAGATACTGAAAAATTAAATGATTTTAAGTGATTTCTTAAAATATCAGCCCAGTCATTTTTATAATAAAATTATTTTAATAAAATCTAGATTTCAATTAGATCAAAAGGTTTAAAATGTAGAAAGTAGTAATATTTTATATCAAATAAACTATTTGGAAAATAAGAATAATTAAATGTTCCTTCAAAATTGACTGAAAGAGTAAATATTTAACAATATTAAATAAACAAATATTACTTTTTATGCTAGACTGAAGAAACTGACTATTAATTTAATTGTACAACAAGTAGTTATTAGAATCTTATTATACGCTATGTATCATGTTAGGCACTGGAGAATATTAATTAATAATAGTTATAAAATATATTCTGACAAACTATATGAATGAGTGTGCATGTTCTGTATGCAAACATACATCATTTTGGGAATACAGAAGTCCTCCTTACCCATGGGGGATATGTTCCAAGACCACAAGCGGATGCCTGAAACCACAGATAGCACCAAACCCTATATACACTATGTTTTTCCTGTGCATACATACGATAAAGTTTAACTTATAAATTAGGCATAATATGAGATTAACAATAATAATAAAATAAAAGAATTATAACAATATACTATAATAAATGTTATATGAAAATCTCTCTCTCTCTTCAAATATCTTCTGGTACTCACTCTTCTTGTGAGTACACTAAAATTGATCTAATAACCGAGAAAGCTACTAAGTAACTAATGGGTGGGTAGCATATGGAGCATGGACACTCTGGACAAAGGGAAGATCCACATACTGGGGCAGGTGTAGTGGGACAGCATGAGATTTTGTCATGCTATTTCTGGAATTTTTTATTTAATATTTTTTGACCACAGTTAACCATGGGTAACTAAAACAGCAGAAAGCAAAACTATGCATAAGAGGCAGAGTATTGTATAATTTTAATAGATAATATGGTATTGTCTTTTTCTTTTTAGGTTTGATTGGAAAATCTTTCTTCAGTTTCTTATCTACCATGTTACTTCATACTACCAGCATGTTTGGATAGGCCTATTAATAAGGCACACATATTGAGCCAGCAGAAGACTGCAGAATATTTCCTGAATTGTTTATACTCTTCCTGTTAGTTCACATTGAATATGCTGGTTCTGAATTGTGGTTTCATACCAACTGGGCTGATAATTATTTAAGACATTTTCACCACTCTTTCCTGGTTATAGAACCACATTTCTTTTCCTCAAAAAAATAAAATTTCAAATGCATTCTTTGGCGTGTAATCATTTCATTGTTCAGGATACCAATGATAATATAAATAGAACTTTAATCATTTTAAACCAGTTTAGGTACCAACAAAATAACTATATTTTTTGAGTACTTCATTTTACTTCTCATAAGGGATAACCTTGAACACTATAAATTATATTCTCCAACCAAAGCTGTGTTCACAGTACATTTAGTCATCATTCTACCATCTCTGATTTATTCATGCTGATAATTTGCCACAACCTTAATCCCAAATCTTCACCAGAGCCCTCAATTTGCCTCTCTCAGTTCACTTTTGTCACACTACAGTGCGGAGTAAAGCATTGAGAATGCAGGGGAGGAAGAAACTTTCCTCTACCCTAAAGATTCTTTCGACTGGTCTAATGATCAAACAGACATGAGACAGATCAGAAAGAGAATATAACCAAATTTAATTACTTATGAATGTGTGGGAACCCCATATACATAAGAGTTTCAGAGACAGAAAGGGAAATTGAGGTATATAAAACATTCTGAGCTAAGAATGATGTAAGGCACCTTAGGACTTCAGAAGGTAATTTCAGGGAGAAATTATTCTGTAATTATTAGCTTGCCCTACCATATAAATAGGAAAAAAGTCATTTCTGGTTTTAACTCTTATTGTGGGCCAGGCTCCTGATTTAAATTCTTCTGGATAGTTAAGCGGGGAAGCAGACATTTCTCTTGGGCCCAAAGGGTCTCGGTTGCCTTTAGCTCAAAATAATCCACATACCACAGGGGCAAATCTTGGAATGACCTGTTCTGAAACCCTGCAAGAACCTAAACCTTCCAAGGACCTAACTGATGGCATCAACAGATGAAGAAATTATAAATGCAAATAAGTGGAAGCATGCATAGGTTATAAGAAAAAACTCTAAAAGAGTGAACTAGTCCAGAGAAGATAGAGGGATGGGGAAAGTAAAAGACAAATGGATCAGGGAGGAAAGGATAAAGACGAAGGTTATTTGAGCTTAGAAATTTATATTAATTTGGTTGTGATGAGAAGATATTGCAGGCGCCATCACAGGGGAATGACATTGTATGATATGTGAAGAGGTTTGAAAATTGGAAACTTGTTTTTTGACTTCATAGAATATTCCGGTCCTTTAATCTTTCTATTGTATTCTATTCTTTTAATTCCTCACTTTCTTTCTCATTCATGGCTAAACATTAAAGGGTTTTTCTTTTACTTTTTAAATTATTTTTTATTTTTTAATTACAGTTGTTATACAATATTATATTACTTTCAGGTATACAATATAGTGATTAGACATTTATATAACTTACAAAGTGATACCACAATAAATCTAGTACCCATCTGACACCATACACAGTTATTATAATATTATGTACTATATTCCCTATGCTGTACTTTACATCCCTGTGACTATTTTGTAACTGCCAATTTGTACTTCTTAATCCCTTTACCTATTTCATCCACCCCTACAAACCCCTTCCTATCTGGCAATCATCAAAATGTTCTCTGTGTTTATGAGTTTGTTTCTGTTTTGCTTGTTCATTTGTTTTTTAGATTCCACATATAAGTAAAATCATGTATTTCTTTGTATGATTTCACTTAGCATAATACCCTCTTGGTCCATCTATGTTGTTGCAGATGGCAAGATTTTATTCTTTTTTTATTATTGAGTAATGCTTCATTCTACATGTATCACTTTTTATTTATCCATTTTTCTATCGATGGACACTTAGGTTGCTTCCATATCTTGGCTATTGTAAATAATGTTGCAGTGAACATATGGATGCATATGCCTTTTCGAAGTAGTGTTTTGGGTTTTCCTTCAGAAAAAGTAGGATTACTGGGTCCTTTTCTCTTTTGTTATAGCCTTTTTTTAAAGTCTGTTTTGTCTGATATAAGTATTGCTACCCCAGCTTTTTTTTTTTTCATTTCCATTCACATGAAATATCTTTTTCACACGCATTTACTTTCAGTATGTGTATATTTCGATCTTAAGTGAGTCTCTTGTAGGCAGCATATGTAGGGGCCTTGTTTTCTTATCCATTCAGCCACCCTAATTCCTTTGACTGGAATATTTAATCCATTTACGTTTAAAATAACTGTTGATAGATATATAGTTATTGACATTTTACTATTTATATATTTTATATTTCTCCTTTTCCATCTTCTTCCTTTTCTACTCCTCCTTCTCCTTCTTCCTCTTTAAGAAGTTCCTTTAACATTTCTTGTAATACTGGTTTGGTAGTGATGAACTCTTTTAGCTTTTTTTTTTGTCTGGGAGCTCTTTGTCTGCCCTTCAATTCTAAATGATAGCTTTGCTGGGTAGAGTAATTTTGGTGGTAGGTACTTGCTTTTCATCACTTTGAACATTTTGTGCCAATCCCTTCTGGCCTGCAAAGTTTCTGTTGAGAAAACAGCTGACAGGCTATGAGAGCTCCATTGAAGATAATTAATTGCTTTTCTCTTGCTGGTTTTAAGATTCTCTCTTTGTCTTTAACCTTTGGCATTTTAATGATGATATATAACTTGGCGTGGGCCTCTTAGCATTCATCTTGTTTAGGACTATTGGTGTGCTTCCTGAGATTGTATGCCTATTTCCTTTGCTAGGTTAGAAAGTTATCTGTCATTATTTCTTCAAATGGGTTTTCAATTCCTTGCTTTCTCTCTTCTCCTTCTTATACCCCTAAGATGCAAATGTTGGTATGTTTGATGTTGTCTCAGGGGTGCCTTAAACTATCCTCACTTTCTTTCATTCATTCATTCATTCATTCATTTATTTTGCTATTCTGATTAGGTGTTTTCTGCTACCTTTTCTTCTAAATACGATTTGATCCTCTGCTTCACATAATCTGTTGTTGATTTCCTCTAATGTATTCTTCATTTCGGTTATTGTATTCTTCATTTCTGACTCCTTCTTTTTTATGTTTTCTGTCTCCATTTTTGTGTTTCTTATCTCTATTGAAGTTCTCACTGAGATCATTGAGCATTTTGAACTATACATCTGGTAGATGGCTTGTCTTTTGTTTAGTTCTTTTTCCGGAGCTTTGTTCAATTTTGTTATTTGGGTAATGTTTCTTTGTCTTCTCATTTTGGCTGCCTTTTCATATTTGTTTCTGTGTATTAGGTGGGGTTGCTAAGTCTCCCAGTCTTCACCGAATGACCTTATGTAGTAGATGTCCTGGGGGACCCAGTGGTACAATCTCCTTGGTCATCACAGCCAAGTGCTTCAGGTGTGTCCCTTGTATGGGTTGTGTATGCCCTCTTGTTGTAGTTGAGACTTGGTTGCTCTTTGCACATCGATGGGAGGGACTGACCCTCAGGCTGATTGGTTGTGGGAACTGGGCTTTGACTATAGTGCTATTATATAGGAGTTGACCCTATGGACCAGGATTTGCTTTATTAGGGTTCTGGTGCCTGCTCTATCTGTCTTTTGGGTATGTCATTTGTAGATGTGGTTGGGTGGTACTCTGATGTGGTCTGAATCTGGGTGTGTTGGTTCAAGGGCCTATTGGGAGGTGCTTTGGTGCAGACCAAGGTAAGCTGCTGCCTGTGCCCTGCCTGGGTCCACTTAGTATAATCTACAAAGTGATCTACAGATGGTAGCCACTTGTGCTTTGCTGGAGGGGCCTGGGAGAGGCTAAGCTATAAACTGATGCCAACAGCCACTAGTCCCAGGTTTGAGGCTGTTTAGCAAGGGCTATGGGACACACCAAGGCCAACTTCTTATTTGGGGTTTGTGAACCTCTGTTAGATTTTAAGAAAGTCTATAGCATGAACCAAGACAGGCTGTTTGTATGGAAAAGCCACTGGAAATAGCTTGGGTGGGCCCTCCAATTGGGTGGGGTGGGGTCTCAGGGAATGACCAGTGTGGGGTAAACAATGTTAGCCCACCTATGTGTGCAGGCTGGGTAAGGAGAGGGCTTAATGTTGGGACAATGGCTTCTGCCAGCACTTCTATATGGGAGAAAACTGCCCGTCTAGCCCTCGTCCTGAAGCCAAAAAATTCAGTTCATCCCTGTATGTTGCTGGCATCTTTTGAGCTGCTGCCCTAGAGCTGGAACTCATAACAAGTTAGTCTATCAGTGAGTAAATGCATGTGCAGGCCCTTTAAGAGGAATACCTGAGACTCCCACAACCACTGTCTCATTCAGCTATAATCTCTGCTGGTTTTCACAGCCAGAAGTTGTAGGGACTTCTCTACTAAGCACTGGAACACCAGGCTGGGGAGTCTTGTGTGAGGCTGGGACCCCTCAGTCCTCAGCGGGGAGCTTCACAGTTGAAATATCCTTCCTGATTTTTAACCATCACACATAGGTGTAGAGCCAGGCTCTTCACTTCTCCACCCCTCCTACCAGTCTCCACATTACTTTCTGTATATCCTTAATTATAGGACCTTTGTTCAGCTAGACTTCAAGTGTTTCTCCATGATGGCTGTTCTTTAATTTAGTTGTAATTTTGATGTGGTTGTGGGAATAAAGGAGTACTGTGTTTACCTACTCCGCCATCTTGCCAGTAACAGAAACCAAGGTTTTTCAAAAGGAGGTAACCATGACATATATTTTGAAAGGTGGAACAGGTAGAAGCTAAGAATTTTTCTTTGTTTTTATAGAACACTGCACTCTTCAACACTCTGATTATATTTCATTCTCTCTATTCCCTAGTAGTCTCAGTTTCTTACTTACACAGCCTAGACTTCATTCTTGACTTTTTAAAATATTATCTTGATAGTTGATATAACTCTTTGTTTCTCTTAGTCCTAACTGAAAAACACCTCACCACTATTCGATTTCTACTGCCACTTCTTCCAATCAGCTGGATCCTAAAGTAAGTTTGTTTTCTGAACTTTGTTGGTCATTGAAGACCTCTTACCAAACTTTGTTGTGTTGACATTAGAGTCAGCCAACTTACTTAACTCTCTCTAAGCTTCCAATTAGTATCAATTTCCCTTTCTATTTCAGAGACAATATTGAGTCCATCAAGCCTAAATACTATCCATTTTCCTATTATGACACTTTAATAACTTAATAAATCTGAACATAACTTTGTCTCCTTTAAATCTCAAGGGATATGGTGACTTTCCTCTAGTTCAAAGCTAATAGTTCTTTTCATGTTTTTAAATTTTTCTTCTGTAATCTACCATTTTTACTAATGTTCACTGTAGCAAAAGTCATAAGAATGATTATAGTATCTAAAACTAACTGAGCTGTTATGTACAGGGTAATTTACATGTCTCTTAACTTTCAACTATTATTATTACCATTATATTACTTACTAATAATTCTTAATATTATACCTTAAAGATGACAAATTGTAGTAGAAAAATAATAAGTTGCCCCAGGGGCACTAATTTATTTGGAACTACTGATTAAGACTTACTTTCTGGTAATCTTATAATTCTCTTTCTATAGCTATTTCTTCTTGGTATTTTGAATGGACTCCTTTTCTTTCTCCTACACAAATATTGATGTTCTCTAGGGGTCTGACCTCAGTCACTTCTTTTCTAACTCTACACATTTTCTCTATATGATCTTATCCAGTTTAACCATTTTAATTGCCATGTAAAACCAGCTGATTAAAATCAGTTCCTAATTCTCTAGATTCATTCTCAATTGCTGTTCCCCAAATTTAGACAGATATTCTCAATTGATTCCTCAGTATTTCTATATATTTGTTGGCTTCTCAAATTAAAATGTAAGCAATATGAGGAACAATGTATAAGTAGAGCTTTACTTAAATCAGTAATCAAACATTATCTGGTATTTAGATAAATTCTCAGGTTATTACATGTATTTCATACCTAATATTTTATTATAGTAAATTATACTTGAACATAATATTTATCATAGCTCCTCTTTGCAATCAGTAAATAATCTTCAAGAATTTTCAAAGATCTTCAGATTTAAGTTTATCACATTGGTATAGATGGATGGTTAAAGATTTTCCTATAATTGGAAGAGATTTTTAAAATATTAAAGTAGAAAAACACATCACAAAAATCTGACTATAGGTTGCACACTTAAGACAACAACAATATACAAGAATATTGTTGTATATTTTTGTTTAGAATTTCTCTTTTAAATTAAACACTTTGACATTTCTAAGAGCAAAGCTGTAAAAGAAGAAAAGATATCCTATTTCCATTATTACAAAATAAAAGGATATTTTCTGGTCCATCTAAAATCACCACTGTGTGTAGAGTATGAGATTATAATAGTAAAGGAAGGCCACTTTTGCATTTATTGTTCATGTCCATTCTTTCTAACTGTCAAACATAAGTCACAGTTTTTATCATCTTGTTGAATCAAAAAATAATGGGCTTAATAATACCAATTTTTAGTGTAACAGTCTAAAATTAGGAGTTAATTAAGTTTACATACAACTTTTCAACTTCTTTATTCACAAAAACATAATATCATGGAGATTTAAATCTCAAAGTCCTTATTCTAATTTTGTCCCCAAATTAGTTTTTATCTACTGGGTTGCATTTCTCATATCCTCTAGAGCCTATAATACTATTCAATAATCATTGTTTGAATGACTAAGTGAAGGATGAAAGGAAGAAAGGAAGGAAGGAAGGAAAGTAAGGAAAAAGGAAAAAGGAAAGAGACACATTTTTACCTTCTCTGACTTTTTCTTAAGCTATTTTTAGTCTACTGATGGATGACTCAATCAAATTTATCCTTTTTCTCTCAGTGAACTTTTGATTTCTAGCATTTTCATTTGATTTTTCCTTATAGTTTCCATCTCTGTGTTAGAATTACTTGTGTGGTCTTGCATGTCTATTTTACCATTAGCATCTGAAATATTTTAATCAAAATTATTTAAATTCCTTGTTTGAGAGGTCCAACATCTATGTAACAACTGATTCTGGATCTGATTATTGATTTTCTATCATTAGACTTTTTTTCTTGCTTTATTGTATGCCTTGTAATTTTTACTGAATGCTAGACATGTTATAGTCCAGTACATAATGAGGTAAATATTTTTATGCTTATATATGAGCACTCTTTTCCTTCTGTGAGGCCTTCAGTGTGGGAGGTTTTGTTAACTGATTCCATTGAGAAAAAATTACATACTTGGGAGAGAGGGTTCTCCCACTCTTAAAAAAAAACTATACCTACTATTATGATCCAAAAGGGTATCAAGTTAAATCACTTCATATTCCTCTGATCATGACTTGGGCATATGACTTGCCAGCTAGTGCTATGTCTTATCATCATTTCTTATTTGTTATTACATATAGTTAGACATATTCGGTTGTCAGTAATAAACTAAGTTTTTCATATTTTTTCATAGTAGAAAAATTCATGCTTATAACACTAATATAGGAAAAGACCACACTTATTTTAAAAATATTTACGTTATTCCATTATATTCCAAGATTAACATAAAATGAAAGATTTTTTCATTATACTTTCTAATTGATGCCAAAATCCAGTCAAGTAATGAATAATTGCAAAATATATGTAGAAATTAAGTTTAATGTAGTTTCTAAATTTGTCTTTTACATTCATATTATGGGAACTTCCTCAATTTTATGGTTCTTTGAAATGAGGGAAGTAATTTACAGCCAAATCAGTCAAATTAATGTTTTTATTTTTTCAGATTTGATGCTGATTTATTTCAAAACAAAAGGGAAAACATTAAATTAAAAACTTCTTTTAAATACCACTGGAAGACAGGAAGTGAGCCACATTGTCTAAATCAAGACCAGTATCTATAGCTATTAGCTTTCATCTTGAAAACAGGTATTTTTTCCATATTAAGATGCTCCCATTTTTAAAAAGTTTCTCTACTGAATCTCAGTTAGGTAAACTTTAAGAGAGTGCTTATAAATGCATGATATATTTAGATTCACTCCTGGTTTGGAGAAGTTGGTAACAGGGTATTATGTAAATCTAATGTACCACACATCTGAATTCTCACTTCAAGCCTATATGGGAGGAAATTTATCAAAGGAATTTGTTTTCCTTTAGGTTCAGACTGGACTCTAGAATTCACATAAACTCTAGAAGGACAGATTTGATCTACTCAGGAATTCTCATGTTCTTCTGAAGAACTGAATAGTGGGGTTTAGTAAACCCCTCTGACTTGAAAGTTATTTGAAGAAAAAAATGGGAAAAAGAAGAAATTATTATTTTAATGAGACATGCATGTTTTGTTCCTTCTAGACCATGCTAAAGTACTAAATGAAATGTGATATATGGGTAGAAAAATACATTGAGACATTGAGAAACTAGAGAAAAGAATTTTAAATGTTTATAAATCTTGGAGTTTTTTTATTTCTGACATGATTTTTTTAGGACTCTAAAATTATAATTCCTTTATTCTTTGATAGCTGTTAATTATTCTGACATTACTAAATAGTTTATTTTTATATTCTTTATAAAAAAGAAATACTTGTTCATCTTTAATAGACTTGGTAATGCATTAGAGTGACAATAAATTAATACTTGTTATATTAAGAAAAAGGTCAAATTTAAGTAAAATATGCTTATTGAATTATCTATAAAATAATAATTTAAGCTGGTGCTTTTTAAACTATATAAAAATTTTTTAAACCACATCAAAAAAAGTTGAATATGAATTCTTCTCATATAGTTTCTTTCATCTGTATTTATAGTTCTGGACCATTATATATGATCAAATTAAAAGGTTTCAAAAACAATAATGAGGATAAAGAAGAGATTCTTCTAAATTATTCAATTGCCATATAAGATGGCAATTTTTATACAATTATTAGACAATGTGACAGTGATTCTTAGGGCTAATTAGACAACTGGCATATAATATCTTTGTGAAAATCTGACTCCAGCCAATTAAATCCTCTTATTTCAGAAACTCAGATAAAGATAAAAATAATGATTTTAGAGAGAGATCGACATCTCAATTAACTGTATATTGCTAATCTTTAGAACATGATATGTGTGCTCTACAGTAAGATATAAACTACTTTAAAAACAATTGGACTATATATATTAAGGAATAAATTTATGACATTTAAGGATAAAAGCATAACATTTTTGTTTTACTAATTAGCCATTTTTATTTTCTTTTTACAAAAATGTTAAAATATACCAGAGGGGAATTTAGACACTATAAACAATTTTAGGAAGATTCATTTGATTGGCCTATTTGTTCTTTTTTCTGTTTGTTTATTATATGACTCATTCTAAAAAGATTTAATGTGGTTTACGATATAGGTAAAACAGAATTTAAAGTAATTTGTAAACATTTTGGTGAGGAAAAAATAAGACTAGAGGAAGTAAGATAAAGCAAGAGATGAAGTAAGCATCTCCAAATGAGGTGCATTGTGCCCTGCAGAGTTCTAGAAATGGGCAAGATATTTGACTATAAAATTCTTGGTAAGAAAAGAACAAAAATAAAAGCAAAACCAAGAAATAAGCAATATCAGTATATCTAAGACATGAAAATATACCAAGAGCTCAAGAAAGCCTAAGTACTGGGAACTGTCATAAATTTCTCCAGTGCTGCTTATGAGGAAACAGAATGAAGCACAGATTTTTGTCCCACATAACTTTACAACTTAAAAACAATAGTAAGCATGTTAGTCTTTTTCTTAAATTGCTTCTGAATAAAACTCAAGTGTATAATACCAAGAACAATATAGCAAAGACCATTCAATATGGGGCCAAAACTATGTTGATTGTTAAGCAGATGATTCAAAATAAAAAATATGTTTTGAGAAATGAGCTTCTAGGGCTTCCTCCATGAATACAATTTTGTAGCTAAATTTTGTTAAGAATTAGGCAGTAAAGCATAAAAGCCTTATCAAAAAACTTGAGAATTCTTCACACTATTAGAATATACTTAGCATATAAGTAATACATTCTCCCTTCACAAAAAAATATAGACTACAGAAGATGAAATTATAAAAATTTAAAAAATTTTAATAATCAGCCATATCCAATTAGAAACAATCCATTAGATACTTTAGCTATATTTAACATTTGAATATTTATTTTGCAATAGATCATAAACATGATATTATTATTCTTAATAAAATATTTTTTGGACATTTGTATTGTTTCACATTTTGAGATACCAAATAATGTTTTAATAAATGTCTTGTATATACCTTTTTTGTTAAGAGTGGAGATGATTGATGTTTTTAAAGAAGGGAGAAGCCATAAACATTAATAATCAACCAACTAGAGATTGGTTTCTCATCCTTTGAAGAAAACTGAGCCTAATCAAGACACACATTTGAATTTATGGCTGCCCCACTACTTCTCAAAAATAGAGAAAAAAATTGGTGATCAAGAGCCTAAAGGTGCCACAGTGCATGGTGGTAGCAACTTTAGGACTAGAATTTTTTCAAGTAGATGATGTTAATCTCCTACTGAATCTATATATATATATTTTTTAAAAAATCTCGATCTTTGGGAACATGGTGGAATGAGAGACGTTCCCAGATCTATCCCCTTGAAACAACAATAAGCTGAACATCTAAAACTAAAAAAAATAAATAAAAAACAAATTTAAAAAATCCAAACTGCACACCAGTATGCCTGAGCATGGGATCTGTGCATAAGAGCTACCACAGGTCAGAACCCAGAGTGTAGGGCAGTGGTCTGGGAAAAATAAAAAAGTTGCCTCTCGAAGCCTCCAGAACTACTTGTAGGAGGAGGGGAGGGAAGAAGGAGCAGTGAGCTTCCTGCACAGCCTGCTTGGGAAAGTTGTGAGCTCCCTGCAGCAGGCAGCAGGGCCCAGTCATCAGGGCAGAAAGCAGAGAAGCTAGACAGGACCACAGCCCTCATCCCCTAATACAGAGGGTCCCTCCCCCCATACCCTCCCGGACAAAATGGAGCCCCAGGGAAATCTGAACAAACGCTACCAAAACTGTCGCTAACACTGACAGGGACTGAGACTGAGGGTAGTGAGCATGATTAAACATCTATAAGAAAAAAAAAGACATTATTAAGACTATATAAAGCAGAGATACAAGAGTCTTTGACACCACTTACTGGAAACCAAAAGAAAAGTGCCTTCTCTGCAGCAGGCTAAAGAAAGACCTTTATATAATAAATCTTATTTCAGAAAGAAAAGTAGAATATATTTTCATTAATGCCCAGGCAGAGAAACAGTCCATTAAACACCATTAACAACCAAGATGATAAAACATCTCAGAAAGAAAGAGAAAAACCTCCAGAAAATAAGCTTATAGACATAGAAATATGTAATTTAAATGACAGAGAAGCCAGGATGGTATTTCTGAAAACACTCAGTGAGTTCTGAAACGAGTCATATAAACAATTTCAGGAATTGAAAAAACACCTAGATGACCAGAACAAGAGATTAAAACCCTTAAAAAGAACCAAATAGAACTTCTGGAGATGAAGAACACACTACAGGAGTTAAAAAATGAAATAACAAGCTTGGGAAATAGAGTCAAAAAAATGGAGGAAAGAAGGTTCAGTGATATTGAAGACAGAAATCTAGAAATATATCAGAAGGAAGAAGAGAGAAACCAAAGAATGAAAAATAATGAAAAAGAAATTCAAGAATTAGCTGATATCATCAGGAGAGAAAACATAAGAATAATGAGCATTATCAAAGGCAAAGAAAAGGAGCAGGGACGAGAAAGTATTCTCAGACAAATAGTGGATGAGAATTTCCCAAATCTAAGAAATGAGCTGGAGCTTAGAATTCAAGAAGTCAACAGAACACTCATTACCGCAACACCAAAAGGCCTTCACCAAGACACATTGTATTAAAATTATCAAAAATCAACAACAAAGATAGAATTCTCAGGGCAGCCAGGGAAAAGAAAATGGTAACATATAAAGGAAAACCATTAAATTATCCTCAGACTTCTCAGCACAAACTTTATAAGCCAGAAAGGAATGGAATCAAATATTTAAACTATTAAGTGAAAGGAACTACCAGCCAAGAATAATGTACCCAGCTAAGCTCTCCTTTAGTTATGAAGGAGAAATTAAGACTTTTCCAGACATACAAAAATTGAGGGACTTCTCCACTATGAGGCTTGCACTACAGGAAATACTGAAAGGTGTCAGCTCACCTAAAACAAAATGACAAAAAATAAAATACATAATTAAGGGTAAGGTGACTCTCAGTCAAATAGAAGCAGAGGAGTGCAGCCCTTATAAAGAAGAGGGCATTATAAGCTTAAATAATAAGAGAATTGTTACAACAAGATAGTAATGAATGTTCAGCATAGATAAGGACAAATTGAGACAACAATGACTGAAAAGGGGAGGATTCAAAGATCCAAATTCACAAAAGGGAATGGAGATAAGGCATGCACAGAAAAAAATGGACGACAGTATATATATGTATATATATATATATATATAACTCTTACATATTCATAATGGTAATCACACACAGAAGATTTAGAACTGAAGTGTATAACATAAAACAAGAACCACAGGCAGAACCTACAAAAGTCAACCAAAATAAAGAAAACAGAAACACAAAAATAACAAAGCAATGGAAACACCAAGCTACCAGAAAGCAAAAGATAAAATGGTTATAAGAAGACCTCATATTTTAATAATCACCGTAAATGTTAATGGACTGAACTCACCAATAAAAAGGCATAGAGTTGCAGAATGGATTAAAAAAACAATCCAATCACATGCTGCCTCCGGGAGACATGTCTCAGCTCCAAAGACAAATATAGACTCAAAGTGAAAGTGTGGAAAATGATGTTTCAAGCAAATGGCAAATGGCATTCTGAGAAAAATAGGAATAGCAGTACTAATATTGGATGAAATAGACTTCAAAATCAAAAAGGTAAAGAAAGATACTGAGGGACACTTCATAATGATAAAGGGAATCATGCACTAAGAAGACATAACACTTATTAATATCTATGCTCCCAAACAGGGAGCCCCGAAATATGCAAAAAAATTACTAACAGAACTAAAGGAGAAACAGATTGAAGCACTATCATAGTAGAGGACGTAAATACCCCACTGTCAGATAAGGACAAATTATCCAAACAGAAAATCAATAAGGAAATAACATCCTTAAATGACACATGAGACCAACTGGACATAATTGACATTTACAGAGCCTTCCATCCCAAAGCAGCTGCTTATACATTCTTCTCTAGTGTACATGGTTTATTCTCAAGAGTGGACCCCATACTGAGACACAGAAAGAGTCTCAACAAATCTAAGTGGGTTGAAATCATACCAACTATATTCTCTGATCATAATGCTTTGAAACTAGAGATGAACTGCAAAAAAAAGCAGGAAGAACCACAAATACACGGAGAGTAAACAACATGCCACTGAAGAATAACTGGGTCAGAGAATAAATAAAAAGGGAGATCAAGATAATGATAGTACAATATATCAAAAGTTTTGTGACACAGCAAAAGCAATCATAAGAGGGAACTTCATATCATTATAGGCCTATCTCCAAAAACAAGAACGAACTCAAATAAACAACCTAACACTTCAACACATCTTAAAAAACTAGAAAAGAAAGAACAAATGAAGCCTAAAGTCAGCAGAAAAAAATCAAAATTAGAGCAGAAATAAATGAATTTGAAAACAAAAAAGAACGATAGAAAAAATAAATGCAACAAAGAGCTGGTTCTTTGAGAAGGTTAAAATTGACAAACCGTTGGCTAGACTCACTAAAGAAAAAAGAAGAAAACACAAACAAAATCAGAGATAAAACGGGGAAATTACAAGAATGCTATGAAAAAGTATATAACACCAAATTTAATAACCTAGAAGAAATGGACCAGTACTTAGAAAAATACAACCTTCCTAGACTGAATCAAAAACTGGAAAATCTAAATAGACCAATTAGCAGTATGGAAATTGAAATAATCATCAAACAACTACCAAAATTAAAAGTCTAGGACCAGATGACTTTACCAAGGAATTCTACCAAACATTCAAAGAAAATTTAATACCCATTCTCCTCAAACACTTCCAAAATATTGAAGAGGAAGCAAAACTTCCAAACTCATTTTATGAGGCCAATATCACCCTGACACCAAAACCTGGTAAAGATAACACAAGGAAAGAAAACTACAAACCAATATCTCTCATGAACAACAGATGCAAAAATCCTAAATAAGATACTAGCGAACCGAATACAGCAACGTATTAAAAAGATTGTACACCGCGATCAAGTGGGCTCCATCCCCGGGGCACAGGGATAGTTCAACATATGCAAATAGATTAATGTAATACACCACATAAACAAATTAAAAATAAGAATCATATGATCCTATCAATAGATGCAGAAAAAGCCTTCGACAAGATACAGCACCAATTTATGATCAAAACATTTAACAAAATCAATATAGAGGGAAAGTACCTTAACATAATAAAGGCCATATATGACAAACCCTCAGCCAACATTATACTTAATGGTGAAAAACTAAAAACCTTCCAAGATCAGCAATGAGGCAAGGCTGTCCACTATTGCCACTGTTATTCAATATAACATTGAAGGTCCTAGCTAGTGCAGTCAGACAAGAGAAGTTATAAAAGGCATCCAAATAGGAAACAGAGAAGTCAAACTGTCACTATTTGCAGATGATGTGATTCTGTATATAGAAAACCTTAAAGTCTCCACAAGAACACTACTAGAAACAATAAGCAAATACAGTAAAGTCTCTGGATACAAAATCAACGTTCAAAAAAATCCATAGCGTTCCTATACTCTAATAAGGAAGTGACAGAAAAAGAAGTGGAAAAAGTAATTCTTTTTGCAATTGCAATGAAAAGAATAAAATGGTTAGGAATAAATTTAACAAAACATGTGAAGGACCTATATAATTAAAACTATAAGACCTTATTAAAAGAAATGGAAGAAGATACAAAGAAATGGAAAGATATTCTGTGTTCTTGGATTGGAAGAATCAACATAGTTAAAATGACCTTATTACCTAAAGCGTTATACGGATTTAATGCAATCCCCATCATAATCCCATTGGCATTTTTTAAAGAAATAAACAGAAAATCATCAGATTTGTATGGAAACACAAAAGACCCCAAATTGCCAAAGCCATTCTGAGAAAAAAGAACGAGGCTGGAGGCCACTCTACCCGACTTCAAATTATACTACAAAGTGACAATAATCAAAATGGTGTGTTATTGGCAGAAAAACAGACACACAGACCAGTGGAACAGAATTGAGAGTCCAGAAGTAAACCCACATTTATATGAGCAAATAATTTTTGACAAAAAAGCCAAAAACATACAGTGGAGAAAGGAAAGCCTCTTCAATAAATGGTGCTGGGAAATCTGGAAAGCCACTTGCAAAAGAATGAAACTAGACTGTTGTTTATCACCACACACCAAATTAACTCAAAATGGATTAAGGACCTGAATATAAGACCTGAAACAATAAAACACATAGAAGAAAACATAAGAACTAAACTCAAGGACCTTGGACTTAAGGAGGATTTTATGAACTTGACCTCAAAAGCAAGGAAAATAAATTAATGGGACTACATCAAACTAAAAAGCTTCTGCTCAGCAAAAGAAATCATCAACAAGATAAAGAGACAGCCATCTGAATAGGAAAATATATTTGCAAGCAACTCTTCTGATAAGGGCCTAATATCCAAAATAAAGAAGGAACTCATACGACTCAATAACAACAGAAAAGCAAATGATCCAGTCAAAAATGGGCAGAGGACCTGAACAGACACTTCTCTCTAGAAGACATACCCCAATAAACTTAATAAATTAAAAAAAAAAAAAAAACAGTAAAACACCTATGGAATGACTTCTTTTAAGCAATTTTGTTTCCTTGTAAGCCCTTCAAGAAAAATAAATTGCAAAATGTATCTCTAAGTAAATAAATGCGTTGATTTCCACTTAAAGAAGTTTAGTTAGAAACCAATTAATTGTCAAAAGACATCTGTCGAATAAGATAATTTTGGTTGTGTCTTTCTTGTTAGGACATGCTGACAGTAGTTAAAAAGTAATGCTTAATTTTCTGTTAAGGGTCTTACCACTCAAACTAATAAAGCCATGGGTTCTTTAGTCTCACTTTAGAAGATAAATAACTAAAAAATATATTGTATATTTTCTGAAACAACCAATTTATAATATTAATGTTCATAGGGTCAATCAAAATGAAGCTTCTACTTTGGGCCTGCATTGCATGTGTTGCTTTTGCAAAGAAGGTGAGTAAATGAACTTTAAAAATTATATCAATAGTGTAACCATCAAATAATTTGTAGACAGAGATTTGTATTAACAGTATAAATTATTATAGCATTGATAACAAAACAACAGAGTCATGTTAATAGGTAAGAGGTTTGTTGTGCCAAACTTTTCAAAAGAAATTTTAAAAATCAAAATAATAAAGTTGTGTTATCTGAAAGCAAATAAACAGCAAAGAAAAGAGATGAGTTCAAAAATGCAGTGGGCTGGAGGAGGAGAAAATCGTAGGGAACCAGAAAACCATGTAGATAATCTTAGAGTTTATGTCTTCAAATTATAGAAAGTTGGACTGGGTTTCCTCTGACAGTGAAGGCCCATTGCTGGGGCATTTATGTGGCATCACAAAGAATATTTGATGAAGTAAAAGTAAATGTATACAATGACCTTCAACATACTGTAAATATGAGACTTTACTATAAGAAATAGCTGATGGAAAATTCTTAATCCTACACAATGAGTATGCTAAATATCCTCTTTTGTAGAAAGGAGAAAATTATGACACCTACCTAATAGAATGGTTTTGAAAAATAATAAGGCACTTATGTAAGGTGTTTATCAGAGTACCTAGGATATAGTAGGAACTCAAATGCTACTTGGTATTAATATTATTACAATTATTATTATCATCCTATGCAAATATCAAGATATTATTCTATCTCTTAAAATAACCTAAATTAAACTTTTTTTAAAAAATAGTAAATGATAAGTTCCCTATACCATTTTTATTCTTATCATATGCTGTGATGCATAATCTACAGTGAATTCTTAAAATATTTTGAAGTAAACAAGTAGATATATGGTCCTTCTGTATCTTTAAACATATGGCAACAGACCAGTAACATACACACACATGCACTGCAACACACAAACACATAGAATATAAATAAAACCTAAGAAGTGAAAGAGAGCAATATAATCAAATTTATGAATAAGAGCTGAATAATTTTTCTAATGGTAAGATTTATGTATATGTAGACTATTACATACCAAAATTCATCAGCCAATGTACAACTTCTTGAGGCAATAGTCTAGGTCAAAAACATATAATGGTAATAATAATAAATAATTTATACTAGTGACTCTTATTTCAAAAAGAAATTAAATATACTAATAAGGCTGTTAAAATTCTTCAGTAATAAATAAATTGGGGTGCAGATGTTTTCAATAAAAAACCATAGGAAAATAATTTTTTGAATTTGTCTTAGAAGTGTTTCCACTTCCTTGGTGTGGTAAAACTTTTCTTTCATTTAGAAATAAATATATTTGTTTTTATCTGAAATTGTTTTATATTTTAAAACTCTCATTCCTTTTCAAATGCAATTTTGTGACTGCTATTGCTGCTAAAATGTCAGTGCTATTGACCTCTTATTTGATAGAAAAAATGTTTATGGACTGTTAGTAAATTTGTATTTAACATATTTATTATAAAGTCTTCTTTTCAATGAGTAAGAGCATTAAATAAAATGTGCTCCTTTGTAGTGTGATACAATTTAGCTTTACTTTTCATGCCTCTATAAAACTTTTATGACAATGTACTAAATTTACTTGAACAAACTAAGTGATGAGTGTGGGAAAGTATTGCATGTATGAAAGAGTAGAGCAGAAGGAAGTATGATCTAGGAATTGCTGCCAGAACGAGTGTGTCCCAAGGAGTTAGATGATTTCTGTGCAGAAAATACCCATAAAATATCCCTATGGAGGAGACCAATGTATTCATTGACTGATATTAGTTTTTTTTTTTTAATTCTTTGTTATTTTTCCTCAAAGTATAATGACAGCAGTGTACTAAGAAAATTATACTCGTACCTACACACAAGTGTACAGTTGATAAACATAACAATCTAACAAAGAAAGGCCAAGAGATATGGTCCAGACACTTTTGACCGAATACCATATAGTGAAAGAGTAGGAAGGTGTTAAATATAATTTTTAAAATTAAAACTATGAGATATTATTTTGAATTTCTTAGAAGATTTTAATCATAAGAATCCAGGGCTCTATGGTCACAATACAAACCGCTGACATTTGTCTCTGTCAGCACTCTGGAACATACATTTCTTGTGTTTCATGTGTCTTACCATAGGATGACGTGATCCATGAGCACACATTTTAACTTAGTAATTCAGAAAAACAATCCTAAAATTGGAAAGGAATCTTGTACACAATATTAAATTTTAAGTAGGAAGCTTGACTCCCCAGGTGACTTGGTAACCCAGACACAAAGAAACCTGTCTGTTCTTTCCAATACCTAGCAGCATATGGACGGCACATAGTAGGCACTCATTTCATACTTTTTAAAATAAATTCTTGAGTATCCATCAAGAAAAAGCTTAAAATATCCTAAAACTACTGAGGAATGATCTACATTTATTTGAAAGTTATATTGCAAAACCTAAACAGTCACTAGAGATTTTGTGATAAATACAAAGTATGATCTAATGCAAATAATCTTATATAAATAATTAACTAGCCACAAAATTAAATTGAAATATCTGGTTCTACATACATGAAGATTCATAAATAGATATGAATAAAAATTTAATGATAATGTAGATACACTAGAACTAGTAGGATATTAAAATCAGTCATTGTGTATCTATTTTGTAAGAATGTATTTATAATAACAGGACTGTGTCCACATAGTCACAAGAAAACAAGGCAAACAACTATATTGCTTAAGAAAAAAAATTTTTAAGTTACTTGGAGTTTTGTCAGTTATAATCACTCTGAATGTAAGTAGGGATCTAAAGAAAAGATATTTTTCAGTAGCATAAAATTTAAAAGCAACATTGTTTTTTTTTGTTGTTTTTAGAAATTTCTCTCATCCAATGAAGAGGTAAATATATCTATTTATACTTTAAGATATTGAAATGTATTTCACATTATTAATTTTTTAAATAGCATTTCCTATCTAATAATGTTAAATAATTCAGTACTATTATGTTTTTCTTTGAAAAGAAAGTAATTTAGAAACTTGTACTCCTTCTTGATGTGATAGGCTCATTTAAAAATACATAAATAAGTATAAGCATATATATATGTGTATATATATATGTGTATATATATATATATATATATATATATATCCTGTAATATTTTTTCTTTTTTACATCCTGTAATTTCTTATTCCTATTGATACTCTGCCTTGTTCCACTGCTTGCTCATTAGGTTAAAATTTTTTTAATTAAATTAATTATATAAATAAAATTTTTATATCATAAAATAGTATTGTTGATAAAGAAGGCAGTATTTTCCAACAAATACAAAAACTGAGTCTATGCTCGTAAATAGTGTCTGTTATTGACATCATCCTTAAGAAGGAGACTTAATGGAATGTTTTTAAAAAAGCTTTTATTTATCCCAGTCATAGCATGAGTATTATATAGATAGAATAAACAAACAAAAAACTTTGATTTCTTTGTTTTTCCTTTAGGCTTACGGTGACAAAATTTACCCAGTTAATCCATCTCTGGATAGTCATTATCCCATATCAGACAATGATTTCACTTCTCCTGTTTATCCTTCAGAGAATAATCTCCCCAAGTACCCTGGGAATCCTGACACTGACCCAGGGACACCTGCATATCCCTGGATTCGCAATGCTCCTGGAGCCGCCCTCAACCACATTCCTAGTTTTCCGGTACCTACTTGGTTGGCTGCTCCTCCTCGGAGGGTTTTCTCCCTTGTCCCTCCCTCAAACAAACCTGCAGGACCTTTTGCCTCATCAAAAGCAGTTGCAGCCTACCCTTATGTAGCTAAGCTACACACTTTACCCAAACTTCCTGACCCAGAGGTTGCAATTGAGCCTACTATGAATGAACATGATGAAGTTGAGCCTGCAGCAGCCACGCATTCTGCTCCAGAACCCCCATCTTCTCTCGATCTGGTGAGTTGCCTATTATTCCTGTAATGCATGAGATCTGTAGGTGAGGGAAAGAAAAACAGTCTCTCCACAAGCTAACATTCCAGCTTAAACATTTTGAATAGCTTTATTGAGATAATGATTGATGCACAGCAAATTACATGTACTGAAAGTGTACACTTTGCTAAGTTTTGACATATGGATACACATAAAAAATCACTGGGATAATGAAGATATCCATCACAGAGAAATTTGCTCATGTTCCTTTGTAATCTCACTTGCCCCTTTTCTACCCCTAATCTATTTTCTGTCACTACAGATTGATTTTAATTTTCTAGAATTCTATATAAATGGAATTATACCGTATACACTATACTCTTTTGTGTGGCTCTTTCACTCAACATGATTATTTTGAGATTTATCCATGTAGTTAGGGTCAGTCTTTTTTTTTTTTTTTTTTTTTGCAGAGTAGTATTTCATCATATGGATATATCATAATTTTTTTACTCATTCTGTTGGTGAATATTTTAATTTCCAAACTGAATGTCATTTATTTATTTCCATTTAATTATTTATTTGTTATATACTGTACTGGTTTAAACCTTCAGTTCAGTGTTAAATAAAAGTATTTAGAGGGACACCCCTGTTTTATTTTTCTCCAGGCAGTAAGCTAGGGCAATCACAGTGTTCATCGTATTTGCTTCCTATCTCTTAGGGGGTCACTGTCCTTCAAAGTAATGTTCAGATTTTGAGAATCTGCTGCTTCTCATAATTTTTGTATATTTTTAAAATTTCTTTCTGGTAAAAGAGTAAATTCAATATCTGTTACTCATCTTGACCTAAAGTATAGTTCTCTAAACCTTTTTAAAACAATCATTTTTAACAAATATTTAAGAAGCACTCAGTTCCTAAGTTTTAGTATCTGTGGGCCAAGCAATTGGGCTATTTTAGAACAGGAAAAGTTCCTGAACCCAGGGCACAGGCTGAAAAGAAATGGAAGCTTAAATCTACCAGTGAATAAATTCTACAGTATATTGCCACGAAAGAAATATTCCTAGAAGTTGTTTCCTAGAAGGAGGTACAAACTTTTCTACTTGTTCCTTTGGTCTTGATAGGGATCAGGATCAAGTTATATGGTATTTTAGAACTTTTCCAGAGAAGTATAGAGAAGTATAAAGAGCTAGACTTATTCTGCAATACTCCACACATTAACATGTTCATTCAGTAGGTTTCTTCGACACAAATAACTTTCCATCCACAAGTTTATACCTGTAATTTACAGCTCACATGGAGGTAGAAGGGAAACGTTAAAACATATGGGTAAAAGAAATAGAACTTGACAAAGGAGTCTTGAAAACACTGCTAAGTTCTTTGGTCTTTATCCTGTAGCCAAAGGAATTAAGGACCTTCATTGAGAGATATGATTTGACCAGTTCTCTGTTTCTAAAACTACATCTGGTGACAATATATTCTAAATATGAGTTATGAAGTATCATCAATATGTAACTTCTTAAAAAATAAAGATTATTCAGAAAAGATAGGCCTGATTCTATGAAATGAAATACATTTTATGATGTATGAAAGATTTTCATTTTTTTTAGGTAAAGAAATGAAATTTTCCAGAGAAGAGAGTACTATGCATTTGTTTCTGTAAGTCATATATGGTAATGAAATTTTAAAATCACATTAAACAGACTAAATCTCATCATTTGAAAGTAACTCTGAATATATTTTTACTACATGGAAATAAGAAAGTGGGATGCGGAGAGGTACTGATAATTTGTGTCCTAGAATATCTGAAATTATGAATGTATGTCCTGTGTAAGAAATTCAGGTGACTTTTAGACAACTAGAAAGTTTTTCCCTAAATTCATCCAATTTGATAATTACTTGAATATTCTAAAATAATAGTGGTCGGTATAGGGAATAAACTTCCATATGTAGGCAGAGAGTTGAATTATGGCTGAAAAAAAACATTAAGTTCTCACAGGTCACACTGTATGCTATCCAATCAGCCACCACCATCCTTACCCAAACTGAGAACTACCATTTCAGTAACAAAAAAAAATATTTAGATCTGGAATCTCCTAGTGCCCACCTTCTCCCCCACAACCTTGTCCCCATCCCCCATTATACACTGTCCTAGGAAGAAAAGCACTAATCAAAAGTTCAGTTGGATCCATTCCATTCTAGTCATCTAAGCAAAAAATTGGTTATTCTTAATTCAAGCTCTTATTCTTTCATTTCTTCTCAAATAGTAAAGCTTTATTTGACTATCAGCTAAATCAGAATTTCTAGTGAGGTGACATCAGTAATTAAAGTAAAACTGAAGATCAAACATGATGATAGTATTGTTAGTGATGCCTCTTAATGGCAACTATTGTCAAGGAAATTAAAAGCCTTTTAGTTAAACCCTGAATATTGCTGTATTTTTTTATTTTTACTTATTTTACTATTATGTGAAAATATATTGGTTAGTTCAAGATATTACACAAATGTAGCAATGTTATAATTTCAGCAAGTATTTGTATTTAGTTTCTACTGTATTAATTCATTCACAACAGGTAAAGAAAAGTGCTACATTTCTAGAAAAGTCTCCTAAGGCAGAGAAGGAATTCTACTTCAAATCATTCAGTATCAGGAGACTGTATTTATCTGAATCTAATACCTACACACAATAAAACATCCTGAATAACATATATATGCATGCAAATAAATCACAACATTTAATTAGCATTGAATTTTTAAATGAATTCATTGTTACAAGAATGTATAATATCTATAAGAAGCTAGAAGCAAACAAGCTTGATTCTCTTAATCGTGTCCTTTAATTATGGCACGGATTTGTAGATGACCATTCAATATGGTCCTTTAACATTACAATTATAAAGCAACAAAAGCAATGTCGCTGTAAGTGCAAGTAATTTGTTAATTTTACTGTACAAAACTAATATGTTATTTCCTTTTTCAGACATTAGTGTAGAAATCAATGAAATCTATACAAAGTTACTTTTTTTCCAAAGAATTTTATTCTGCTATGTTAAAAATATCAGTCTCACCATTGGTTGGTGATATTTTTGTTGAACTTTAAACAGAAACAATGCTTATGTTGTACATTTTCTAATTCAAAAAAATTGAAAGCTATTTCCTAAATATGTAAATAATAATTGCTAGAGATTAAACATATAATGACTATTATATGCCTATTATAATTCTGTTACTTAAAAAAGTTGTTTATGCTCAAGAGTTTAATGTAGAAAATGTTAAGTTGCAACAAAAGATAAAATATCTTTTGAAATTATAAAGCCAGAAAAACTTTAATTTTGTCTTTATGAGACTGTATCTATTGTATAAATACCAACTTAATATATATATTTTTAGGTGGAGATGGAGACATCAATGAAAGCTATATAAAATGATCTTTGTATTTTAAAATTTTATTTCTGATTACATATTAAAATATGTTTATTTGTTTTGCTTTCTCTTCTTCAGTCAGCTTTATTACAAAAGTAATAATTATATATATGGATTTTCATTTTTCTGTTTTAAGAAAAAAATTATTCTATAACTGTAAAAGATCATTGTTAGAACTTAAACTATGAGATAGCAAACTTTTTGACAATAAATGTGCTTCACAAATAGACTGTACATTTCAGGAAAGATCAGGCTCATCTTTAAAGTGGCCCAAGATAAGACAGAAATTGGAGTTCTCATTCCCTTGGTCCTTTATCCCACCAGTTATTAAGTCTTATCTATTCTTCCTAACATCTCAATTGTTGTTAATTTGAACTAAAGATATCAACTCAGTGAACATTTAAAAACATCACCATGTAATATTCCTTTAGAATTTACATTTAATCTTGTTGTTAAATTTAAAAGCACTCATAGTTAATTGTTAGATATTTAATAAAATGTCATCTTACTTGCAGAACTTATGTATTTTAACAATTTCATTATTGAGTTTTCTTTATTGCTGTTTTTTGCTTATTATTCAACATTCTATTGAAGTGTCACTTCCATTTGAAAAAGTATATAACTTGAAATTTTGCAGCTAAATGAATTATCACAAAGAAATTTTATTGCTGAAATAAAATCTGAAGTGTTCTCCTCTGGTATTATGAAGCCACACAAAGCTGCTCTATATACTACATTTTGCATCTTGTTAATTAATAACGCTATTATTCTAGCCATCCTTTACTCCTCTCTTTGTCACATGCCACATATGAGGCCATTAGTAAGTCATAATAGTACTATCTTCATTATATATCAAAAGTTCTGCCACTTATCATGATCTAAACTACAAATACTTTGGTCACAATCACCACCATTTCTCACTTGAGTTTCACAGTACTCACCAAACTGAACTTTTTGCTCATTTTTCCCTTTTAGAACCTATTCTCAAGAATAAGCCTTTTAGAATATTAGCACTATCTTGTCATTCTTTGCTCAAAGCTTTCTAAAATACCTTAGTCAAGATAAAATTCAAAGTCCCTTCAAATACTGGCTCCCTCAACTCTCTGACCTTATGCCCAGAGGCTATCTCTATTCAGTCATACTGGCCTCCTTGCAATACTTTCAACACTATGGACATAAATTCCAACTCAAGGCCTTTGAGACTGATATTTCCTTTCTCTGGAATGTTCATTTTCTATATGGTTTGCATCCTCACCACCTTTGGATATTTCCTCATATGTAAGGTTGCTGATTTAGCAAAAATAACTAAATGAAAAACAATCTACCCAGTTAAATTTGAATTTTAAATAAATAAATACTTTTTAGTATAAGTATGTACCATGTGATATCGTGGACTTACTTGTGAAAAAATTATTAGTTGTTTATCTGAAATTGGCTAAAATCCTTAGGGAAGAAGTAGGAAAACTTAGCCTCAGCTTTATAGCTCTTCTACTTAAAATTGTCCTTTAATTAATTAAACAGAGTGAACATACTTCTACTTAAAATATTCTTTTAATTACTTAAACAGAGTGAACCTTTAATTACATAAACAGAGTGAACATTGTTTTAGTTCTCAGATCCAGTAAGACAGAATTGCTTACACTCTGTCAATGCATGCACGCACTGACCACATTTACTTGAACTGTTGTGCCCTTGTTTGTAAAATTATTGCTGATTATACTTCCACTTTCTCCAACAAAGGATCAAAGGAGAGTGAAAATAACTTTGCAAAAATAAAAAAATGAAAAGAAGAATTAGGACCTGAAATGATTGTGAAAGATCATAGTTTCTAGTGAAAATCTGACCATAATCAATTTTTAAAATACAGTAAAATTAACCATTCATTGTTAAAGAACATTTAGATTATTTCCATGTCTTGACTACTATAAATAATGCTGTAAGAACATGGGAGTGCAGACATGTCTTTGAGACACTGATTTTGTTTCCTTTGGATATAAACCTAGAAGTGGGATTGATGGATCATACAGCAGTTCAATTTTTAATTTTCTGAGGAATCTCCCATTTTTAATTTTCTAAGGAACTGTTTTCCATAATGGTTGCACTAATTTACATTTCTACCAACAGTGATAAGGGTTCCCTTGTCTCCATATACTTGCCTGCACTTGCAATCTTTTGACTTTTTGGTAAAAGCCATCCTAACAGGTATGAGGTGATATCTCATTGTGGTTTTGATTTATATTTCCCTGATGATTAATGATGTTGTCCATCTTTTCATATATTTGTTGGCCACTCAACCCTAAAATAAGTGGAAATCCTGTTGTTTTTGACAACATGGATGAGTTTGGAGGACATTATGCTATGTGAAACAAGCCAAACTCAGAAAGACAAATATTTCATGATCTTACTTATACGTGGAGTCTAAAAAAGTTAAACTTAAAGTAACAGAGAGTAGAATAGTGGTTACCAGTGGCTGTGGGAGGGGTGAATGGGGAGATATTGGTTAAAGGGCACAAATTTTCAGTTAATAAGAGGAATAAATTCTGGAGACCTAATGTATAGCATGGTGATTATAGTTATTAGTAATGTATTGTATACTTTAAATTTGCTAAGAGAAATCGAAATTCTCACCACATACAAACAATGGTAACTAAGTGATATGATGGATATGCTAATTAGCTTGATTGTGGTGATATTTCACAGTGTATGTGTGTATCAAATCATCATGGTGTACACCTTAAATAGAAATCATTTTTACTTGTCAATAAAGCTAGAGAGGGGGTAGATTGTAGTAAAATTAAGCGAAAGTCTTCCTACAAGGAAATGAGTGGTACCAAATAGCAAAGCACAGAGGAGAGACTGATTAGCAGGTTATAATCATGCTTAAAATTATCAAATAAGTATGGAAAGGAAATGACTCACTCTGACAAATGCAAGAGAAAAGCAGAATGGTGCACATGAAGAAAGGATTCAAGTATAATATCTGCAAATGCCTTCATCTTTCTCTAGTTGATTTCAATTTTCACACTGAAAATTCTTTGTATTGTCTAATTTCAATTTCTGCAGCCTCATTGTAAACTCTGTTTCCACCACAAATTCCTCCTGAAGAACGAAAATGAAGCCTCCATTGACTATTTTAGGATGATTTCAAAAGCAACTTTTAGACTTAAGCCCCGAAAAGAGGGTGACATAGGAAAGAGATGCAATCCACCACTTGAACTTTGTGCAGTGTAATTTCAAATACTTATGGTATTCAGTAGTCTTATTCTGTGAAGATCAAATGATCTCAGTCCTTTACCCTATATGCAGAAATCATTTCCCACATTAACTATCTCAATTGTTTCTCTGAGATTACTTATAAACCCTTTAGACATCTCAAATTACAAATCTAGATACAGTAGTATGAATACTTACTATTAATTTGCTTAATTTCCAATGAAATTTTGCCTATCTCAGGAAAGTTCTTTAAATTCAGCAATCTATAGAGTCAAGAAAAGTACAATACACAAAGGAGAATTTTCAACGATGCCACCACCAGGAATAATTATAAAATGGGCAAATGTTTTGTTCTCTTCTACCCCAATATATGCTCACTCTTTCCTATTCTATTCCTATCTTAAAGATACTTTAATAATATAAGTGACCTTTTCCAACTACTGATCCTATAGTTGCACTTACACTTCTAACCTTCCCAGATTCTAAGCACTTATTCATTTAGGTAAATGTTTAAGCATTACTGTTCAAGAAAAGGGAGTATTTAAACAGAACTCAAAACTGATAAAGATTGCATTTGAACAGAGTTTTAAAATTCTAATAAAAATCAAATCACACTGGGGAAAATTCTGACATCAGTGAGCAGGTGGTAAACAGAACTCATGGATGAAAAGAAAAAATCTGGTCTTTGAAATCACCAAGCCACATAAACAACTGACAAAAATACTATTTAATTATGTCTTTAGGTATATACACAGGCGACTAGCCTCTGGTCTTTCCATTTAAACTTTAGTGAACTAATATCAGCGTTATCCATGAGACATTTTGAATAATTTACTGGGGTTAAATTCAGTTCTGTTGACATTTCCTCACTTTTGTTTTCTTTGGCTTTTCTCTGGTTGGCAAACAACATGCCTCTGTTCTTATTTGTGAATGGCTTTATTGATTTCTGTCATCACATTTGTTTTCCTTGTATTAAACTTCAATTCCGACATATCTGCTTTGGATCAGTTTGTCCTTTATTGCCATATGTGACCTTAGTCTATGCCCTTCTAAGTGTAGTTCATATGGAAGCTGGATATACTTCCTAATGTTGTCACAGGCTTGAAAGATCAATTTGTAAGCTTCTGAGTTGGCACTGAATTTCTTCTAGCATTTAACATTCTGAAAGCCTGCTACATTAAAAAACCATCTCTTGATTTTAACTGATTCTCACTACATTGCCTTACTTCCAAATGGTCATATATATTGGCATTACTAAATAAACAGTAAAAACTAAACAAATGGCACCTATCCATCACATGATAGATTTCATAATTAGGGTTCAACAGTTATAGAGCTCCCTGACAGAGATGGTTTGAATATTTTATATTTACACCTCCATATTTCACTTACAAAAAAATACCAGATATTCATCCACATTTATGATAGCCAGCAAGCACCATAATCACAAATTCATTCAGTTAATTTGTCCTTTAGCCCTAGTATCTAGCCTTTCAGATTCTTCAACATACTCAGTTGGCTAAAATTAAGTTTAAATTACCTACAGATTTTTTGGAATGCATTTTACATGGCATGGATCCAGCATATCTGGAAAATTTAGAATGCAGCATGATAAATTAGTTTACATTTTCTATAGGAAAAAAAGAGTTAAACTGAAGAAAAACAAAACACTAAAAATATGTATATCAGATTAATAGAGCACCCTCATGTGGTAAAGGACAAGCAGTTCCTGCATGTGTTAGTAACTGCCTAACCTGCTTTATGGATGACAGTTTTATTATGTCCTGGGGCCCATTCTGTGCCCACTGTGCCATTACTCATTGATTTAGTGTTAAAATCTATCTCAGGACAACATCCTAAGAAGTTACGTACAATCAGTTGTGGCTAGCACTTAAGATAAAATTTTAGTTTCTTTAGTTAGCCATAGAACAATTTAAGTGAATTATTCAACGGTAATTAGATTCACGAGGAGCTAGTGAGATATGTTTAAGTCTCTGATTTTGTATTACATTAATTTTCTCTACATTTTACTAATTCTATGTTAATTCATCTAAAAACGAGGATAGGAAGAAAAACTTAATCCTACAACAATATCACATCACCAACTAACTATATCATATATTCTCTCTCTGTGTGTCACATGTAAATACACACACACATCATGCTTGAACATCATTTCATTTAGGAATCTCTTGGCCTATTACCTGTAGCTTATTCTTATCAAGACAATCTAATTATATTTATTCAATTATCACCTCATCCATATACAGAGTCATAAAATTTATAACTTGACTGGATCTATGCATGGTTCATGGACACCGAGGAT
Source organism: Eidolon dupreanum (assembly GCA_028627145.1). Taxonomy (NCBI): domain Eukaryota; kingdom Metazoa; phylum Chordata; class Mammalia; order Chiroptera; family Pteropodidae; genus Eidolon; species Eidolon dupreanum. The sequence goes on from CM053513.1 coordinate 41,513,364, forward strand.
TCTGCATCCTAAAGTTGACAAAATAATTAAGTATATACATCTGAATAGGAATCCTCAAATATCTGCTAGTGTTTCAAGAGTGAAATTGTAATTAGAAATCATAAAAAATTGATAGCATCAAGACTATAATTAGATCATGGAGCTAAAAAAAAAAGTGCTGAGACATCAATAATAGGGTTACAGGACCTGAAATTCAAAGAAAGGTTGTAGGTTGGTCACCGAATTGATTACTGTTATGGAAATTGAGCACTAGGAGTTTAGAGGTAAAGATGAATTAAGTGGGAATATTAGCAATATTAATAATAATGATGGTTACAGCTCCTATTTAATGAGTACCCATGATATGTCAGATAATAACAAAGTACTTCCTAGAATGTGTTTTAATTCTCACAGTAGCCCCACAAAGCAGATATTATTATTCTTATTTTACAGATCAGAAAATTAGGGCTTCGAAAGTTTAGGTAAACTTGAAGTCATGCAGGTGATATACCACAGAGCTAGAATGGCCTGATGTCAATGCAGTTTAATGCTCCCACTGGAAAATAAGATGAATGGAAAAATCCTAGGAGAAAGCATTCATAGGATTATGGGAAAAAGTACATTTGAGTAATCTGCATTTTAATAAGAAAGTGTTGTGTCAAGGTAAAAATGTGACCAAGCTAAATTATTCTGCAGTAACTAACAATTCCAAAATCTCAGTGGCTTGGAACTATAGGATTTATCTCGTCCTTACACTACATGTTCACCGTAGGCCAATTTGAAGTTCTGCTTCATATTATTCTCACTGGGGTACCAAACTAAAGGAGCTTATGTTGATGGAACAGCTATGACCTGAAACAGTGTTAGTAGCCACAGCAGAAAGAGAGAGTGGTGGGTGAATCATCTGAAAACTTCCAGCCAGAAATGACACATACTATTTCTTGTATTTAATTTACCAAAGCAAGCCACTAAATTCAAGGGCTGGAAAGTAAAACTTTACATGTAACCAAGAGGAGGAATAGAAATATTTTCTAGACATTACTGATGATTAACACATGTATCCTTTGCTTAATTGATAGATGTTAGCTGCCAACAGAATAAAATCCAAGCATATTAATTTGTCTTAGAAACCCCTCTATGATGTGGCCTCTGAGTACCTGCTATCCTCATCTCCTGTTGATCTCCCACAGGAATTCAAATTTCAATTATCTTGAATCAATAATTATGGCCTCAATTATCGAGCTATGTAAAGTCCTAGGCATTTGCTCGGAATTTTAATTCCACCTATGTCTGCCTGGTGAATTCCTAATTTTCTTTTTTTTAATCTACTTCTCTTTTATCTACTTCTCTCTGTGCTACTCTTTTTTCAGGGTCCAGCACAAGCTTTCTCTGCCCTGTAAAGTTTTATCAGCCCACTCCATCCCTGATCTACGCATACCATGGCCCTACCTACATACTATCCTCATTAAACAGTATCACACTCTTTTGCTTATTATGCAAGTCTTAACTATTAGACTATAAAGGTTCTAAGTGCAATATCTGTGGGTCACTGCTAGTACTCAATGTTTTGTTGAAGAATTATCCGCATTTTAATAGGAGAAACAAGATTAGCAAAAAGGAGCACATCATGAGTGTTAAACTATCATCAATAAACCAGGGAAGTTTTGAAAAAAAAAATGTAGGACAGCAAGGGTTAAGCATATGGGCAGTAGTGTTTTATTCCTTATTGATAAAGCTAACTTTTTTTCTAAGTAACTTTTCTTTAATGCAACCTGGTTATTTTAAATTAAAGTGGAGGGTCATATATATATATATCATGATATATGATATATATTAGGAAATTATATTAGGGTCATGATATATATATATCAGCTTGGGAGCCTTTTTAAACCTACCTTTATCTCTTAGAGACTTTTCTCTCTGGAAAGTCAGATGTGTCAAGTTTCCCCTAAAATGGTTTATTAAGAATCATTGCCATGGTGAACAATGCATTTTTTCATTTAGTAGCATTTGCTTCCTGTAGATACCCTGAAGATAAGTATATAATTTTTCCCTTTTACAGAGAAGGGAAGAGATTCAGAGAAATTACAAGGATGGTAAATGCCTGAAATGGTATTCAAAGTCAATACTTTTTGATGATGAAGCTGTGCTATCAACAATGCCATTTATGCAATAAATGTAATAGTGAATAAATTTATCATATTCATGCAATTATGGAAGTTGTTATTCTAATAAATCACCCTACACTGTGTTTTATTAGGAGTCATCTCTTCACAAAGTTTTTCTCCAAAGAGCATTGGTAAGTTATAAACTTCAGGTTTTATCACTTTATATAAGTGGTAGACTGGGACTCACAAATTTTGCTGAAATTATACTTCACAAACACCTGCTGTTTTTGCCAAAGTCTAAGACCTACATTGGGCCTGGTACTTCATGGTGGTTACACATTCAGAAATCTTATTATCATTTCTTCACCTACCACAACTGACACATTGGGTAGAATATGTCCTTAAATTCTTTAGTACTTTTGACATTTAAAGGAAAAAGCAATTTGTTTTCTAGGTATTTCTACCAAGAATTTCCTAATATCTCCTGGAACTGCAGGAGATTTTTAAAACACATTTTCCTAAATGGAAACATTTAGCCCAGGCCAGGTTTTCACGATTATTCCTTTCTGGTCTCAAATTGGATCCATTTGTGTCAACAGAATTTTTATCTGAAGGCTCATCTGATCATTAAATCTCTCAATCAGTTCTCTGAATTACCCTTGAAATACAGAACTAGGAACTTCATTCTGCCTGTATTTGTATTCTTTCACAGACATATTTCACATGGAAATATTAAGAATGTCTTCAAAAATTCTACTTAGAATAGATATTTTACTTGTTTATCCCAGCTTTCAGTGATATCCTGGGCTTAGAATTTGTGTGAAGGCCCCTAGCACGAGATGTGTTTTTTTTTCAACGAGAAAACCCCATGAGCACGCTCTGCTGGGGCAAATAATTAACGTGACTGCCCAGTGAATTTTACCTTTCAAAGAAGTCAGAATGACTAATAACTAAAGAAAGAGTGCCCAAATCATTAGTTTTGCTGTCCTTGCAAACAAATAGGCTATGCTGCTTTAACATTATTTCCCACAAATCATTTTATTCCCATTGGTTTTTAAGAGAGTCATTTCAACCCAACCTAACACTTATTCAAACTCTGGGCTTAGACGGATAACCCATCCTCAGACATTTTGCAAATCATTACACAATGTTTACTCAGGAACTACTTTAGTCTTCTTTACAGAGATTAGTTGCCAATTCCGTGAATCATTTTCAGTAATACTTTTTCATCCATTCATAATTTCAAGGTTAGAACTTACTTTGCAACATTTTCAATTTTTCTCAAAATACTATTTTTTAAAAAAATTTTTCCCAGTAAATGAACAGCATGAGAAATTGATCTTTTTGTCAGTAATATAAAGCAGATATGACAACAGAAAGGGACATTTTAATAATAAATTATCAATGAAGGTTAAATTTTTTTAACTTCCATGTCTAGATGTTACAAAAGGATATAAAAGAAGAAAAATACATTTGTAGAAATGTAGTTTTATACCCATCAGACTCATGCCAAACAATTCAATTCATTAATTTTAAAATATGTACATATATGGAAGTGCAAACATTAAGATTATAGAATAAGTCGGTAACAAATTATATGTTTCAGTATAGTATGGTTGTTAAGAAGAGTATTTTGGAGTTGTACAAACCTTGTTTCAGATGCTGGTTTTTGAACTGATTAACACATGCTTTTGGGAAGATTTCTGATTCAGTGATCCATATGTTATTAACCCATAACATGAGAATGTCAATATCTAAACCTTAAGATTGAGCAAGGATTAATTCAACTGAGGTGATTTATGTAAATAAAGCACTTACTATAACATCTTGTACAATCTACATGTTAGTAAACAATTTTTGTTCTAACATCATTATTTAGAAATAGGTGCCAAATGTGATGCTTTACAGAAGTTTGCAAATAAATATTTACATTTGGTTTACACATCTACATATGGAAAAAGAAAGAATACAAGAGCAAGAATATGCTCTGGAAGATAATAAGACTATAAATATGATGAGGCATCCAATATAGTCATGAATTTTATTTCAGAAGAACTCTTTGTAAGTAATATTATTCTTTATCAAAAATCACATAAAATTCTTATTTGACAAAACAGAAATAACTGGTAGTTTATAAATGTTTCTAGCTACTAAATCTAAACTATCCAATGAAGCAGATACTTTACAAAGACACAATATTGATGTTTCCACAGTTTCTATATTTTTAAAAGCAGTTCTAATGAAGAAAGTTGTCTGTGACACTGGTTTATTAGTTCTTGGTTTCTGATGCACTAAGTGGTTGTGTATGCAGGTGGAGGATCTTCTTGTAAAAGGAATAGAGAAAATCAAACTTCCTACAGTAAAATATGACCAGAACAATAAGTATCATTGTTAGGTGACCAACATGGTTGGTAATCTCAGTTGAGGGGATTTAAACTGTAAACTGAAAAAATAATTCTGGATATATTTTCTCACATCAGAATGAGTTCCTTAAGGCTATTAAATAAGCAGAAATAAATTGTTTGGCTTAGCATCTCTGTCTTAGAAGGTTCCCAAACTACCTAAGACAAGTCTCTGAAAATTCAGAATTAGAGAGATATTGATTATAACAGAATGTATGCTAATAATTATATAATTCAAGATGTCTGAGACTTTTAAACAAATGAGAAAAAATTTTTAATCAAAAAAATTATGACATTTATTTAATGTACTTCAAAAGTACACAAGAAGAAATTATCCAAATATTTGGCCCTGTGCAAATGCATGGAGAATGGTGTTGAGTATTTACTTTGGAAAAAGACCTGTGTTCAAATCTAAGTTCCATCACTAAAGAACTTTGCCACCTTGTGCAAATTACTTAACCTCTCTGAGTCTTAATTTCCTTATAAGTATAATGATGATACTGAAACTTTGCAGATTCTTATGAGAATCAATGGGAAAAATATATTAGAAAACATATCTTCAGCATAAGTTGGCAGATTTATTATATTATGTGAGATACATCATGTAAAATATTTCTGACCAGAGCATCAAAGTCATATTATTTGGGTGATTCAAACATTATTGTTATGTGAAGGCATTAATTTTCTGGAGCTGCCCTGTGAGAACATTTAAATATTTAGAAATTTTAAAAATTAGTTGATACTGGAAATGAACACTTATGGGAGTATTATACTATGAAAATTGAGAGATACTAAAAATGAGGGGTTTTTTGCTTGTTTACTTTTGTCAAAAATCTCTTTCATTAGCACACTACATGTGAATCCCAGGCCTGGCTGGTCTTAGGTCTGGCTGTGATCCAGGCTCGCGGCTAGGAATAGGATCTCAGATTTAAAATGTTACATTGGTGTAGTAGGACGCCTGTGCCTAAAATATGTAAACATAATTCAGCTTATTGTAACACGCATGTGTGGCTGAATGCCACTATTATACTCTGATATGTGTGGAGCCCATGTGGTCCCCTGGGGAGCAACAGAAAGGGAGCAGAAGAAAGGGGAGTAGAAGAAGAGCAGAAGCAGAAGCGCACTCCCCACAATAAAGTTGGTGCCTACATTTCATTCTCCTCTCAGCCTGTTGTGCATTCTTCCAAATGGGCATCTCACCACCAAAACCTTCCCTTCTTGATCAGCTCGGCGTTGACATTACTGACTAAAAAAAAGGATAAAATTTGAGGAAAAGAGTGGTTGGTGGAAACAAATGAATTCTCTTTAAGAAAATGTTGAAATTAATATTTTGGAATTTCTTAGGAATATTTTTAATTAATGAAGTAATTGATTGTTAACATATCCTTATTTTGGTTCAGAGACCTGCCTCTACCCAAGTGTGCTGTGTACCTTCAATTTCTAGCATCAATCACATCAGCTCTTTTCACCTCTGTTCTTCTACACCAAATGCCATTCAACTTACGATGCTGGTTTTTGTAAAAATAAATATTTCTGTGTACTATGCTTCACTCTTTCATTCATTTAACCAATAAATTTTCAGTGCCAATCTTGTGCCAGTCTCTGGGATACTCAAGATGCCTACAATCTAATGCTTAGTGTAACTAACATCAGATGCTTTTTTAAAGCCCGGAATATTAATTATATGAAAAATTTTATGAGATTATCTTCATTACTGAAAGGTAAACTGAGCCTCAGAGGTTTAAAACTTGCCCTCAATTCAAAAGCTTGCAGCTGGCAGCTAAAAGTAGAGCCAGGCAAAATGACTACAGAGTCAATGCTCTTAATGTAGATCCTATACAACCCCTCTTTGAAATGAAGATGAGTTGAAAGCTGGTAACAAATGAATGTAATAAACTGTAAGGTATGTGATAGTTTTTGGAAATTAAAATTTCCATAGGCCTGGTTTATCTTGCTCTTAACTTCATATTCCACAAATGAGTGCAGTATATGCTCTGCAAAACTGCCAGGTGCTTCTTACCTTGGTGAGCTCTCTGTTTTCTCTCTCTCTAAAACTTGGTCAGAAATCTTTGAGATGATGTATTTGAGGGCAAGTTTTATAAACCATTCTATAAAAAGAATTACCAGCAAAAATCTCCTACCATGGACTCTATATGTAGGGCCTTAAGGTTTTTCTAAGGCTTTTATGCCCATTATATTAAATAATATTGGATCTTATTCAATATACATATAATTCCTAGACTATATAATAACAAGTCTAATGAGAAGCTTAAGTTTGGAGATATAGCCTGCACAATTCCATAAATGAAACTAGCAAGTTAGAGGTTATTTCTCAGAAGTAATCTATTCTCTATAGTGATTCAGAGCTACCTAACTGATGGAAAATAATTAACATTTGATGAAATAAGATCAAATTTTTATAACATATCACTCAGAGATAATATTTGCATGACTGAAGCCTTAGTGACTATCTCATTTTGAGATTCCCCAGGAAGACAATTGATGTAGGGATTATTGTGCAGGAAATTTGTTAAGGGCCCTTGGAATTAATACCACGGAATGGAGGGGAAGGAAGCAGGAACAGACAAAGGCAGAAGTCAAGCTGCTGTGCAGTCAACAAAGCCTTCAGTCAATCCCATGGGAAGTTCTGGAGCTGAGATAGTGAGAAGCTTAGTCTTAAGTGAATTAGAAGGTGTTCATTGGCCTGCAAAGAGAGAATGCTGTTAGGGAAGGCAGGTGAAGCAAATCTTGAAGATGCTTGCTACTGGCAGCACTCCCAGCATCTATCTGTGTGTTAAGCCCTTCATTACTAAATGGGGCTTGGAGAATCAGTACATCTGCTACAGAGACTGATACAAAATTCCGAAAAAGGTTATAAACCAAAGATGACTTTTTTTTTCCCATCACTAATTCGAAAGGACAGGATGATGTGAATATGGGTGATCAAATGACCAACACTGATAATTTACACAGAATTTTTCCCAAAGCAGAGCAGGATGACAGACTAAAGTCTAGCTGCTCTTTCGCTCACAAGTGTCTCCATAATCTGAGTTTATTATATTAAGTGACCTCCAGTGTGCAGTTCCAATTCATAAAATTATTTTTTATAAACTGATTTTATCCTACTTATGATCCTTTTGTCTGCTAATCTAGCTTCTATTTCTGTCCTTGACTTCGATGATCAGATTTGACACTTAGCCTTATTTTCCAAGAAACAAATATCAGTTCCTTTTTCACTGTTCGAAAAGCAAGCAGGAAAAATAAAATTAACATTTCTAAAATTGCTAAGATGTGGATTAAGACATTGCAAAAAGAGAAACAGATAATTACAAATGACCACTGCTTCCCGCCAAATTCATCATATAAGCTTACCAGAAATTAGGTAACAGAGTTTATTGTAGAGAAGTAATTAAATCAAGATAGATGTATAATTTTTTTGGAATATAAAAGACATTGCATTAACAATTTTGAGGTACTGTGAAATGTCTATATGACAGAGTGAATTTCTAGAAAGTAATTATATTAAACAGTACAATATCTTATTATCAAACATTTTAATGACTTCCAATATTTGTCAGTGCTGTAAATAACATTTAATCTCATTATGTAAAATGTGTGTTTGAAATTTCCATGTCAGAACAATTATCATGCAATCATTGAACAAATTTGAGTGTCAATTATGAGCCAGTCACTGAGGATAAAAAAAAATGAACAAAATGAAGATTCCGCACTAATGAAGTTATATGCTAGTGGTGGAAGGTAAAAAATAAAAACAAATAATTATAAATGAAGTAAAAAAATAAATAACCAAATAAGTAAACAACAATATCAATTAAATAACACAATTTTGCAGAAAATCTAAATAGGGTAGCATGACAGAAATTGTTGTTCTAGATTGGGTGGTCTGAGAACATTCTTTTGCGTTGTGATTCCGAAATGGAATGACAATTAGGTATCAGCCCCTCAGTGATCAGAGAGAGAGCATTCCAAGTATAAAGCAAGTATAAATCCCAAGTATAAAGCCCACAAAAGAGGAAGAAATTTAACATGTTCAAAACTCAGAAAGAAAGCTAACTTGGTTGGAGCTTAATGAACAAGGACCTGAGTGAAAAGCAGTAAAGTGGGAAAATAAAGCAAGGGCCTGATCATTGAGGACTTTGTAAACCAAGTAAGGCATTAGAAAAGAAAAGTAATGAAGTAGCAGATAAATGAGAAAAAAAAAGTAAATAAATAAATGGAAGAAGTCAAGGAGAAAGGAGGGAGGAAGAACAAAAGATAAGATAGAAAACAATTTTGAGCCATTGCTATCAGGAAGCATAAAATCTTGTTAAGGAGATAAACTTTTAATGTAACAAAATTTAAAAAAAAAAAAAAGCAATCTACAGAATTCTGAGGGAGAACTAAGGCTGACTGGCCTAGGGTACTACTTGCCTTGACTGAGACATTCACAAAATAGTCCCATGATCATGGCATGGGCTTGGCTAGATGTCTGAGAAAGAGAAAACTAGAAATCAGCCCAAGACACTTATCTTAAATCAAACTACTAGACCTATAAGGTTTTGGTTAAAATGAAGTCGTTTGTTTCTGGGAGTTTATAGTACAGAAACCACATTTGGGTCAAACTTTAATTATAGGCCCAAAAAGAAGAAACTGATAGGGATCATAAATGTGGCAGATCTGAAATTCACAAAGAACAAATGGCACAAACAAACCATATAAAAGTTCAATAGAAAAAGAAATCATTTCAGATCAAGGGACAAAAGAAGTGATTTTCAGAGAAAGTGGATGTTGATTATGCCCATACCAGCATGGGTTGTGTTTGAGAGTATGTACTTCTCATTGAACACTCTGGAGGCCACACTTCAGGGAATCATAGGCAGTTGATAGTTTGTAGCTCAAGTTTAGTTTTGTGGGCTAGCCTCATTCGATTCTTCTGAAATTTACGTTTCCTTTTGTGAAAGGAAGAGGTATATATTACTGTTTTCCTTAATATCTCTATTCCTGTACGAATTACTCCTAGAAATTATACTTTACAGTCATAATTTACATATGCATATATACAGATCTTAAATATAATAAAGTCATACTCAGAATCAAGCTAGAGCCATTAAGCCAGGGTATATTGTCATGATGGACATATGATGATTAATGTCCAGTAGAGTAAACAGAAGGGGCATTTTAGTAGAGTCTCACAGAAGTTAAAAGTACACACTCTATGTATCAGAAGAGATTTTATTGAGTTTGCTATTCTCCTTATTTACTGCATAAATAGCTAATAAAGTAATTGTTAAAGTTACAAAACCTATTACCTTCATTGAGTTGAGAATTTATTTTTCAACTCTGGCAACATATGAAAACTCTCATTTTTATCTGTTAATTATCTTTGAAATTGTGTTATGTCTCTCTCCTCTTTGGTTAGGCAGCGTGGTGCTTTAGAAAAACTACTTAATTAAGAAATGAAAGATCTGGATAGTACTACAATTCTAGGATATTTTTTAACAGTGAAAAAAAAAACAATAATTTCCATGAAGGCAAGGCAGAGAACATGTCTGTTTTATTAAAACTAAGTTCTCAATGCCTAAAAGGACATGAAGTGTAGAAGCTGCGCAACAACTATTTGTTGTATGAATAAAGGAATGAATAAACTTACTGAGCCCTCTGTGCCTTAGCTTTCTCATTGAAATGTGGAGGTGTTATATGTTTTCTACCTACTTTGATATGTAATTAGAAGTTCCTGGAAAATTATAATTTATACGTAAGAAAATCATTTTTATTATAAGTAGAGCTCAAATTCAAATTTGATCCTCTTGATTCACAGACTTGGTCTACTTCACAATAGTTCTCTATAAGCCTCTTAACTGATTTTTCAGGTTAAGTAAAGGGGGAAAAAAGCAGAGATGATATTTTGAAATAACTAACTTACAAGCTATTTTTGTTTCCTCTTCATCATTTGTGTTATTGGAAGAGAGCAAAGACCCAGATAATTTCTACAGTACTTTAATCTGACAGTCATAGGTACTTGGCACTGATATGTGTTTTTGTACTTTGAATTGAATAAAGGGTTTCTAATGCTCTGATAATTGAACTAAAACAAAATAATAAAGTCACAGTGACAATATCTGGTTCAGGATGTCCTCAATTTAAGGTTTCCGCTCATTAATCCATACAGACTGACATTGCTCTGGATCTGTATCACCTTTTTCTTTCCTAGATGAAGGAACCCATTTATTTTATTTAATTTCCCAGTAAGAATACCTACTGGGTGACTGACATGGGATAGAAAACTGAATAAGTTCAACATAGCTGAATGGGAGAAATACACAAACGATATTCACATTATGATGTGATAAGAATTAAACTAGGGCTCCTTGCTACTTCCCTCTTACCCAGAGATAACTTTGCCTCCAAGGACACAAGGGGTTAGAATTTATCAGGTAGGGAAGCATAGCCTGTTTTTTTCCACTTTAACTTGTTGTATAACCAGATAGTTCCAACTGCTTTTCTTTAGAATATTCGAGTAATGGGGGAGAAACGACAGAAATTGCCTTTCAACTACCTTTAGATTAGAGGAGTATATCTAGGTGAAATTATTCATCAGGATAATTTTTACATTGACTATATTTTGACTTTGTAATACAATTCTTAACTTTTTCAGTGCTTGGCCCTAACTGCTTTCTAGCTCAGAGTGGGGTTAGCTGTCTAAACCCTGCATAATAGAAAATTTGTATAATAGAAACCTTGTATAATAGAAAATCTCGGAAGACTGAGACTTTGTGGTGTACTAATTTGATAATATTCAGAATGGACCAAAGTCATTAATTGTAAATATATACATCATTAGGCAATATAGTACCTTGTTCACTCACTCAACCAACCTCCTGGATTTTCCAGGCAACAGTTGCTTACACTAACCATTCAGCTATAGTTAAATCTACCATCAACATCACTATTTAGCTAATCTGAAAATGTAACATACATAAATCTTGGGAAAGTTTCTAACAGATATAAAAACTTAGCAGTAGCTTTCCTTCTTTAGTAAAGAAAGGGGTTTTGTTATTTTATCTAATTTTTTTGTCTGTTTTTTTTAGACTAGATGACAAATGCTATTGTCATTTTAGTATAAATGAGCCACACAAGTTCTAAAAAGTGTGTCATCCTATGAGAAAAACAAATTTACTTAAAGCAATAACTTTGTTTTCCTGCATGATAAGATCACCATTAGTTGTTTAAGATTAGCCATAGAACTCTTACACAATAGGAAATTAAATGATAATACATTATCACAACACAAATCCTGGACTATCAGAGTGGGGTCAATATTAACAACAAAAACTAAGACAAATAAACACAAAACTCACTTTATAAAGAAAATTTAAGTAACAATGATGTAAAGATAATAATACTTAGTTGTATTTTGAATATTAAAATCATATTTTGTGAAAGAGAAGTTTTAAAATGTAAAGCATTAACTTACCACTATTTTTAAAAATGTAGGTCATTATGCTTTATATTTATTAAATTATTTATCCAAAGCAACACGATCACACAGGGACATACATGTCACAGACACATAGAGATTTAACAATTTTTTTTAGGATTTCATTTCATAAGTAGAAGGACATTTACTGATGTTTTCAAGGTTAAACCTAAATGAAATTAGCTCAGTCTGGCATCGAAGAACCAAAGAATCTTTACTACCCCTAACTAGGTTTTGAATTTTTGCCTTTTAGACCTATTCCTTATGTCTAAAAATTCTATTTTTTACTCTTAAAACAAAAATAATCACCCATTCAACTTTGAACTTACACTATCAGATATCCATTTTAAGGATGATTTAAAAAGGAGCAGAACGAAATTATTCTAGAAGATTTAGTCATAACCAAAGCAGAAACCAGGAATGACTATAGGGAAACATATCTCAGAGAATAATTTAATGACATTACTAAGTGTGGGAATCCACATACCACCTAGATGATTAGGAAAGGTGTTATTAGCTAAGCCATTGTCTGGAAACCCCTGAATCACTGGTTATTTTGAAGAAATAATTGGTCTTTTTTTTTTTTTCTAAAGATGAGTTTTAAAATATAAGAGATGTTCCAAGCAGCAGAGCTGAAAGATTAAAAGAACACAGACCTTGCATAGGTCTAGATATCTCTTCGTAGGTAAAGGAGTGAGGTAAGATATTAAATCTTTACTTTTGTAATATTAAGAACCCAAAGCAGTCAACTCCACAGGACGGACTACCAAAATCACCCTAATTACTGTGTAGATCAGTGATTGGAAGAAGGGCAGAGTTTTCACAAATGGAGAACAAGAGATAATATACTTCCATGGGTCGCACTATAAATCAATACTGTGGTTTAGTTTTATAATCTTTTTTTCTTAAATTAGAAAAATATTAACACAGTTGCTTAGTTTTAATATATTTTAATATTATTATACTTTTAAATGAAAATTATCTCATATTGAACTACTATTGTCAGATCTGTATTGTAGTATTTTTACTACTACATTAAGTAGACATTAAAATTGTCTTTGTAATAAGGATCTAGTCATGGACCTCCCATGGATGGGAGTCATTCCCTTCAGTGTAGAACAGCACAAAGGATAAGACTATCTTGTTCATAACTCGGTCAATTACATCATATGCCACAAAATGAGTCATTTAGTCAAGCTAAAAGGATGAGCACACAATTTGTTTTTTTAAGCAACTGTTCTGAGAGAAAAGAATTTCTATTATAGATATTTAAAATATACTTTTCATTTTAAATCCTTATATATAAGTAAACACTATAAAATTTACCTACCTACTTTTCTGATTGAATGATACCAGCTAATTATTGTTATCATGATTTTTACACAGTCTTTTTAAAGTTAAATTTCATATCTTGTTTTCTAGATAATTCATCTGAAAATGAAAACTATAATTCTTTTTGGGCTACTGGGAGCCACAATGTCAGCCCCGGTGAGTGATCTCATGGTACAACTGAAATCATTGTGTAAAATCTGTAATAAATCCTTCTTTTGCCATTTTTTTTCTTTTTTAGCTTATCGCACAGCGCCTCTTCTCTGCAAGCAACAGCAATGAGGTTAGTTTAAAAACTTAAAACAATCACTTCCTTGTTGTTTATTTCTTTATTTGTTTTTTAAAAACTTAGTGAGGGAGAGATAAAGGTGAAAAATTCAAAACCAAATTAAGGACAGTCAAAATTCTTTGGCTCTTTAATGCTCTTATATCCAAACTCATTTCCAATGTTCATGTTTGTTTTATATACCAAGTTATTTCTAAAATATTATTTTGCCTGCCTTGTTTGATCATAAATCATTTAAAGACAATGATGGTATCTTGTATATCTTTTGTTCTAGTAGCACCTAATACAGGTGTATATAGGTGGTTAAGAGCATAAAATGACTAACAAAACCATTGAATTGGACTAAAGTTGTAGTCTCATACGCAGCAGGGGAGAGTAAGTCAAATTCCAACCTCTAATCATTGCAATTAAGTATATAGGCTTAGTGAGAAAAAATCTCACCTCTAACAGGAAACCATAATCAGTCAGCTCTGACTTCTGCTATATTTGTAGTAAACATTGTTCTTAATAATTTTAGCATGTGTAATAATCTTGTTTACATATGATCTTTCCTTTTCTAGTTACTGCTGAATCTTAATAATGCTCAACTTCAGCCATTACAGCTTCAGGTATTTCTACCTAAGTAATTATTTTAAGAATGTTTTTCTACTGCTCCTTTCTTATTATGGCATTTTGAGAACAAAATGCTTTTATTTCATTTTTGAAATCTCAATTTTTAAAGTTATGAATTCGTCCCATATTTTCTAATAACCATTTGTTTGAAGACTAAAAACTATAATCTGATTAACACTTGTTTATTGAGAAGTCGGTATATGCCAAGCAATGAGACAGTTAATCTAATTATTTTACACAAGGTTATACTCAGCTAACTGCTAAAAAAAAAAAAAAAAAAAAAAGATTTTCAATCAGTCTGACAACTGCAAAAACTGTACTCTTTATCTACTTCATGCTGCTCCATATTTCTTATGACTATTGGGAATTGAGCATTGTTCATGCTTACACGCACAGCTCGTAATGTGCCAAGATGCTTCCTTTTTTTACAATGCAGCAATGGAAATACAGACATTGTTTACATTTTGTCTCTTTCTTGCTCAAGACTGATTTTCAATTCTTTCTAAAATGAAAGAGAAATTTTTTCCTTCTTTTGTGTCTTTCCAGGGCCTGTTTTATTCATGGATTCCGCCTTTCTCTGGAATCTTACAACAGCAACAGCAAGCTCAAATTCCAGGACAAGGCCCCTTGTCTTTGTCAACTCCAGACCGGTTTGCTGGACTGTTCCGAAATCAGATAACTTTCCCAGGACAGGTCAGTTTTGACCATAGAACCCAGATGGGACAACTGGACCCCTCACAATCTCAAACACCAGTGCAGATCCAACAGGGCCCTAATCATGTAAGTCGAGCCTCTTACATCTTGTTGTGAGGAGAAAAACGCATATTGAATGTGAAAATAAATATAAATCAGCTTTGAAATAAGACAGGAATTATTGAGCAAGAATTCTTTTCCACACTATGTTCCTACTACCACTGGAAGTACTTCCTTATCTTTTCTGAACATGAAAAATATTTCTAACATTTAAATCAGCCACAAATCAAAAGTGTTAAAATATGACTTGGAAAAAATAATTAGAGAAATTTCATCTTTAAAAAAAGGCAATTTGTGTTAATAATGGTTTATATAATAGATGACCTTTTGTTGTCATAGAAGTCTGCTAACATAAATTATAAATGTACATGTGTAGATCTAAGAAAAACAGCTCTACAATTTTAAATTAAAAAATCAAATACAACTTTTTATGATTTCTTTTTTGGCAGGCAATGCCCTATGTGTTCTTTAGAATGCCTCAAGAGCAAGCACAGGTAAATCAATAAGATATCATTATACCAATAGAGAGATGGCTACGTTCACTCTCCATTGATTTTTTTTTTTCTTTTTTAAATCTGTAACTTTGACTCCTTTAGCGGGGCTATAAAAACCCACACAATGATATTTCTCTCTGGATACTGCTGGTATCAGTTTGTTAATGTCAGGCTTGCTTAATAACTCCTGAAGAAAGTTCCCTAAGGAGAGTCTTCAGGACCTCTGAATTCCGAGGGCATTACTGTGCTGGTAGTAAAGGAGCTCACCAAGCCCTGTGTTCTGTCCTCTTTGCGTCTAAATTACTGGCATTTGGGAACAACTAAAGAGAAATACCAGGGGCTGACTTTGCCCAACTTTAAATTTTGTTTGAGAGAGAGATGTATTGAATTGATAAAATACGATATGATGTCGAGATAAGAAACACTTGCCCACATTATTTGAGTTATGAAATTCCTCTCAAAACATTTCCGAGTTTTTTTATTTTTAATTTAACTTCACATTACAATCAAATGGTGGTTATTTCCATGTAATAAGAGAATCTTTAAAATATGAATACAAACTAGTAGATTCATTTGAGTAATATGGAAGACCCTCTCAAGATTAGTCTAATTAATTTTAAAATATCCTGGGTTCAAAAAAATAGAGGTATAGATAAATTATATTATTCCCCAGCAGAGTCTTGACTACTCATAAAAAGACCACTTGACTGTATGGTAATTATAATTATGTAATTTTGTCGCACCCCCATTACAAAACAAAAATTACTTCTAGACATTATCTCATTGTAGCCATAGTATTTAGAGAGTTAGAAACATGATACATGGAATTACTTCATTTTAAGAATCAGGAAACTAAATCTTAACGAGATTTAATTCCCAACCCTAATGAAAGTAAATAGCTTAGTTGAAATATGATTCTTCACCCTTCATTTAATCACTAAACCAGTGGTTCTCAGCCTTGGCTTGGCATTGGAATCTCTGGGGGTAATTTTGAAAATTACAAATGCTTAGATGGAACCCATACCTAATGAATCAAACCCCCATGAGTAAATCCCAAAAATGATTATCTGCTAAAATTCTCAATAGGTGATTTCAATTCTTAGCTAGAATTAAGTACCACTGCACAAAATATATTTCTTAGACCACAGTCATTTTTTTAATTCTTATGTCTAAAATAGTCTCTTATTTAATTAAACAAGGGAAAAAAAACAACGTACAAAACTATGTATGTACTATGATCCCCATTTTTTATAAATACTTATGAATATTTAGACACACAGACATTAGTGGAAGTCAATACATGATAATGTGAGTGATAAAGTTACAGGTGATTTTATATATTTGTTCCTTGTCTCTAGATTTTCAAAATATTCTAACATCCATAAGGATGGTTTTAATAAAATGTTAATTATTAAAGACAATACATTCTTAACATTTCCTTCATTGTGGTAGAACTTCTAATACCATGTCCTGCAGATGAATGATTCTCAAAAAAATATATAGGGGAAATATTGCATAGACTATCTTCTTCTTAGACATTTGCAAAGTAATTTATATATAAAGTTGGTATATAAAGTCTAAAATTTGTATATAAAGTCCACAGGGTCCTTTTTAATAGCCTGTTGTTTAGTTGAACCCACTACTTCCTAAATGTATTTGATCCAGCAACAATGAAACAAAGTCCAGTATCCTGTTTAATATCAGTTGTTTCTAAAGTTTGGGAGAGACTTCTTCATATATTCTTTTGTTCGTAAATTTGCTAGATATAAATCAGCTTTAAAATAATATGACATTAAATGATTTTTTAAAGGGCCTATACTGATTCAAAGGAAACTCTCACATATGTTTCTGTTTAAAATTAGATGCTTCAGTATGATCCGGTTTACACGCTCCTCCCCTGTGAACAACCTCAGCAAACAGTCACACAGTCACCTCCACAAATGGGACAGCAGCAATTTGAGGAGCAGGTACTGCAGGTGTTTGATTTTAATCTGATTAGTTCCACCTGAGAAACGAGAAGATAAAGTAAATTTTTAGAGAAGAGAATATCTGAGTATATTTAGTGCAAAAACTCAATAGCTTGAACTGGCAGTTATAAAAGTATATAGTGCCTTCTCCTAACATATCAATAATTTGGAAATGCTATAAGGCTGAATTTTAAAAGATAGAAATCAGAGAGTGAACTCAATAACATCAAAAATTAAAAGCTGAATCATTTTGAAAAAGAAAGTTTTCTAATTTTAAAACATCTACCAGAATCCCACTTGTCATATATACATGTGGTTATTATTTAGAAAGAAATAAAAATAGCTACTGTGATGAAAGGTACCTATGATCACCAGATCTTGAGATATAATTAGATAACTATTTTAAGTTTTGTGGACCAGCGATAAAATTTTTAGAATTCTAATGTAAATTCGTGTGGCTCATAATGACTAGGTTTCTATTAGTTAAATTGGAAAAAAAATAATTTGTCACCACTCTAAAACTCGTCAAACAAAATGAGGGAAAATTGAAAATTGTGCTTTAAATTACTGGTAGTAATAATCCCAATTGTCATGTTAAAGAGAAAAAAAGAATTTTAACCTAGAAGTCATATGGTGTCAAAAGAATGCTTGGTAATTTCACATTTTTTTACCACCTAGAATATATAAACTTTCAAAAAATATTTAGCATAATATAAAAATAAATATAATTTTATGTAATTATTTATCACAAAATTATGACAAAAATCATTAGAGTAAATGTAATACACTTTTTCAAAAATCTGACAGATACCATTCTATACTCAGTTTGGATATATCCTACAACAAGCAGAACCCATAAGTAAATGATAGCTTTCCACTAAAAAACATTTTTTTGAAACCACTTATTTTACAACCTATTAAATGTATCAGTGCCCGTCAGCCCAAAACCACCAGGAACACATCCCTAGTTGAAGAGTTAGATTTATCCACTCATTGAAATGAGGGAGAACACATACCGTGGGGAACTATGGAGTGTCTTAATAGGAAGGTATTGGAATAACTTCTTATAGGATCTGGGTTTGTGTTAAGCGATTTTGGGGAGAGATCAAGGAATGATGGTTCACCCTGGATTGAATGTTCTTAAGAAGTGTGTATGTGTGACGGGGGTGTAACTTAATTATTCTTACCTCAAAGGTAACAACAATGGAGCAAGGCAAGGCTGTGATTTGGTAAAGAAGCAAGAGTTACTCATATTAGCCAGGATATGAGGATACCTGGTATTTTCATGGCTTGGCCCATGAAAATACTTTAGACAAGATTACATAGTGGTCTTGTTTTTGTCACACTTGATTGTATTCAGAGGCAAACTTGTCTGATGTTGGTGTTCTGTAGGATTATTAATGTTCTACAGAGCACAAGGGCCTAGCAGAGAATGTCAACAAGCTCCTGACAACACAAGCAGTGCCTTTTTATCAGGCCAGTTTCCCCATGTCAGGAGCTGCTTTTCTCTTTTTTAAACATAAATTATTTTTGTTTTTAAGAAACTAATTTAAGAAGTTAGGAAGTGTTAAACTGTCTTGGATACAAAACAACATATTTTATAGATTAATAATTTAGACTTTTTAAAACTTTCTGATTTTTCAGGTTATACCAGGACAGCAACACCTAACCTTTGGTACCGTCATTGGCACAGCTCCTGAAACTGCTGTGATGGTAAGATTCCTTACCACATCCTGCTAGGTATTGGGAATCAACAACTGGCAACCTGCACTATTGTTCATTTTAATAAAAACTTTATTATTATTATTAATATTATTAATTATACCATCAACAATTATTACACCTTCCCCTTGTAATCTTTTGCCAGTCAAAATTCAATTCACTCAGTTCATCAAATATTTATTGAAGGACTACTCTATGTCAGATACTCTCCTAAGTATACTCATTTAAAATCAGGTATTAAGAGACATCCATATTTGCTGGTATATAGTCATAGTCTTTCTAAAGAATAGATTATAATCTAGAAAATATTAAAGGCATATACTTTTTAAATAAATTCCTTGCTTTGCATCTCAATCCTGTTGCTTTTCATTCTTCCCAATTTTGACCTTGCGCTTAAACCTATACTCACTTTGTTCTCTTTCTCATTCTCTATAGCCAGCAGGAGGAGTGATACCATATTTACAAAAAGAAACAGTAAACTTTAGGCATGCCAGTGGAGGAATTTTCATTCCTTCAACTTCACAAAAACCCAGCATAAGTTTTTTTGCTTCTTCAATAGACCCAACTATTACCCCAGAGATCATGGAAGAGAAGGTAGGTTAATCAGATTACATTTAATGTAAAAAGTTGTTGTCTAAAAGAAAATATAAAAATAAACAGTGCTTAATTAATAGGACTTAGTTATGAAAATAATGAGAGAGTTAATGATACAGTAGAATACGTGGTCTTAACCTTGAATGGGGAGGCCAATAATTGCTTACTGATAATCAATTAATCAGAATATAACTTAGTTTTGATTTAATAAGAGCTTCTTATGAATGTTCTTTTTTCACTAGGCCAAGACTGGTAACCTAAAGAAACTATAAGATGTTGTACTAATCATTCAGAGTTTTTGGTAGGTATTTGCCAAGAGGCATGCATTAAGTATCATGACATATCCTAAATTAAAAGAGAAAAAAAAACTGTCAGAGGAACTAATGAAGTGGTCTTATCAAAATGAAGAAAGTTTGTGCTGATATATTTCTACAAACCTAATAATAATTATGGGATTTAAGCAATTTTTTAAAATCAAGATAATCTTTGGGAGTCGTCTGCCTATGCCATAAACTTGATATAAATACTGAAAATACAAAGGGTAAATATACTAGTTCATGTAAAAGACATTCTACAGACACTGTATGCAGAGTCAACTCTCCCAAATCAGCATTTCACTTTGCAAGCTGTAAGTTGTAATAATGCCAATACATCTCTATTAGATTGAAATGAAACAAAGTCTCAGTGATAAAAAGAATTTCAGAATCACATGGAAATTTTAAATTTCATGATTTTTATATTGAGAATAACCTTAATTAATTACCTGTGCTAATGGGCTTGGTTGGCTGTGAGGCTAGTGAGTGTTTGATAGAAAGACAGGCTGGTATGGCACCAAGAAGTAAAAAATACACATTAAAAAGCAAAACAATTTGACTTAAAGGGAAAACAAAAAGGCAATTTTTTTTAAGCTCTTCTCTGCTTCCTATGAGTCTCTTCTGATTCCTCTTCCTATGAAAATGAATACTTAGCATTCTTCAGATGAAAAAAAAGTATAAAAATACAACGAAAAGTGAATAGTGTTAGCACCTTTTTAGAAGAGGCATTTTTGATATGTACCATTTTGTACAATGCAAGTTAATTCAAGTTATTGAATCAGAAATACTAAAGGGATTTCAGCATAGTGTACTCTTCACTCTCTATGGCATCAATGTCAGAAAAAGTAATTTTTTTAAATTTCTTTATTAAGTAATTTAGAATATACCTAGGAAATTTTACACAAGACAGTCTA
Source organism: Eidolon dupreanum (assembly GCA_028627145.1). Classification (NCBI taxonomy): domain Eukaryota; kingdom Metazoa; phylum Chordata; class Mammalia; order Chiroptera; family Pteropodidae; genus Eidolon; species Eidolon dupreanum. The sequence continues at coordinate 41,534,315 of CM053513.1, forward strand.
ATGGTATGAAAATGCTCTTCTATCTTATTTTTCAGAGAAAAAGATGTGGCGGTGCCTCGGATATAATTTTAGGCTATTTGCTTCCTTAGCGTTAATATCAGTTCTTTGAAATATATAAAATATCTTAACTCTTCTAAACTTCTTTTTACTTATAAATAATATTACACTCTTTAAAGGAGTCAGAAAAATAATATAATCATTTAATAAGTCTTGTCTTTAAAATTATATTTCTTTTCAAATATTCTATTATTGCATAATCCAGAAAGTAACAATAAGAATAAAGCTAATATTACTGAATCAACTGGATAATTGTATTAATAAAGGATGGCTCAGGAAAATAGTGTCATTGATGAGAATAAAATTATACCATCATTGAAGTTATGAGTGTGGTGTTTGGGACTGATGAACGAAAGTATCTAACTTTGACATAGTGTCTTATTATTTCTCCTCGGCACATTCAGCTAGATTCCTTCTGATGCACTCCGCATTAGAATAAAAATTATTTAATGGCAAATACCATGAAGTTCATGCTCCTAATGTGACACAGTTACACAGAGAGATGGCTTTCCTCACCCAAAAAGATCTCCAGGAAGTCGTATGCTGGTTTGGGGAAGCAGTATTCTGGAAATAATACGGCATAGATTTTGGATTTCATCAGATCTGGCTTTCAATCTGGTTTTGAACACTTCAGCAAGTCACTTAACCTAAGTCTCAATTTTCTCCAATGTAAAACAAAGATAACCATACCTACCTTTTAGAATTTCTTAAAGGACTACCTGAAATAACACATGTAAGATATCTGACTCACACAAAGTACTCAGAAAATGTTAATTTTCCCCTTACAGTTGTGACTGTGGAAGCGCTTTTTACTTATTTTCTCAATGTTGGATCTTTAACTAAAATTCTGAGAAAATAGGAAAACTGACATTCGATTTACTTTACATACTGGTATGTAGATGTGTGTTGCTATGTGTGAGTGTAGGTTTATAAAAAGAAAAATGATTGAGTCAGTGAATGAATGAATAAATGAGTACGTTTTAGGCAGTTTTAAGAAAATTTGATTAGTATTCTAGGCTTTCAGATAGATTATAATTCATAGAATCTCACCTATCCAACATTTAGTATCTTATGACTCTAGAATTAGCTACTCATTCTATGAAAGGGTAACCCACTAATCACCTATTCTGCCTTCATCTTATATGTCATGCTTTTTCCTTAAAATGGCGAATTGAATGAATGTAATTCTGGGCAATTGATTTACCTCTTAATATTAGTTGTGACATAAGGAGTCAAAAATCAAGATATCTGATAAAACACAGGTATTCAGCACTTAGGAACCTTGTGTCCCAAAATTTCAAGAGTTAATGAGGTCATTGAAACTAACCACATGAGGTAATTCATACTGAGTATTTAGAATACATTCTGGAACACAGCGAGTATTCAACATTTTAAGGAGGAGGAAAAAGTGATGGTAAAAGACTGAAGATGAAAGATGAGCACAATATAGCTATTCTGTTTGAGCGTACAGTGAAGAGAAGCAGAACTCAGGGAAAATTGCAAAACTAAGCATCGAGCTATAATCGAGTCAAGTTTGGCAATATTAGAGGTTATAATAATAATTCCTTTCAGAAACATAGTGGTTGTATAAATACAATGATAATATATAAAACCATAAAATGAATAAGTACTACATAAAAATGCAATAATAAACATTGAGAAGTTACTTCAGGAATAAATATTTTCATAAAACCATTAATACTAAACTAAGCATAGTGAAATTATTTCTTTATTCCAGGCAATACTAACAGGACCTTATGACTCTGGGTAATTTTAACAGATCCAATTCAGTGATCTGTTAAATTTAGGATCAGCTTAAAAAATAAATTCCCTAATCTCTGACTGTTCAAGATCCCGTAGTTTCAGAAAGATGTTAAGTCTTAAGGAATTCTTGAGCAACAACTGTTTTTGAAAACCTGAATACTATAATTACTATTAATGAAATATCCTACTTTTTCAAAATATTTTATAAAAGAGTTTTAAACTCTATCGTTTTTATTACCAAAGTTAGGAAGACAATAGTGTACTATTTATGAAAATATCAGCAGAGTACATACAAAGAACTTTGTTTTGTTTTTTTGTTGTAACCCTGGCATCCCAATCTTCCTGTCCCAGACCAGTGAAAGAAATATTAGCAGAAAATTGAGTTCAATTGTGAACAGGTTTGACCAGAAAAATTATATGTAGAATAATTTCTCTAAAATCAGCTTTGCTTAGATTTGGTAATCCACAATATAGCATCAAAACTTTCCTTACCAACCTTTTCCATGGAGAACTTTCTATCTAAATGGATTATAACAGTATTATTTTATGAGAAATATAGAATCCATATATGACCTCACCTTCAACATTACATCCATATCCAATCTATCATCATAGTCTAGTAGCACTTTTATTTGCATAAACTTTAAGCATGTAATTTGATTATATATTGTCCTTGATGTTAGGGCAAGACTAAGTTCTAACAACATGGTCTTTACACCTATGAGTTGCCCTTCTGGCATGTGGTATTTATCAAGCTCCTCTAATTTGGCAGAACTCTAATTTCTAAGTTACCACAGCAATAGGAAGTTGCTGAAATCTCTACTCTGCTCTTTCAACTGTCCAGCTATTGTTTTCTGCTGGGATCCTTGATATCTTGCTTTGTATATGCATATTTCAGGGATCACTCAAGGATTTCGGAAGAGTTTATATACAAATTTTGGGCAATCACCCTTAATTTTCCCTCCATTATAAAACTTTCCCCCTCTGGCATCCTCAAACTACCTCCTCTGATGTCTCAAAGACTGTGATTCCCTTATTAGGATCTAGCTACTCCTACACTTTGCAGATGGTGAGCGCCTATAAAAGAAAAGGGATATAAATGTAAACTTAACCTTTCTTGCAAGAGTCTAATTTCCTTAAGTTTCTACCTGCTTTTGATCACTCTTCAAAGCCTTCCAACTTTTTATTTTGTATTATGCCCAGAGCTTATAATATTATTAGAAGCAGGTTTAATTCAATACAAACTTTTCTACCACTAACAGAAACTGGAAGTCTATATTCTGAAGATTTTCTCTCATAAGTATCTTTTGAATCTCTTCATCTTCAATATCTCTACCCTCCTGAAGACCATACTCATCTCTTATGAGGAGTAATAGATAACCACCTCTATATTTATTCCCTCTAAAATACAGTGATCATTCAAAAATGGAATCCTGATCATGTCACTCCCCTGCTTAAAAATCATGCAACACCTTCCCACTGATCTCTGCTTAAACTCCAAACTCCTTTAATTGGCTTAAAAGGTTGATATTACTTGGTCTTGCCAATTCATTTGTTATAAACCCCTTGATCATTACATTCCAGCCAAAGTAAACTCCTGCCTGGAACATTATTCCTCCTTCTCATTATTTAACAAATATCATATCACCTCTTAGGTCTTTACTTTTTCATAGACCATTTATATTAGGCTGAGATACCTATTCTGTATTTCTACAGTACCCATATTCCTTTAATTATTTCACCTATAAATGCTATTGCTACTACAGCCAACAGCTGAGCAGCTTTGTTACTAATTCTCTTCAAATCATCGGACATGAAAATGTTACCAATATGCTTTGACTATTATAGCAAATTCTATTAAGAATTTTGTATAATTTGAAATATCTTTAAAACAAACAATTTTTAATATTTGCCTTCTGAGACAGCCAATTGTTATAAAAAATATTTATGTGACTGTTCCAACACTTCCCTTGTCCAAATCAAAATGTATTATCTTTTTGAACATGTAGTTATTACTTTAAGTACATAAAATTAAAAAACTATCTTTGTTATATATTACAGCCTTTTGTCCAAATGGATTGGAATAATACCTATTTTTGATATAAAAGGTTTTTAAAATGACAGATTATGTAACTATTTAAAATCTCTACATCTCTTTTGTGATTCGCTAAATTCGAATTAGGGATTTTTTCCTAATTCATTTTATGTTACTTGTGTCGTTATTGAGAACTGATTCTGCATTCCAGTTACACAGTTACTATATTTGTGATCTTAGATACCTAATTTCTAAGCCCAATTTTCTTCTCTGTGAAATAGGAATAACTAGATAGCTTAACCCATAGAGCTATTTTGAATACATATAATGTATTTCATATAAAGCATTTGTCAGTTTCTAGCACATAAGTATTTTGACAACATTACCTTAAATAATGTAAAGTTAATAGAACATTTTCTAACTATGTGGATCTTTTAAGAGTTAGGATAATTAGAATATTTATTAAATACAGAAAGCTTTTTGTATTTTGATAATTTAAAGATAAAAATAAAGTGAGAAAAGAACTCGAAATTCTGGATCATGAATATGGAGAAGAATCAGATGCATACGTGAAGGAGACTCCACAGTGCACATTCAAGACCTTTGATTTTAACACATGGCCATATAGAGAACTTCATTTTTATTTAAATTGTTAGAGCTATGAGTCAAACAGAAAAACATGTGGTTATTATTGCTTTACTGCTGAATAAATGAGTGGTTAAAAATGGTTTAGAGATTCATCCAAATTAAGTGGAAGGGCATGATTCAGATCCTGGATGTATGACTCCACAAAGCCACTTTCTTAACCTCTGCCTGAGGAACATGCATCAGGGGTAAATGTCCACTCAGGAGGAACCACAGAAAGAGCCTATAAAGCTCTATGTAATACAAGACTGGATAACAATCCTGTAAACCATGTTTTGTATCAAAATATTAGGTTCTATTTAAACATTTTAGAAAAAGTGTAAAATGCATAGGAGGTCATTAATATTTTAAGGTTTTGTATTTACCATTTTTAGTTGAAATCTGAGAAAAAAATGATATATTTTACACAGGGAAAGGGAAGATTTGGAATGGATTACATAAATTATTTGTAATATATATCAAATATAGCAATTTACATTATTTTATCCATAAGAAAAATATAAAATTATTAATGGAATTTGGTATAAAATTTAAATTATGCCAACAAAATTATGTCTCATGAGTGTGGGGAATGGTTAATAACAGGGCTTCTCAGCTGGCCTTTGCACTTCAAGCTATGGTATAACTGATAAAGGGCACCAGTAAATATCCAAACCAGTTTCTGAAGAGCCTAATTTATTTGCTCAATAAGTATTTATCCAGCAGGTCCATTCAGAAAACACTAAAGTGGACATGGGTCTGTCTGGCCATGACTCTGGGCAAGAACTCTACGACCACTTTTGTTTTTTAACAGCTAGGGGTCAAGAGTGTGATGGAGATTGGGGAACTGACAACCACTCAAATTCTATAACATGGACACATAGGATTCTAATTCTTTTGCAGGAACCCACAGTCTCTAAGGTTATTTCTACTTGATTATATAACATTTAGAGAGGCTTGAAGAGAATTCAGAGATTTGTCTATATCTATCACAGACCTTTTTGTCTATATCCATCACAGACCTTTTAAAATAAAAAATTCCTCCTTAGTATTAACATGTATACAAACAAGACTTTTAAAGGTTATATTGTATCTTATGGTTCCCAACTTGCACACACAAAAAAGTGAGAATGCCTAAGGACTGTATTGAATTTCTACAAATTTTATTAGCCATAAAATGTGGAACAAGATATTTTTGCTCTTCTATTGAAGTAATAGTGAGTTAATACACTGCTAAGGCTTCCCATAGTGTGTCTCAAAATGTGCATTTCCCTACCACTAATTCTAATCCTTCAGCAAGAATAGACATATGGGCTTTTTAAAAAATTAATTGCTAAACCTGTTCCATTATTCTCAACCCTGTTTATCACCAGTTTGAGATTATTATCATGGAAAGGGTACAGGAGGTCATCTAATCAATTCCATTGGCCACACAAAAGACCTCTTAGCTACGCCTTAGCCTGCGGTCACTCGACCTCTCCCTGAATATCTACAAAGATAGGTGTTTTTAAATTAAAAAAATTTTTTTTCCTTACAGATTATTTTTACTATCTTGTTATGCTAATTTTTGCTTCTACTATCTCTGTCCCCAAAAATAAACCTAAGGCCTCTTTCATATGATAGTCTGCCAAGATTCTGGAAGCCACTCCTGGCCTCTTTCTGGGCAAAACATCCTGGTTGCTATTCCTTGGGTTGTCCTTGTACGTGGAAGGACAACCATGTACTGGAGACTTTACAAAAGGGGTTTTTATGTCTATAATTTTTGTTCTGTTAGGCCAGGGTGTTTTTTGTTTATTAGATTCTAGTCATTTGAATTAATATTAACACAAGAAAGTAATAGCAGCTTCTATTTCCTGAATTCAGTCAGAATTACAACCTGTGAGAGAGTGCTTGGTGGAGTGTGTGGAGGGTGAAGATAAATCACCAATCCGAAAGAATAATTGCTCCCTCCTGATACTGCCTAATTTCAAAATTCCCCTACTTATGTTCAGATTTAAGTAACATATGAAGTAAGCCCAGATCCAGTTCCAATTACTAAGGTGCTTTCATATACCTTTGTATTAGCTGAGGAACCTATTTGAGGAATCCTAAAGATGTATGGCAGGAAGAGGTCTTTACTCAAAGCTTCAGCTTTGATGCTGATTAAAACATCATTTATAAAGTCAGATACCATGATGAGTGCTTTTATATATTTCATTTCACTTAATTCCCAATTCTAGAGATAATTATCTTTATCTTCACTTTAAAGATAAGAAAACTGAGACTCAGAAGTCTGATTTACTCACTTACAGCTAATAAAGAAAAAGATCTAAAAGTGTAAATACAGATCTGTCAAATCTCGAGCTCTTCCTTTCATTTAGCGTGGGGGTATCTATTGCTGACTTCATCATTCCTATTGCCTCAAGATAGCTAGATTTTTAATAACAGGATAACTACACCTTTATGTAATCTGCTAGCTTAATCAGGACTACCTGGGGGCCAACACAAATGGAAACCAAAGATTAGCAAAGCAAAAATTTCTTATTAGAAAAACAAATACTGTATGATCTTGCTTAGCTGTAAAATCGAAAAAAGACCAAACTCATTGAAATGGAAAGTAGATTGGTGGTTGCCAGTAGGGAAAATGGATGATGGTGTTCAAAGGTTACAAAGTTCCAGTTTTGAAATTAATAAGTTCTGAGGACCTAAAGTACAGCATTGCAGCTATAGTTAACAGTACTGTATTGTATACTTGAAAGTTGCTGAGAGAGTTAGATTGTAAGTGTTCTCACCACACATACACAAAAAGATAACTATGTGAGGTGATGGATGTGTTAACCAATCTTATTGTGGTAACCATTCAAAATATATACATATAAGAAACCATTACATTGTATACCTTAAACTTACCCAATGTTATATGTCAAATACATCTAAATAAAGTCAGAAAAATATTATGTATTTAAAATGTTTAATAAATTAAAATTATTTTTAAAAACCCTGTTTCGGTTGTGTGTGTATGTGTGTGTGTATATTCAGTTATGACATATAATGCATTTTTTTTTTTACCATGAGTTACATTTAAAAGATCTGAAAGCCACTTTAGAAGAATACGAGGAAGACAAATTAGAAAAGGAGAATATCAGAGAAGGGATTCTAATTAAGAGGGACTCTATTGTTATAGTCCAGAAGAAATTGAACCCCAGGTTGTAACATAAGAAAGAGAATAGTATGTTATAGGTGTATGCATGAGCACATACATATACACACACAAACTTATTATCCTTAATCTTGGGAAAATCTGCTCTAACCCCAGATTGGCCAAAATGAAAACCAATATGCAACATAATACTGGCTTTAATAAATTAGGTTACCAGTTGAAGTAGTTTTCTTTAAACCAGTGAGATAAGATTATATATTCAGTAAAAGGTAAAGAAAGTTTAATGTTTCTTTGGATTTGGACTGAATTTTCTAACTTTCTGCTACAGTGACACTAACTAAGAGCATGGGTTTTGGAAGCAAATTGCTGGTGTTCGATACCATCTCTTTCAGACTACCAGTTATGATACCTTAGACCTGTTACTACCATTTTCTACTTTTCAGTCTCTTTATCATTAAAATGGGAATAATGGTATTCGTAAAGTTGGTTGTTTTGAGGATTAAATGATGTGCTTGAGCTCTTATAGTCCTCGAGAAACAGAAACTGTTACTGTTTTTTCTGAGTTCTCTTGAGAACTAATTCCTACAAAGGATAAAAGGAAAAGAAGGAAAATTGTTTCATTATTACAATTTAGATCATATAGAAATTGACCTCAAGGAAGCAATATTCTAAGGGCTCTCAAATAAATAGTAAAAAGCCAAAGTTTTATGACTTGATTATGGCATATACAGTATACATACATATTTATGATAATTCTTGAATTTTTGGAGGGCTCTAGTTTTCAGTCATACATTTGATGGTTATACCCTATCTGTTAAGTATACCTTTAATTGAAAAACAGAATGTAGTGTTTCATGATGTTCCTAAATATGGTCCATTGATATGTGAAGCTCTAACCCTGCTCAGTAAAACCAAAGACCTAAAAGCAGAATCATGCAAAGGATTCTCAATCCATCTTTAATATTTTTAATGATTCTTTGTTTTCTTAAAATTACACTACCAAAAAATGAAATATTTTTTAATTATGGAACTTAAAGAAAAAATTATATAAGAACATGGGACAACATTATGAGAAGTGATAATCTTTAAATATACAAGATACACAAAATTTGGAAAGAAACCACAAATAGATGTATTTGGTAGCCACTCAGCTGAAGTTTCAATGAAACTGTAAATGTTGGTTACTCCCCAATTTCAACACATTGTGATGGTTGATGACTCAAATAAGTAATAACTGATCCTAAGGGAGAGGCCTTCAAGCCACAGATTCTACTTACTTCTGAGTGTATAAAAAAAAAATAGCTATCATATTCAAGGGCTGGTCACTTCCCATTTCTTACAATGGTATGTTAGAGAAGAAACTGGAAAGTCTGAGGTAAGAGAGGTCTTAAACATCATTGTAAACTGGGGTATGTATGATATATATATATATATATATATATATATATATATATATATATATATAGCTAGAGATATATACATATATCTTTTAAACTGTTAAAAGTAAAATTATTGAGACTGTCATGTAATAGTTGCTTGGGAATTTGCAAACTAAGTAATTAGACAAACATTTGAGGTATACCTATTTACAGAACTTTTTCTTAAAATCTTCATCCAGTCATAATAGTGCATGTTTTAGAATGACCATAAATAAATTTTTGTGAGGGTAAAGTTCTGGTAGGGTGCTACAATTAGACTGTTTCAGAGCCTCAGGCTCATCATTTTGAATTTTATGAGTCTCAAGTCAGCCAAAAATGGAACATGTAATATCAGATATTCTCTAAAGTATGAACAACTGCCAATTTATTTATAGCTTCCTGTTTTATCTTTAAATTTTGCTATACTTACATTATATTCTATAACATATTAAGCTAAATTTAATATAAAAATTACTTGTGCTTTCTTATAAATTCTTGAATAAAATTGATGCTCCAGGAAAATGCATCTAATTTTTTCAGAGACATAGCAATATATTTCTATGTACACTACAGCTTGAGAAGTAGAAAAATAAAATGTGGTAGTTGTTAATTATGCTATGCCCTGACTTAAGACATGATTTAGAAATTTGTGATGTGGTTTGCTTAACGTGGTTTTGAATAATCCTTGAAACCAATTGAAATTCTTCCTCTTATAAATGCTCAGCTTGAATTCTATCTTTTGCAAAACTGTCTCCTTAATTTTGTCTCTTTTATCTTCTATATGCTCTCAATATGTTGTGATTTCTATGTATAGTATTTATCACATATTGCCTCATGTTATAAAAATGTCTCTCTTTCTTTACTACCTGCCAGATGGCAGAAATCATGCTTGATCATTATATCCTTGATGGCACCTAGCACAATGCTTTGCACATAAAAGTTATGCTGTGTGTGTGTGTGTGTGTGTGTGTGTGTAATGTCTGTGAAAAGCATACATGTATGAGTGTGTATACGTAAAAAATTTTTACTGCTAATTGCCTATACTGCTAATCTTCCTATAGAATACTGAACTTAGCTTTTTTGTCACAATCATAACATCATCTGATATTCTTTATCTCAATTTGAATTTAATATGATAAAAAAATAAAGATGATATGATGATCATAAATAAGACAATATGATCAAATCTTGTGTACATTTTTTTCTTTTACATTTATTCTTCTGTCTCATAGATATTTGGGAAGCATTAAGAGGTGCTTAATCTCCCTAGACTTTCCATTAAGAATTTCAAAGCCACACCAAAATAATAATGATGATATGAGTAATTGATATTTTCCTTAATTTAAAACCTTAAATTAAATAATCTTCAGAAAACTTTGTAATGTATGGGACTATAACATTGTGCTTACTAAGGTCCAAGAAAGCAGGGACTTTCTCAAATGCTATACACACCGAACATCTAGGATAGTGTCTGACACTTAATCAGATATCAAGAAATACTTTATGAATAAATAAATTAATAAATAAATAGGAAGACAACTTGAAGAAAAGTCCCCTAACCAACCCCTTTTTGTAACTTGTTTGCCTTTCTCAACCCCCACCCCCATATATTCTCTAGCGTCTACTGTATCTACACCCCACAGCGAAAATTACTCATTCATTTTTAAAATCAAGTAATATACATGTTTATTGTTTTAGTGACAAATTATTTTTAAGTGCAATAGATTCTATAGTTTATTGTCTGTTTCTCTATTAAATATATAATCATTGGTTATAATTTGAGCTCAGTTTTCTCAAATATTTATTAGTAACCATAACTGATACATTAATTATAACAACTGTATCATAAGATAAGGAATCTACAATGAAAATTAAAATAAAACAAAATTCCGTGAAAATATTCTTTCCCAAATGTCAAAAATAAGTCCCTCTAAACAGCATGAAATTTTAGGGGTTGCCTAGGAACAAATGCAGATTATTATATTACTTGAATTAAGCTTATGGTTATTATATGGAATGTGTTTGAACTTCCTGAGATCATTAAATCACTATTTACCCTGACATGACAGTCTCTGTATAAACTGAGGTAATATTTCATTCCAGAAACTACTTTTATCACAATATTTAGACAAATATTCTTCTTAAATAATATGTAAATGTTTGTTTTTTAAAGAATTGATATAACATAAATGTAAAATTACAAGTATTTTTTTATTTTACCTAAAAAATTTTTTTTCTCCATTAACAACTAGATTGATGCCCTAAGATTAAGTGACTTGTAGTATAAAAGAACTATTAGTAACATAATATATACTATAATTGGCTCTTCTGAATTAATGTCAACATTTTGATTTTCTTCTAATTTCTAGGGTATTTCTGAATAAGATGAAAGTTCTCCTTCTGATCACAGCCATCTTGGCAGTAACCATTGGCTTCCCAGTATGTAACCACTTCTACACTCCAGAGTATTTAGTATTTTTTTATTGTTGTTCTAATTGTGAACCTTTTTCTACACACGCTGTATTTTACTTTATAAACATGCCTAACACCCGCTCCTTTAATATTATATTCTAAAAAAATATTATAAGTCAGATATTGTTCAGTGCATAGTTCAATTCCACATAGCCTTGGTACAGTGATGAATTTGAGTCATTTAAAATATGTATTAACACTTTCCAGGAAAATAGTTTCCATGTTTTCTGGACACTGAAATTCTAGACTTTTTTTTAAAAATTAATACTGTGAGACATAGTAGGTAGTGGATAGTCAAATTCTTTCCTTTATACATATGTATATTTTTCTCAGTTTGTATGTGTCATCAGCATGAGTTGAATTAATTTGATTGTTTGAACTTTAGGTCTCTCAAGACCAAGAAAGAGAACCACGGAGTGTAAGTTACATTTTCTCTTTTTAACACGTAAGATTTCCATGTGAAATATCTATATTCCTTTATCCAAATTTCTCAAATTCCAGAGAAAGCCTTAAAGAGTTTAGTTATTAGCACTCAACAGAATAGTATTCAGGGATTTGATCTCTACTATACAAAGAGAATTATCTTAGCATTTCATGTAACAGTGGAACCCAAATTGAAACTTGAATCATTCTGTGATGTGTATATATGTGTGTGTGTGTGTGTGTGTATGTGTGTGTGTGTGTGTGTGTGTGTGTGTTTTAAAGTATAGTGAATCTCTATATGTCATAACCTTAATTCAAAGATCATTAAATTATGACCAAACTTTTTCATAGTATATCCTTCCACTCCCTCTCGATTATTATGAAGCATATCCCATGCATATCATTAAATATTAAACAAGTACTCATATATTACTGATTGTATTATAAATTTATATTGTGTAAAAAATACATTGTATATGTTCTTATCTCTATAGGTTATGTATGAGTCATAATATTTTTACCAAAATTATCTAGCCTAATAAAGGCTCATATTGCTTATGCTTCCACTTTGCTTTAATTCTACAAAATTCATTCCAAAGGAAGTAAAAAAATCATAATTAAACTTGAGAATTAGGAAATGTGGGCCAGCTTTGATGATCCCACCAGTATTAAATCCATTAAGATACTTTTGGGACTAAACAGTTAACCAAAAATATTTTTTGAAAAAAAGAAAATAAAATTTGAAAAAGGAGAGTCTTGTTTAGAGATTTGCTTATACTCATAAAAATTTTATTATCTGAAAGGAAGCATTGATTTGAGGCTAAGACCGTAAGGTGTTAAGGATACAGAACTTGGTAAGGATATAGATAGAACATGAAGAGGGAAAGAGAAAGAAAGAAGAGATAAAGAGGAGACATGGTTTAGATAAAGACTTTGTGTAAAGACAAAAGGACAAATTTGATGTCCCCTCATCAATACAACTTTGGTTTTATAATAATAGAAATAATATCAAGAACATTTGGCTATGAGTAGAAAAGCACAAGAACACAGTTATCTCTAAATAATTTCCTAAAACTTTCTAAAATGATGCAAATTAACCAAATCCCTGTTCATAATAAACATAGAAAAGATAAATGATTTTAGAGCTTCTAAAGCCTCTACCAATTGCTAAAGGACTATTTTATATCTCTTCTTTTATATTTCTTCTTCTTTTTAATTTCTTTCTTTCCTTAGGTCAGTTGGAGCGATGAATCACTTTCACAGTTTTATGTGCCTCCTCCTTACCGATATCCATTTGGCCCATATCTACTACTCCTGTATCAAGGATATCCATGGTTTAGATATTATTTTCACATTCCAGTGCCTGAGCCTGTCCCTGAACCTACTCCTATTAGTGGATAGTAAACTAGAAAGAAAAGTCCCAGTGCAATTCAAGATAAAAGAAGTGGTAAGTGTACAGAGTACAAAGCATGTGTTTTTGTCTGTTATCTGTAGATTGAAATGCATCATCCCATGAAAAAGTGTTACAGTGTTTTCACTTAGCCCCACTAAATTACAATTTGTTTCAATCTTTTTCTCTGATAGAGATTGTTAGGATCTATGCAGAGGTACAAACATGTGTCTTTCCATGAGCCAACCAGCGTAGCAGTTTAAATCCCTCATTTTGTATGATGTAATAGAAACATATCCTTTTTTATTAAAAGATTTTTATGAAACATTTTTTAACATTTTCTACTATCACCAACATCTGTATATTTTGGGGCTGAATGAGAAAGTTAAAGAAGGGAAAACTTCAACCAAAGTGGAGCTCATAATAGATGTACCTGTGGATCTAGGATCCAAAATAGATTTCAGCCTATTCCTTAGAAAATCACGTATTTTTCTAATTAATATTAAAACCCTAAACTTAGCCTCTGATGATGACGTTATTTTAAAAAATCCTAAAGGCTGAATGTTTCACTTATAGTAGAGGAGGCCCTTATCATCTCACCATTTTGAAAACAAAGTTGATAGTGTGTCAATACCAAATGAATTGAGGGAAAGCAGACTATATTAAAGATTATATTAGGACCCAGAGTATTATTCTAAGAATTACAGCTAATACTACTCTCACCAAAGGCCTCTACCTTCTTTCTTGCATTTACTTGATTTTCTTGAACAGAAAGTTTCCCAGTCCTTAAACTAGATGTACTTTTGAGGCAATATTTGTAATTAAAAAGAGAAAAGCTTGGAAGTTCACAAGCAAATGACTTATTAGGATTAATAACTATATGTTTGTCATTTATTTCAGGTCACTAAAATTGAATGTGATCCACTTCCTTGAAGAATCAATATTCCTGCTAATAAAAGGAAAAAATAAATGTAATTGAAGTACCATACAGTATTCCATCATCAATTTATTTAGTGGTCCTCTTTTGCAAACATAAAAAAGAAGATCTTGGTTTCCTATTTTCTAAACGTGCATTACTAGTAGAAATTCAAGTTACATTTTAACAAATTTTAATATATACTTCTTGATGATTAATTATTCTAGGGAAAGTGTGGAGAATAGAGGGAACCAAAATCAAAGAGCCCCAGAAATACCTGCTCCTCTGCATGAATAAAAGTCTATGCAGCAGCTTATGCTGTGTAGTTGTACTAATTGTATCAACAGGAGCCAGAGGTTGATTTAATTTAATTCAAAAAAGATTGAATTTCAATTACTGAATTGAGTCTATAATTTATTTACAGTAGGATATTAAGCTTGATATGTTAGTAAATGACATCAAAAGCAAACAAGTACTATCTCCAACTTCAAAATACTGATAATGAGTAATATCCTAAAAACAGCACTTATATTATGTTTGTAGCTTACAAAGTGATTTTTGAATTATTATATCTTCAAATCTCTGTACAATAATCACATTTCCAATATAGGAAACTGATTATTATGAAAGTCCTGTACATAGTCATAGATCTGGTACATGGCAGAAAAGAAATGCAAACCAGTCTTATCCAATTTCTAAGCCTTTGTTTTAGCTGCATATCTACTAAAACAAATTCTGAATCCAGGACTCCATGATGGCAGTACTGAAGACTAGTTAAGTTTACCTGTTTTCACTTTATTTCAGGAGGAAAAGTCAAACACATGCTAATAAGAGTAACTGCCACACTGTCGTTGGAGTTATCTTTCAAAACATATGTTGACTTATATTTCTGACTTACTTCAATGCCTTGGAAGCCTTCTTATTGTATACAATATAAAATCCATCTTCCTCTGCATGGCATTCAAGGCTTTCTACATAATAGCCTCAAGCTTTTTTTCAAATCCCCCTACCACCAGCCTGGCCTCCCTTACATCCCCTACTGTCACACATGGCCATCGCCATTCCCCACAACTAGCCTTCACTCTCACACAGCTGTGCCTTGTTTATGATGCACTCTCTTTATGGAATGTCCATTACTCTGTATAAATTTAATTTATCTTTCAAAACTCAAATGTAATATTATGACTTTCATGAGAAACTTTTTGTCTCTGCAAACAGAATGAATCACTCACCACTTTGACCTTCTCCCATTGCATTTTATTTCCACTTATTTATGAAGCTTATTATGCTTCACCTAACAAATAATTCATTTATATTTCTGCATCCTTCTTGAAGAGACTGTATGCTCCTGGAGAATCACAATAATGTAACTTATTTCTCATTGTTTAGCAGAGTAGAAGGTATTCAGTGAATGTTTGATAAATGGAATATATAGATAAAACTTTTACATTTTTAATTTTCAGAAAAAGGAGATTTCCTATACCTCTGACCTAAATCAATATATGTCAGCAAAAGATTCCTTCTTGTGAGAGAGAGAAAAAACTACCTAAAATCAATATTTAAATAGTAACAGTTTTCTCTTACTCGGTTACATTAGCACCCATACTCTGCTATAGCAATCGTGAGGCCCATAAAATATCTAGTTGTGAATAAAATGCAAACAACACACACACACACACACACACACACACACACACACACACACACACACTCACACACACAGGCTTTAACATTTGCGTTGGCTATGGGAAAAACAAGTTCAGAAGCTTTTAGTTCATCAAGTATATTTTCTTTTCCATATAAAGTAAATGCACATAGCAAAGGGTTTGTGAACTTGGTTGAGGAACAATTTGTTCTGATCATCAGTTCCCATAAATTGCATAATGAACACTCTAGAAACAAAACCCTGGAGGAAGAAAAGGTAGCAGGTGGTGATGAAAATAAACTTTCCTACAGTATATTACAGAAGTCATCCAACAAGATTGCATAATGAGCCTTTCATTGTGCCACAATAGCAGCCTTTGTCCACACAGGTAAATTATCAGGAAATTATAAAAATTCTTTGAACAAAGGTTACATTTTTCCACCCCAAGTTTATACTGTTTATAGCTGAGACCCTTAGTGTCAATGAGAGAAATTCTGCCATGACCCACAAGCTGGCTATGAATCAAGGCCAGCTTAATGAGACTCTTGGCATGACCTGAGCAAGGAAAGTGCTGTCTCCCTTGGCCATTTTCAGGTGTTAGAGTTTCCTCAAACATTAAATATTCATTCTTTGGTATTAAAGTCAGTGATCCCAGTTAAGACTAAGCTGTCCTCAATATAATTTGGTAAATTAATTTTATAGAAAGTGTTTCCCATCCTTATATCTGACAATTGGAGATCATGACTGAGGAAAGGCAGTAACGGGAAACCAAGGCAGCAGGGTATAAAAAAGGTAGGAAATCAGAGTCTGAAGAAAGACCAAAGGCAAACATTGGGGGCTCTGAAGCTTAGGAGTCCCAGCTGTGTAATTTACTGTCCTTCCCCTGCTATGTGTTTTTTTTTTTTTTTTTAGTCTCTGATGTATGTCCTTAACTCAGATTAGAATTTTTATTTTATTCACTTCAAACTATGTCATTATAACTTTCTAGGGAAAAAAAATGACACTATAATTTACCTTGAACTACTTGTGAAGCAAATACATTTTTAAGCAGCCGTTCTCTTTGCATTGAAGAGGTATCTTCACAATGACTCATCATTTTTCCTACAATAAAGCAATATGGCTGCTATGGTAAAATTAATAAGTTATTCCCTCAGTATATCTGGACAACATCATTCTTGATCCTGACACTTTTGGTTCTTGTGATTGGTGGGGTAGTTTTCAAATAAGCTAGTCATCAAACCTCTATTATCTTTTGTAATCTAATGTTGGCTTACGGGATAGGATCCACAAAAGCACTCTCCCAAAGTGTGTTTCTTGGAGGATTAACCTCATCAAATGCCCCCCAAAATAAATATTCATCCTCAAAATATCCCTTGGAAACTTACAATGTATATACACATATGATAACATTCTTGAAAATGTCAGTTTAAAAAGTTATTTTTCTTAACTATATTTCCCAAGCTAAATTAATCATAGAATGATCCACATACAGCTCATCTAAAACAGGTGATAAAATTACTGTGTCTTTGAACACACTATGCTATTTTAAAATGTAATCAGTTATGGAGATACTAGGTGCCACAATCACGTGGTGTTTATACACTAATTATTGACAAATGCTTTCATAGAAGTGTAAACATATACCTAAATTCACCTCCTCCATTCTCTTAGTTTCTTAGGGAGAGAACTCACCAGTCCCACATATATCTTTCAGATTGTGCTATATGTTAACGATTTGGATTTTTTTCACCTTTAAAAATCTTACAGTCTAGTGAGGAAAGATAAATATATATACAATCTCAAAAAATGTAATTATAAGTGCTCCAATAAAAAATTCAGAGATGTTTGTTTTTAAAGCAGAAGAGAAACTAGCTCTGCCTACACAAATCAGGAAAGGTCTCACAGATGACTCGCTGAAACTTAATGGTTAAATTAGGTTATTGATAAGTGGATGGATAAATGCTATACACAAATTAATATGTTTAATGACATTTAACTTTATTGGGCAAGTAAGATAGAGCAAAAGATGGAAATAAGATAATTTAGAACCTATTTCTAATGAATATACGAGTAAATACATAAAATTCTCTATGTTAGGAATAACATCTGACATGAGAAATAAAAGGAAAGGTAGCAAATATCTTAGTAATATTCTTGTTCAGTACATACATTTCTCTTAATTTTTCATACAAATATAGAGAATATCATCTGAAGAGCTATTTCCTTATGTAAATAGCTAAGCTATCGAGAAGAGAGTATTTTTCCAGAATTCTATATCAGTTCAATAATAACCAGGTAGAGTTGGAACTTCTGGCCAAGGTAGAATCAAACCAAGATAGCTAAAAGCAAAATAAGGCAAAAAGTGAGGTATTGACAACTGCTTGAAAAAGCCTCTAGTTTCTCTCAACTACATAAAACTTTAATAGAGGAATAAAATAAAACCAGAGAGTTGCACTAAAATTTAAATGCAATTATTCTAAAAGAGAGCTCAGCTAGAGCCCAGCTTCCTTAACAATTGGAGGAAGTTAGTTCTAATGCTCCCACAGGACAATCAATCTCAGAAAACCCATCTCTTATTCACATATACTAGAAATAAATTAGAATTCCAGGAAACATATAATACGCCTGTTCACTTTAGAAGTTCTTTATGACCAGGTCTTGAGTTCATCCAGAAGAAAGTGGTGATTTCCAAACTTTTATCTGTATAAAAAATGATTTAGGTGCTTATTAACTATGCAGATTTCCAGGAAGATTTCTTCCCTAAAAAATTCTGACTTAATAGTGTGAGGTGAGACAAGCATTTGAAACTGAAACAAAAAGTCTAGATAATTAACGATTTGTGCAATAAAACAGTTCTTTCTAATATGTGCAAATTTAGGTCAATGCACTGGGGAAATTATCTTCTAATAGAAGAAAATAAAGAATAGTAAATGAACATATTAAAAAAAATTTAAATCTTTTCATATTGTGATATGTTACGAAAAAAATAAAAAGCAATGAAAGAAAAGAAATGGCTATTTAGCGAAGGTGTGAAGGAAAGTGTCTCTAAGAGGAAAATATTCAAGCAGAAATCTGAATAATATAAAGAAAACGCTAATGAGAAAAGTTGGGGTAAGAACATTTCAGAGAATATGAACACAAGTGAAAAGTTCCTGATTCGGAAAGAGTTTGGCATCTTCTAGGAACAAAAAGGTCATTGAATGTTGCAAGTAGTGAGAGAAAAAATGGTAGAAGATAGGTAAAAGGGATGGAGAGAGACTGAATTATATAGAAAGTAATAGGCCCCAATAAAACATTTGGTATTTATTCTAAGTGCTTTTGAAAGATTTTTAAGGACAATAAGCACATCAGACATATGTCCAAAAAATAACATTTGTACAACTAGATGAAAAATGATTGTGAAGTTACAAGAGTGAAATTAGTGATACCAAAAAGGAAACTATTAGAATAGTCAGGTGGGAGATGTCAGTAGATGAGACAGACTAGAGCAATAAAGGTAGGAGTAGAAAGAAGTGGCAGATTCAGGGTATATCATTAACATAGGGCTTAGAATTCTTCTAATGGATTATTGGAAAGAAGGGGACAAAGGATGATCCACAATATTTTCTCTTGAGCCATTAGGAGTATCACGGTGTCATTTACTAAAGAGGAAAAGACTATGAGAGGACTTGGTTCAGAAAAAGTTGTGTTTGGAGATCAGATATTCTACTGTGTTCATGATAAATTTGTACGGTCTATTTCACTTAGAAATGGAGATGTTAAAACAACTGTTTTACCTTAATCTGTAGTTCAGTGAAGTTAACAGAATGCAGATAATATTTAAGGCTATAAGAATGGAGTAGGTCAACTATAATAATACTCAGAATAGGAAAATAATGTCATGGTGGTAAATTAAAAAAGAATTTGAGAATTTGAGGAAAATAAGAGAAACCAAACTGGGAATTAAGAGTAGCCAATGACTTGAGAGGAAAAACCAAAAGAAGAAATCATTATAAGTGAGAAAGACCAATCACGTCAAAGGCTGCTGAGATCAAGATCTAAAGGGTAGCATTGGAGTTGGCCGCATGGAGGTCGTTGTTGACCTGGCTACCTATTTTGAATGATATGAGAGGAATAAAAGACCTATTGGAACAAATATAAGACAGTTACAGAGGGTCCTAGGGTTCATAATGAATAAATAATACTTTACGTAAATTAAAAGTTTTCTTGATTTCTTATATTTTTAATCTGTGTCCTTATAATGGACCCAGAAACCCTTGGATCCTAAAAGTTACTAAAGCATGAATTTATTCATGGGGGGGATGCTAAATTTATAATGACACTCATTCCGGGCTCTAGATGACATAAAATGTCTTCTTACAACCTCAAAAGAGTCTCCCTATTAATGTCCAACAGAAAGCATTATCTTTTTACATGTTTTCTGCAAGCAGATATTATGATTGTCTACCATATTCTCCAAAGTGCCATGTTTTTAATAAAAATTGTATATGTATACATTGTTTAACTTAATTGTTTATAGGAGAGAAAAAATGTGATATTCCATTTTTTTAGTGTGGAAAAAAATGTAAGAGACATTTATGCTATGTTGTAAGAGATGCCTGTGGTACAGAATGTTCCTAGCAGAATGTCTGGTGCTTGGAGCAACAAGAACATCAGAAGTAAATGTGAACTTGCACACAAGGACACATTGCAGGGAGGGCGCACATGCCTGACTGATTCTCAGACTTCTTGCTCCAGAGACTAGAAAAGGATACTTTAGAAGATAAGAAAAAGATACTTGAGAAGAAATAGCTGATAACACGGTGGTGGCTCTGAGGCTGAATCTAGGAGTTGGCTGTAGCTTGTATTTACTAACGTGATAGTAACTATTAATCAATTACAAAGCCAGCATTGTAGTGAAACTCAATAAAAAGCCATGGAGACAGGGGTGGGGGATGCTAGCATTGCTAATCCTCCTCTCCTTTATCCATGTAAGTTAAACATTTCCAGACTCCAACGCTTCTTCCAAACCATCTCTGCAACAATGCTATTTTCCCACGATTTTTCATATTATAGCAATGATTTCCAAATCACATAAATTTCTGCACTAAAATGATAATTTCATGAAGTCTTAAGAACTAATTATATAGAAAATTATGTTAGTCACTTGCATTGCAACTACTTTCACAAACATTGTTGTACTCCAAACACACAATAGAGTATTGAGATCAGCTGGTACTAATGAAGTAGCTGAGAAATAAAGTGAGATGAAAAAAATAAAACCAAATGTATGAGAGTACTACCAAAAGAAGATAAAATAGAGATAAAGTACATACCAGATGTAAGAAATGCTAACAGGAAAATACAAAATCGTTACAAGTAAATGAATATATATTGAGTCGGTAATCATAGCTTCACTTAATTATAACATGTTTACTTCATAGTGCTTGAAATGTGAATTTATGAACCCACAATAGCCTCTTACCCAGCTCTACTGTGTGAGTAGTTATATAAATAGACACTGATTATCAGGACCTAACTAAAAAGAGGCTGTAGCTTGATAGAGAAGCCCTACTGGTCCTCTTCTCAGACTCCAGAAATGTTTCAGGAGTAGGCCATAACATTTAAGATGAATATGTGACTAGATCAAGGCTGGTGAGTCAGTTCCAGATTAGAAACACTCAAGTTTTGAGACATTGTTCAGCAGCATCTCAACATCCTGGGATTTCACATCATGGGAGTTCTGATTTCCCTTTTTCTTTGGAAAACAGCAGAATAGTTCCAATGTAGAGTTCACCTAGTTTATCTACAACAGTCATTCAAAACTCTTTAGCTTGCTTAGGTTGCCTTAGATCAATGTATATGGGGAATGTTCAGTGTCACTATTATTCAAATAAATCTTAGACTATAAGCTTCAAAAGAGCAAGGATCTTTACCTGCTTTGGTGACTAATTTATCCCTAAGGTCTGGAAAGTACCTGAAATAATTTAAGTGTTCAAAGAATAATATTCAGTCTTACAAAACATGTTTGAAGCAGATGAGTGATGCCACTGTAGAACTATTTTACTCTCAGTAGGGAAGAAGAATTCCTATCATTTCTAGGTGAAATATATTTTCTTGCTAAAGTAATGTTATTAAAGGGTCTCTGGTACTTGCGAATTAAACAAATAAAGACTCAACTAGAAATCAATATCATTCTATGATTCTATAATAATGACTGAGAAATTATTATGTAGAATAGAACACCTTCATAATTTGAAAATTGACCAGACTATAATTTTGCAAATATCACTTGACCCTAACAACAAAAGGAAAACTGTGTGACTAAACAGTCCAAATAGAATGGCTGGTCCTATTACTTTAGCAGCTTGTTTTAGCAGTTTTGAAACTCTGCCATCTTTTTCTGAACAGCAGAAGCCAACTATTCTAAGAAATAGAAAATATTAACTTACTCTGTACAAATTGAATAAGCTTTCTAGAGTTCTGAACATTATTCCTAACTTTCTAAAACATGAAATAATTCTAAGAAAAAGACAAGAATACAATGCTGATATTATTTATTTCTATTCTGGTAGTTCTACACTGATTCCTGTAAATACCTTAATCTGGCCAGAACTTCACTGCTAAAGTGAGATCACAATTAACATTTTCCCCAGAGAAACACAAGCAAAAGAAAATATTCTCTCCTGAATTATCTAGGCAAATTATTTGGGTGGTTGTATTTCACCAAAACATCCTCCATATTGCTGGGTTTACGATAAGTCAGAATGAGCTATCCTTGAAACAGAACAATTATCTCCAATTTGATCATTTAATTTCGTACATCCAGAATAATTCACATATCTATTAAATTTTAAAAATATGAAAACAACTTTGATTCATAAGAGGTTAACCAATCAGCAAGTTGACTGTTTATATATTAAATGCTTATACCGTGAGCTTACTGAAGACTATATGTTACAACTCAAATGAAAATGGCTTCCTATTTAATATTACTTAAAATACTTTATATTTGGGTTTAATTTGTAAGAAATTGCTCTTGGGTATGTAACAGATGGTAAGTCTTCTAATTTTTAAAAATCAGTTGTTGTATTTCTGGGAAGAAAAAGACCGACCACAGCACATAATATATGTAGGGTTGCTTGATACCTAGGTTCTTAAACTAAAAAGAAACATTTAAAACATAAAAGTGTGTGACTAGTTGTTTTTCATTTTAACAATAGCTTTAAATTTAAATGGGTGGAATTAGTTGATTAAGAATGCAAATAATATTTTTAAAACTTTTCTATATCTCTTTATAAAACAAACATTCTTTAAAAAGTGTGAATAGTCTCTTTTTAAGTTTTATGAACAACTCTACTTCCTCCTCTACATTTCGTTAACTAAGATTGACCCAAAGATAACCCTGTTGTCATCAAATCTTTCCTTTTTGTCATCTTCCTGTTGGGTAAAACATAGGAGGAAAATAAATCATATGACGTAAGACACTGATATGTTTTTATTAGTCTTCAGGCATTTACCTTGGGTGTTTTCTACTGTTGAGAGGCCAACTCAACCTACTGCCAAGCACAACCCAAAAGGCACAAGGAAAGGTAATTATATTAAAACATCCAAAGAGATTGATTCTTTTTCACACTAGTTAATAATAACACCACCAAAGTTATTCTAAAAGTACTTTTTCTTTCCTTTCAGCGTTTGTTGTTAAGCTTGAATATGTCTTGGCATCATTTTGAGATGAGTTTCTAATTTAAACCTTAGGTTTTGTATGATGCCATGATCAAATTTATTTTTAACTTTACTTTGGGTTAAAGTTAAGGTTTGATACTGACTAAACTACTGAAGACAACATAAATTCTAGAGAAGGTGTTCAAGACAATGAAGCTATTCCTACAGACGAATGGAAAGGGCTAACTTCTCAAGAAGATGGGCATGTAATAATAATCCAGATGGATTCCTTAATTCATTTCAAATTTTATTTCTATCTAAATGTCATAATTTTATTTGCTATAGTATAGCTATTGTTTTAAGACATGCCTTTCATAGCCTCATAAAAGCTGACTAGTTCTACTGTTTCACAAGTTTACCAAATGATGAAGGCAAATTTAAGTACTCATTGGTTTAAGTAGCTGATAATTTAAGTATGGTCTTATCTCTCTAATTTCTGTTTATGCTGAAAAGAGCGGAATGACTATCATTTTACCGAATGTTCATGTGTGTGTTATATAATTTTGTATAAATTAAAATTTTGTGTGATTCACCATGGAAATATTATTGTCCCATCTGTAATCTTAAAAGTTAACTGATGATTGTCTATATTTATCATACTATATTTTAATTATTAAATTTGTTAAGAGATTAGATCTTAATTATTCCAATCACAAAAAAAGAAATGATAATTATGTGATGTGATAAAGGTGCTAATTACCAATACAATGTTGGTCATATTACAATATATAAATGTATCAATCAACATGCCATACACATAAATTTACACGTTATATGTCAAATATATTTTAATTGAAAAAAAAGTTAACTGGCAAATGAAGAATTAATTAATAAAGAACTTCATCCCTCTCAGTAAAACGAGTTTGGTATGGGTTGTTCAAATCTATTCCATATGAGTTCCTTTCCATCCAATGATATCCTATAAGTGGTTCCAAGGTCAACATAGTGGACAGCCTTCCTAATCATTATTACCTGAGAATCAGAGGCAAATGGAGTCTGGTATGCTCCCTTCCCCCTGACCTGGACTTTAACTCTGTGACCTTTCTCTGTAAAACTCCGTTCATAGCATTCAAGTCTATACAAGTATGGCAATATCAATAGCTGCAAAAAATATATAGTTAGTACTTACTTTACAGGTACATTATGTACTTATTAAAAGTTTGAATGTTGTATGTATCTTTCTGAAAAGACAATTCATTTAAAAAGAATCAAATAAATGATTGTGGGAATCTCATACTCCTTTAGAAATATAAAGCAAATTTATTTCTTTAAAGTTTTCAGATAAAGCTACTATAATTGTCATATCTATATTTCTTATTAAAACAATCACATTAATCATATTATTTATGATTATTGAAAAGGAGATTATAAAGGCAACAGTTTTAGAATATCCCCATCCCTTCCATCTTACATATTTCTGTTAGATCAATCATGGAATTACAGAATTTGAGAAATTGCTTAGTTCAAAATCCCATTTTTATAGGTAAGAAAGGTAAAGCTCAGGTAAGGGAAGTTACTTGACCAAAGTTACTCAAGTATATGGTTTTAGATAGGGCTCAATCCTCCAAAGGAATGTGTAGTCACATCAGCCTTTAATTCAAAACCACTCAACTGGTTTTGATTATTTAGAAAGCCATGCCTAACTAATTCTTTAACCGGCATTTAAGGTTTCTCTCTGCCCTAAACTTTCTTTCCAACTTTATCTTCCCTTTCCCATAAAACACTCCATTCAAAATGTCCGTCTATGGATAGTCCCAAGACTTCCTCCTCTACTTGAAAAGTTTCTCTATAAATCTCTGCAGAGACAAGTCCCACCTATATGCTATCTCCTACACAAATAATTTCTTGATTTTTTAACAAATCTTTTATCTGTAGAAAACTACTTTTGTGGCATTTCCATTTTCTTTTCTCTTATATTGATTTGTGTTTATTATGTCTTCCTAAAATTGATGCTACTTGTTGGCAAAAGCAATTCACTCTGATAATCTCAATACATGATTTAGGAACTTGTTCTTAGTAGATACTTGGTATATAGTAAATAAGCAAATGATTAATCTTGTAACGATACTTTCAGTAATATAGCCAAAAATTAAATTCATAAATTTTATACTCAAAGTTTGTTTTTTTTTAAAGCTTTTGATAAAATAGGTTTTCTACATTGGCTAACTCTACCCATAAATCTGGATTTTTTTTTCTTAAAGCAAAGTAAACATTGTTGCAAATCACTCTTAAATCATTAGTAATAGATTCTTTTAATTAAACATTTTTAATTTCTATTTTTAGGTACAATGATGAGATTTTTCCTAGTTGTGAATATCTTGGCATTAACCCTGCCTTTTTTGGTGAGTTAATTTCATCTGATCAATTTGTAAATACTTTAAGAAATTTAATTTAAGGACGCTAATTATGAAAATTTCTAAATACAGTTTATAGAACAAAATAGCTGCATACTAGCTATATTTTCTTAAAAGTAACTTATTTTTATATATATTTTTATTACAAAAGGAAAGCTTGTTCTTCTGAATATCTTCTAGTTCCTAGGATTTAGGAAATCACACTTTATTATATATAAAAAACATTTAAAATTCTCATACTATAGAGAAAATACGTTCTGGGAAAAAAATTCTAAAAATATTTTTAAATTATACGATGTTCTAAAACTAATTTATTAAAGATAATACAGAAAACAGAGTTCAGGATCAGAACTTTTAAAAATTAAATTTCTATCTCACTTCAATCTCTTTAGGGACTAAAAGATTAGGAGGAGCTTGTTTAAGTTTGTTTACAAGTTTCAAAGACCTTGACACATACACTTTTAACTTTCAAACATCATCAGATCTTTTCTTACACTCTTCTCACTATATCAACTAACTCCTTCCCAGGAATCATATATATAAACAACTCTAAGGTTTTCAGGCATTTCTTTGAATTACCTGCTGTGTATTAAGGCTGTTGGATCAAGAGAAAGATTAATTGTTGTTTTTAATTTTTTTGACCTGTTTTCATTGTTGTTTTGGCTATTGCTCTATTTTATATTCGTGTTCATTTGGGGATTCTACACATTTATTTGCTAACAGCAAAAATAGGAAGGCAAATGTAAAACAATCTTTGTTGTATGACCTCTTCTTAGATTACAAAATTTGAGAGGGCACTCATCCCTGTTTCATAATTTATTTATTATTAAATTTAGACTTCCTTTTAAGTTACTATCTATTAAATAATTCTATTAGGTTAATTCTTGGAGTCAAACTTTCAAAAATTTGAATTATTATGACTTTCACATTTATTTTATTTCATTTATTTTTTTGAAATTCCATTTATTGTGGCCACTCGCACATTTAGAACTTTGGTTTTCTCTTTAAGTGATAAGGATTAAAATTTAAATCAGAAAATAATTCATAACTACCTGCTTGATAGCAACCTCTTCTTGAGCCACTTGAGCCTGCTCTAGCCCTAAAACATTCCTTCCCATTTTCACAAAAGCTTCAAGTCTCATAGACTTGAACAAATAATTTTTTTTAAAGTTGTAGATTTTATCTTTCAATCTTATAAGTAGTCAAAATTATGCAAATGAAAAAAAACAATGTGATAGCATCTTTTATATGCTAATTTATCCCTTCTCTCCAAAATAAAAAGTTAAGATATTATTTATTACTAACAATTATGAAATGAACTGCACAGTGTTATAATGTATTAGTGGCATTATAAGTTGGCACTCTTTTCTGTACAATAATTTAATAATTCCTATCAAAGAAATTTTGTCCCCTCCAAAAATTACATTTTTGAAATACTGTTGATTCTTAAGAAATCAATAAAAAGTATTAAAATGACTACTGGAATTTGAATGTTATTTATCTTCTACTTATAATAAAACATTTTTTGAAAGAAGCCTTAATGGTTAACTGCAGAGTAAAAATTAAAATTTTATGACATAATCATTGATCATCTACTTTTCAACTATAAAAATCATGAAATAAAAGGAAAAATATTATGAGATTATGCTTTTAGAAAAAGCAAGATACAAGATACTAAAACAATCATATATACCAGGAATACATAACATAGATTGATATTATATTAACATGTCTAAATTATCAGAATTATTGAATGCAGGCAAAGTTTCTATAATAGTTATGTCACTTTTTAATCTTTATGTATTAATATTAGTAATTTAATACATTTAGAGCAAAACAAGTCTCTGTTGCAACATATCCAAATTTTATTTGTATAAAATTTCTAATTTTCTATACCTACAACTTTCAAAAGGTTTCTAGAGTCTTTTTTTTAATCCAAAGGATAAATGTGAAAAGTCCTAAACTAGAACTGTCATTTAAAAAATACTTAACATTATGACCTCATCTCAAAAGTTTATAAAACCTTTGTGAGTATTTAAAGTTTTATACATACATGTCTGTGAAAATTGTTTTCTTATCCTGATTACCTAGGCATGTTGCAATCCAGATTAAGAAAAGTACTATAAAACAGATTAAAATTGATTTAACAAAGACACCATTATTTATACATTTATATGTCGATGTTATGTTAGGAGCAACTGAAAATATGCTCAATG
Organism: Eidolon dupreanum; assembly: GCA_028627145.1. Classification (NCBI taxonomy): domain Eukaryota; kingdom Metazoa; phylum Chordata; class Mammalia; order Chiroptera; family Pteropodidae; genus Eidolon; species Eidolon dupreanum. The sequence continues at coordinate 41,562,472 of CM053513.1, forward strand.
CTCCTCTTATTTTTAACAATGTACATTCAATACAAACTATAAGTTATTTATATTTTTTTATTTAAGCAAATATCATGTATATTTGTTGGCACAAGAGTAAGAAAATCATATTATTTCCAACCTTGAATTTTTTGCCCTAGTTGGTGATTTTTAAAGACAATGTAATCATGGAGTTTATTATTATTATTATTATTTTAATTAGTATATTACTGTCACTTCTAAGGTGATTCACAGATCTTATAGACCTTAAATAACCATGGAAAATGCTTTACAATATTTTTCAGTAGTACAATAAAAACAAAGAAAACAGGTTCTGTCTTTAATACAAAAGTTATTTTTAAAACCACAAAAAAATTTTATACTCTGCCTTGCTTCTTAATTTATTTTTTATTATTGCTCTGAAACTGACCAGGGTGCAGAGGTGCAAAACCAGCAACAACCAACAGTAAGTGTATTTTAATTACTTCTGGTAGAGGCAAGAATTTCTGCTTCTGTAAGTTTCAGTAATATTAAAATGCTTTCTGTCTAATATCTAAATAAATATTTAAACTCCGTAAATAATCTAATAATCTTTGTAAAAGTACCTTCACCTCAGCAACCAACCATATGAATCAGCCTCAAGGTTCACATGAAAATCTTGGTTTAATTTTATAGCCCAAGTCATGTATTTTTAGTTTTCTTGTATTGCTAACAACATGAGAAAACCTTCTTAAAATTTAATATTGAAAAAAATAAAAACAAAAATAAAGTTTAATATCTCTCCTGCCCACTTTTTAAGACTTTGGGAAAGACCCCACTCTGACCCACCTTCGAATAATTTTCATACATTTGTCTTTACTTCCTTCTTTTGTTTCCCAAATGTGGTTGAATAAAGACATTTAAATATGTATTCTTTCATGAAAAATGCTTGCTTGCAGTATAATTTTGTTGATTTATTTCATCTGAAAAGATCTAATAATATATTTTGGTAAATATACATAATCAGTAGAACAGAAGCACATAAAAATTGAAAATTTCCTAACTGATTTTTAAAGGATAAAGTTAAGCTGAAAAATATCCAAAGTATAAGTCTAGAAATTCTCACACATCACTTTATTTTAGTATTATTTTACTATTTTACTATAATTAGGTTTGGGGTTGGGGGGTGGAATCAGCCTAACCTCTAAATAAATAAAATTTGTAAACAATTACAAATGTGTGGTGGCAATACACATATACATATACACATATATATGAATATATACTTTTCTCTGTGTGTGGTATGTTTGTGTATAGTATATCAAAGCTTTCTATGAAGGCTTATTATAAGGCCTAACATTTGCTGAGCACTTTTTATTTATGCCAAGTTCTAGGCAATGTGGTTTTACATTATGGATTACCTCATCTAATTTGTTTGAAACTAATATTTTTTAAAAATATTTGTTAAAAATCAAAAAGTAGATGGAAAGTATATAAATCATATCTTGTAAAATAATATGGCTACTGGGTTCGCTACTTCTAATATTGTACTTACTCAACCACAAATACTAAAAGATATAATTTCAAAAAAAGTCTGATTTAAGATATCTCTACATTCTACTCTACAATAATACCAGATTTCATAAATTTATTCTCTTTGCAGAGCTGTGAGAATAACAAAAGATCATTCAATCAAAATGCAGTCAAATCTATTCCAATTCATTATGTACTGAATAACTATCTTCATTCTGAACCCAATTACTACCAGTATAGACTAGTTTCACTAATTAATAACCAATATATGTCTTACCCATATTATGCAAAATCAGTTGCAGTTAGGCCACATGCCCAAATTTCTCAGTGGCAAATCTTGCCAAATATCTACCCATCCATTGTGGCACGTCACCAATACCTACATCCACCACTTATTGCTATGCCCTCAAAGAAAATTCAGGATAAAACAGTCATCCCTAGCATCAATACCATTGCCACTGTTAAGCCTACACTTATTCCTACCCCTGAACCAACAGTGAGCACTGTAGTTGTTCCCGAAGCTTCCTCAGAATTTGTCATGAGCGCACCTGAGACTACTACAGTTGCAATTACTTCATCCACAGTCTAAAAACTCCATGGAAGCATCAAAGAAGAAAACACAGGTAAATGAGCAAAGGAAAAAAATACATAAAGACAAGATTCACGGATTTATCAATACGATCATAAAATCTAAAAGTATAAATGGATAAATTAAGTCTGTTATGGGGACAGGCAAAATGGGATGATTATAATTTTAATTTAGTTGTGCTATAACATCGATACACTCAATTCTGTTCCAACAGGCAATGAAAATTAGTGTTATTTGACAAATTAAAGAAAAACTTGGAGACTTCATCATTAAACTGTTTTTCAACAATTGGAACACTCCTAGAAACTATTTTATTTCATTCCTAATCTCACACAAAGACAATAAAGTAAAATGCTTTGTTAAACTTATGATTTTTCTCATTTCAAAAATAAATTTTTAGAACAATTTACACTGAATATGAGTTTAAATACATTTTAGTCATTTAACAGAGGTTTTATAGTCTAATTTTTTTATGAATAATCTGAAAGGAAATGTTTTCCATGTATTTTCTTATTTCAGATATAATTTCTGAAAGGATCAATGAAGTTAGGCACCCCAAATTTCTCCTATTCTATAATAAACTCACAGAAGAATTCTAATTCTTAACTTCAAAAGCATATACATATTAAAAGGATATTTTCATAATATTAAATGCGATGCAAAATGTTTCTATTTGTTATTCAGATAAATGGATAATGGCAGTCTAAATTAATTTGAAACTTATGGGAATAAGTTAAATAAAGAGAAAGATTAATAAAATAGGAAATTACAAAAGAGTGTAAAATAATTTCAGGAGTTACCAGACTCTGAGAGTACAACAAATATTTTCAGTGCTTCACTCTGTCTACGTGTTTTATGTTCTAAAATACAACGCAGTGATCTGATAATGGCATTACATCAGAGAAGGCTGCTTCTTCCACCTGTGTGACCTTAGGCAAGTCATTATTCTCTCTGAACTTTCATTTTCTCATAATTTGGTTGTTATGAGATTCAAGTGAGACTGCATATTGTGAAAAAATTACAAAAGCTGATAAATCTGTAAAACGTAATGCATTCGTAAATATTAAAATTTATTTACAGCCAATATCTCAAGTCTTGATTAAATGATAAAAGCTTTACATAATTATCTCAGTTTATTCCTATGGAACAGATTTTATCACTATCCTGAATTCACAAATGAAAAAAAAAAAAAAAAGGGCCAATAGATGTTAAGTAACCACAACTAGAAAATTTTAAACAGGGAACCAAACCAAGTCTGTTTGATTTCAGATAATGAGGCATAATTATTATGTCATCTATTTTCACATGGTTGTCTAATTTTCAGAAAAAAATAAAACATACTATGGTTTCTTTAGGTCAGTGTATGTGTATATTGTATTATTTAATTGACATTTAATAGGACATCTCATAAGAAAAAGATGATAAGCTGGATAAAATTTGACTTATTAAAATTTAGAAAACAAAATAATAAAATTAATGGAGACAACACGAAATCAAGTTATTTAGTCTGCAAGTTTATTATTTAGAAAGCAAGTTTATTATTGATCAAAATATATTATTACATGATTGAGCTTTTCATAGAGTAATTGTAATTTCAATGTTTATATTTGTTCAAAACTCACAAATCTAGATTTCTAAGTTAAACCATTGTATGTTATTTATAAAGAAGTGTGTAAAGGACAGAGTCTATCTATAAATATTAGGTGAAATCAATTATTTACAGTTTTCTATATGCCAAAGTTAAATATTTAAACAAATTTTTATTTAATAAACTCCTTGTATACTAACTCCTTGGATACAAAGAAACAAATAGTGGAATCTAAATAAAATCTACACATCATGATAGCTATTAATACATTAATAACTAAATTCCAAAAATGTTATCATTTTTTTATAGGTCTTGCTGAAACCAAATGATGACTTCAAACTCTCCTTTGGCTGCTTCTCTGCCTTCAGTCAAGAGAAAATTCAGCTCCTTTCTCTTCTCCCTTTTTATTTTACTTTTAATGCCACATTTAATGTTTTGGTTCTTGCATAATAAAGCCAACTGAATGCAACAGGATCTCTTAACTTGAGAGGAATCTGTATATAAACCTCAGAGATCTTTGAAACTTTGAAATTCCGAGGCAAATTTAGTGTGAGTTTGAGTATAGAAGTTTAACTGGGGACGAAGTTTATAATTTAAGCTGATTCTCAAAGTGATTCAGGTCTAACACTGATTAAAAATGTCTTCTCCAGAATGACACTAAAACCGCTAAATTTATGGCCTAATCATTGGGACCAGAGAAGAACTAAGCCAGTATGTTCCAGTCCAGAGGACCCTAAAGTGACTCTTATGAGCTATAGGGAACCTAGAGTTAGCATTACATTTGAGGGCCCAAATATATTGCTGACTTTGGTCTAAGAAGTCCCAAGAACAAATCCTGGGCATAGTCAGGCTACAGATGATCACAGCCACAAACACAGATGCATGACAACATTAACAGGTGTTGACTGAGGCTCTTGTCTTGCATGACTAATTTTTTCCAGACTGGAAGCTACGGTCTCACATTTGTCCAAACACACACAGAGACACATACAACACACACACACACACACACACACACACACACACCTGGAAGTTTCTGGAATTGAGATCCATTGGTCTACAAAAATTGATGAATACTCAAAATTCAAAAATATGACATAGTTTTTTTCTTAATCCAATACAGCAATGAATGGAAGCAATCTAAGTGTCCATTAACAGATGATTGGATAGAGAAGATGCTGTACATATAAACAATGGAATATTACTTGGTCATAAAAAATAAAATCTTACCATTTGCCATGACATGGATGAACCTAGAAAATATTATGCTTAGTTAAAGAAGTCAGACAGGGAAAGACAAATACCATATGATTTCATTTATATGTGGAATCTAAGGAATAAAATAAACAAACAAACAAAATGGAAACAGTTTCATAGATACAAAGAACATTGGTGATTGTCAGATGAGAGGTGGGTTGGGAGGCTGGGTGAAAAAGATGAAGGGATTAAGAAGTACAAATTGGTAGTTACAAAATAGTCAAGGGAAAGTGAAGTACAGCATAGGGAATATAGTCAGTAATATTGTAATAATTATGTATGGTACCAAGTGGGGTATGAGACTAATGAGGAGAATAACTTAAATTATATAATTGTCCAACATTATGCTGTATACATAAAGCTAGTATAAAATAATATTGAATGTCAATTCTAATTTAAAAATAAAAATTTAAAAATATATATGGCAAGGAAAATGAGTGGGTCTTTTATGTGCTTGCTCCAATTTAACACATCATACCAGAAAAAATATAAATCACTCAACCCTTACGAACTGCTTACTTGTCACCTATCAAATCTTTTGTTGAAACCCTCAATAGATCTGCAATTAGTAGGAGTGATTAACAAGCTTTTACTTTCTCTTTCACTCAAATGCTAGAGTCTAGAAGAGAAGCATGGTCAGGAACATGACATGACTGAGCCTTATTAGCTATGACCATTCAAAATATTACTAATTTCTTGAAAAACAACTTAAAATGTAGCAGGTAGAATTTAAATTTGCTAATTAAAAAACATTTATCTCCTACTACGTACGGGCACAGGTACTTTAAGAATTATTCTTAAAGTAATTCTTTAAGAAAAATTCTTATACAAAACAATAATATTTTAATAATAATAAGCAATCAATAGTTACACAGTACATGCTAAAGGCCAATCTTCTCTGTTTACGTGTATTTAGTCATTTAATATGTATTCATGGGTTACATGTTATTATTATTAGTTATTATTATTATTATTATCATTATTATTACAAAAGAAAAATGAAGTAAATTTCCTCAAGTGGAGTTGGGATTTGAACCGACAGTTTTGCTTTAAAGTCCATGCTCTCAACCGTGTGAACACTACTATAAAAGCATTTCAGTCTGGTGAGCAAAATAAAGTATGAAGCAAAATAGTTTGAAATAATAAAAATATTCATAAGTATTAATATTGGTTCATGATAATATAATAATATGTCTAAATGATATTTTTAAAAAGAGTTGTTAAAAGTAGGATTTCAAGTTAAACACTTATGTCCCAATTATGACATTACCCCATCTTTGTACCAATTGGATTAACTCACTGGAATATTCTATGTACCTAACTGCATAGTAAATCCCTCAACTACTAATTATATCTTAAGAAAATACATTGATGAGTTGTTTATTTTGGATTTGGATAAATTACTTTCACGTGCTAGTGTCCATTCATGTGAAGGTGGTTTGTAATTAATGAGAAATTAGGTCTTTAGCACAGAAAAGAAATCTGATCTGGATCAGATTCATTCATCAATTATTTCCCAAATGCCCACTATATGAATATAGCCCACCTCTAGGACTTTGTAGTCTAATGAGATTTAGAACAACATTATGAAACAACCTTATCTGAAAGTTCTCAGGTCTTCCAGAATGCAGTGAGAAGTTATGTAGTTGGTGATTATATAGCACTTTAAAATGTATAAAACACTTTCACATATATCAACCTCTTAGTTTTCACCTATAACTCCTGAAATAATGTTATTGATCTTCATTTTGTGTATGCAAAGATAATTTTAAAATGGTTAAACTTAAGATAGTGAAACTTTATGAGCTTTAGATTTGAAAACTGAATTAAAGTTTTAGTTCAACATTACTTAACTGTGTGACCTTGAGTAATATGTAGAATGGAAGCTAACTTTTTTTTTTTTTGATTTATTAATATATGGTTCAGGCTCTGGAACAAGGATTTTACAGATATTACTTTATTCTATATGGTACCATGTAGTACCTCTTACAGAAGTACCAATGTTATGCTCATAAATTAATAAAGAAGCTGAGGCTCAGAGAGATTAATTTGAACAACATCAAAAAGCTACTAAATGGTGGAGTTTAGCTTTGAACTCTAGCAATTCAATCCGCCAGCCTTCATTATCTTACTACTAGAACATATAACCTTTAATTTGAGACATTCATTAGCTTACTCTATATTAACTTGGTGTTCAATAAAGTTTTATCCCTTTATCCCTAAATTTTTATTCTTTTATCCCTTTATTACCTACGTGACATTTTCAAGGACATCCACTGTCTGTAAGATAAAGTCAACTTTCATTATCTTGCTATTACCTTCCTACCTCATCTCTCTCCATTAGATCTCATAACAATACCCCTGTGATTCAAAAACTCCTATAATGGCTTCAGCTGGATCATCACCATTACCAGCACTTTCCTGAAGCTGCTCAAATCCTTTCGATAATTCATATCACATAATCAAAATTCGACTCCTTGACTTAGATATCATATCTTTAAGAAAACCTTTCCTGAATTTCCAAGATGAAGTGCTCCACTAATGTGGTACCATAGCATCCTGCCCTCTATCAGTTCCATTTCCCCTTAGTACTCATCAAATTGTTATACTTGCCTGCCTACCTCTACTGCTGAGCTTAAGCCCTATGTTCATATAAACTATGTTCTTCTCACTACTGTCTCATCAAGATAAGGCCTAATACAGTGTAGGAACTAAATAAATATTTGTGAACAAATAGATTGTCAATGACTGAAGTTGAAACACCTATCTAATAGGATTAAATAACTAAGCTTTTCTTACAAAAAATCTAGGTAAAAAAATGTTAGTCTTAGCATTTTCTTAGTGATCATGAATCAAAATACCAAAGTCAGTGATATATTTTTAGGTCAATTTTAAACTAAAAAAAAAAAAAAAATTACTGAAAATTATATTACCAGTCACAGAGATTTAAAAGGTCAAAGGGAAAAAATGTTTTTATAATTTAATCTGAGTTTTCAAGGAAAGAAAGCTAAATGTCAACAGAATGATAATCAAATTGCTATATCAATATTATGTATTATTCTAACTCTAGCATGAAGGAAATAATGGCATGTCCTCTTTCTAATTTTCTTACTGTAATACACTATACTATAGAAATGGCCAGATGCCTGTATTAACAGAATAAAGGCTATAAACCTAATAGTCATGACTGAGGAACAAAAATAGACTTGAAGATTAAGTGTACTTTTTATGTGTATATTTTATTGGAATACACTGAGAAATCCCAGAAACTCTTGAAGGCAAGATTAAATTACTAAACATTTCTATAAAATTAATATTTGGCATTAATATAGTTATTTTTCATATTTAAAAGTTATTATTTTAAATCATTTACCACAAAATATCTACAACCATTGTTTTGATTGTTAAGACAAGAACCTTGAAGAATAAAACCTTGACATACCTCATGCCATAGAAATAATCATTTTTAAACTAACGATTTTAAGTAATAGGACAAATAATAAAAATTTTATAAAAATAAAATTTATTTCCTAAGTAAAGATGAGAGATTGAAACATAATATTTCCATGACAGAATCCACAAAAGCAACTGATTTATCAACAGACTTGACTTTTAATCAGTATTATCCCTTGCCAAGAAATCTTATTTAAGTTTTCTCAGTCTCTCCCTAATAGGAAAAAAGTTAGAGAGACATCCAGAGATGAAAGGTTCGTTATTCAAAGGTTTCTCACTAGTTTTCATTTGAAAACAACAACTTCCAGAGGAGCATCAGCCTGGTTAAAAGAAGATAAAATCTGACCAGAATACAGGAGAAACCCCTTTCTAAGGTATCTATACAGATAAAAGATTAAGACGTAGATTTTTCTATTAGGCTCTGGGCTTTCCACAGTTTGAAAATAAATATGATAGCCAAATAAACTAATAATTGAAATCACCTGTCGACTTTGACAAGTTGAACTTGTTTCTAACAATATTTCATTAATTGCTTCGAGTGGGTCATATCACTCAAAGTCTAGTGCCTGCTCACTTTTAGTATCTCTGCAGTTTAATCAAAGCCTATTCCTATGAATTACTCAAGTTCTGTGGTTTAATAACAGCCTTTGATACAATTCAGTCACAAGGCAAATGTTTTTGTTGAGTAAAAATTGCTATAATAAGAATGTCTCATTCTGCCTAAAGCACTTTCTGGTGATAATGTGAGTGCTGACTTCAATGCTTCCTTCAACCCTTCCAGGCCTCTATGGGAGCATTGTCTTTAACATCCTAAAAGTATAAATTAACATTTTTTTAAATTAAAAACTTTTAAAAAATAATTTTAGTTAAATAATGGGGTTATTCTTAAATTTAAAGAAGCAATAAGCTGTTAACCTCAATTACTCTAAATTATGCTCGCATTATTTAAACTTTATAAAAAGTAGCTCTTTGGGAAGATAGCTCTTTGGGAAGCAGCAAATTTTTTAGTAATGGTGCTCCTTCCTGAGAAGTCTTACTACCATAATTTACTAAAATAAATATGGATTTGAATAACATATTTATCACTATGCCATTAAGTATGGATTATCCTTATTCTTTTTTCTTGCTAGATTTCATGAAGAAAATATGAAAGTCCTCATCTTATCTGTGATCATCTTGAACCTTATTATATTCTTGGTAAGTGTCCAGTGCTCTTAAGCAGGTAATTTTTTCTTCTCATTTAGAAAACAATAAAGATGTCCATATCAATCATGTGCTACAAAATATCTTAGAGTAAAAAACATCATAGTGCTTATTACCAGGATAATGCATGCTATGTTGCTTTAAAATATTACCATAAACTTTATTATATCCTTTTCTATTTTATTCATACAATGGAAATACACATATAAAAAATCAGAAACCTCTGTTCACACAAAAATATGCATGTGAATGTTTATATCTGGTCTATCATAATTGCCAAAACTTAGAAGCAACCAAGATGTCCTTCAGTGGTGAGTGGATAAATAAAATGTATATCCATATAATGGGATATTATTCGGTGCTAAAAAAGTGAGCTATCAAGGCGTGAAAAGACATGGAGGAAACTTAAATGCATATTACTAAATGAAAAAAGCCAATCCGAAAAGGCTACATATTATGATTCCAATAATACCACATTCTGAAAAATGCAAAAATATGGAGACAGTTAAAAGATCAATGGTTAACAGGGTAGAGGAAATGAACGGGCAGAACAAAGAGGATTTTTAGGGTAGTGAAATAATTCTATAAGATACTATAATAGTGGATGCATGTCATTATACATATGTCAAAACCCACAATGTACAACACCAAGAGTAAACTCTACTGTAAACTATAAACTTCGAGTGACAATAATGTGTAATGTAGGTTCATTGATTGTTAACAAATGTAACAGTCTGGTATGGGATATTGATAGTGGAGGAGACTATGTATGCATGCAGAGGCAGGGAGTTTATGGGAACTCTCTGTTCCTTCCTCTCAGTTACACTGGGAACCTAAAACTTCTTCAAAAAGTAATCTGTATAAAAGAAAAAAAGAAAAGAAATTGAAATCAAATCTGAAAAAAATTTTTAAAGGTCTATTTTAAATTTTTTACTACTGAATATTTTTAAATACAACCAATGTAACTTGATGCTACATATATTTAATTCATTATATGTATTATTTTTATTTGCAAACAAATGAGAGTCTTAAAACTCATGACCATCCAAAGCAGAAACTATTAAGGCAAAATTCAACTTCCAAAACTAGAAAAACGAAGTCTTCACATGCCAAGGCTGCACCAAGACAAGCCCAAGCCCAGATATCAAAGCAGCCACCAAGCCAGGCTTCACTTACTGGGAATCGACCAATATAATTTCTATCAGTTTTACCAAACCAATTTCTAGCATCTAAATTTTAAAAAATATAACTTTCAAGTCTACATCCAAGCACTAATTATTTTCTCAAGATGCAGCAAAGAGGTCTGCCTCTACCAAAAACCAATTTCTGGCTAACAAGATTGTGCAAAAACAACCTCAGTCAAAATCAATTTCAAGAAATCAGAACTTAGTCCTCAAATCTGCACAACAACTGACTTTAACTGAAAAGTCTAAATCCAAACAGTCATCTCCCAAGACTGGCATAAAAAAGAAGAAAACTGATAAGACTAAACAGAAACAGTCAAAAGTTACCAAGTCTATACCCAAGTGGACGTTATCTTTGCACAGTATAGCAAAAAGATCTTCAGTTACTAGTGCTACACAGAAATCAATGTAAAAACAGCAAAATTAAAAACTCCACATGCCAAACCTGCACTTAGACACACATCATCTTCCCAAGGTTCAGTAAGAAGACACCTGGTTCCTAAATCTAAACAGCCAAAGTCTAAAATCCCCAAGAGTAAAACAAGGAGATTTCTAAGACATCTCCATCAATTTGCCAGGCTCCAGATCTACTTCAAAAAGAATTGCTAAATCTGTAGCCATAAAGTCCCAAGGATTCAATTCCATCAGAAGCCAGCATCTAGCTTCCAAAAACAAAGAAAAAAAGATGATACCTTTGCGTTCTGTTAACCAGGTTCCAATTTACCCACTGTTACAACATGCTCTCAAGCATCATGGAGGCAAACCTCATCCACCACCATCTTGTCCATTAAAATCTCATCTTTCTCAACTTCCAACTCAGACATCTAAAGCTCATAATTCCATACCTTGTCCATATCAACCAGAAAAGCAGCCATCTGAGAATTCTGTAGAAGCAACTACTGCATTGCACACAGCATCAACTACTGTCTTTGAAGATATCATGACAGCCACTGGAGGTACAAATGATACTACTAACATAGCTCAAATTATACCTACTGTAAAAGCCTTCTCACCTACTACCACTACCTCTGCATCTCAAATCACCATGCAGTCAGTCTCCTGACACCACTACCACCAGACAGGAGATCACTACTCTTGAAGGTGACACAACTGCTACCATAACTGACACTACTGCTGCTGCCAGCGGTGAAACCATTTCTGCAATTGAAACCACTATCACTAACACTGGCACAACTATTGAAGGGACTGCTGTAACTGCTTTTATGACAAGACTCACAGCTGCTGTAGTGAGCACTAACAGTGCAACTGACCCTGTAGCTGATACTGCAACCACTACAGAGGTTCTTAAAACCACAGCAGCTGCTCCAGGAATGAACACCCTTGGCACTACTCTGCTCATAATCAATATCACTTCTGCCCTCCCTAATGCAACCATTGCTAACAATACAACTGTTGACACTATGCCTGAAAAGGATGTCACCAACCCTGAAGAGTATACCTATGGCACTGAAGATTATGATTCAGCTTCCAAATAAGAATGTGAATATGGCCCAGAATTTGATGAGGATTCCACTGCAATTCCAGAATCTAATGCCACAGGCCTGTTACTCCTTCAATTCCAGGAGCCACTATTCCTGTACAAAATGGCTCAGAACCTATAATTGACAACACTACTCATAACCAATAGGTGACATCTACTGCACACAGCCCCTGAATATCAATTGAATACCCTAATCAGTAATCAAAAATATGAGAAAAAATACTGAAATTTTTAGCAATGAAAATATAGCAATTCTTTAAGCATATTTTATTGTAGTTTTAGTCTTTCTTCTTAGTCTATCATCAACATGTCACATCACATATTTCAGGTACCATAAAAATTGTCATTGCATTTTATTATGATGACTGAATTCATTTCATAGACCTCAATACTTGTTGTAAAAGTGGAATTTGTCTTTTATCTTCACTCCACTTTAAAAAGTCTTTGATGCTCTAAAAGCAAGACAACCTAAATCCTTTTAATTCCCCTCTCTTCTGCACTGAAGTCTCTCATTCACTGACCTTGACTAAATTACCCAACAAAAATTTTACTCTTATAGATTAAAAGCATAATTTATTAACTTGGTAAATTTTATTCTTATGGAAGGAAATAAACAGTAAAGGTGTTACCTATAGAATAATAAAAATCTCTTATGTAGGATATGAGGTTTCCAAGATGCTACAAAACTGGAGGCAGAGATATTATTCAGAGAATCTGAGAACTGAACGTCCTTCTTCCCCTGAATGAAAACTTAGACCTGATAAATACCAAGAGGCTCCCAGAAGTCTGAAAATATCTCTTTCTATGGAAAAGAGGATTTAAATTATTCCTCAACTACAAAGTACTTTTTTGGATCCAGCAAGACCTTGTCTTGCATGAACAATGTCTTGCATAGATAATGTCACTGACATCTTTGGGATTGGCCCCCTCCTCACCACAGTTACCATACACATAGACTGTGACCCAAGGAGAACTAAACTGAGAAATCCTACCCCTGTCCCTCCTCTTCATGATCATGATGTGTATGTAGATTGAGGCTTGCCTATCAACCTATAGCTTACCTGAAAGGTTGGCCTCATTTATTATTTCCATTTCTCATCACAGGGTCCTTCTTCCTTTCTACAATATGAAGTCAATAACATACATACAAGAGTAATTTGGACTGAAAAAGAAAAAAAACAAAAATTATTTTTCTCCTTAGGTCACATATATTTTAGGTTTATCAGTTTTTATCTTAAAATAATTCTCAAGTCTGTCCCACAGCAGTTTTTTTTATTTTCTTAGATTTTTTATTAAATTTATTGGAGTGGCATTGGTTAATAAAATTATATAGGTTTCGAGTATATAATTCAATAATACATCATCTGTATACTGCATTGAGTGTTCACCACCCAAAGTGAAATCTCCTTTCATCACCATATGTTTGATCTTCTTTATCCTTATCTACCAGTTTTCCTCTGGTAACTACTAAATTGTTGTCTGTGTCTATGAGTTTTTGTTTGTATTGTTCAGTTGTTGCTTTCAGTTTTATATCCTACACATGAGTGACATCATATGGTTCTCAATTTTTTCTGTCTGACTTATTTGCTTAGCGTAATTATCTCAAGATCCATGCATGGTATCGAAAATGGCAGTATTTCATCTGTTCTTACGTCTGAGTAATAATATCCCATTGTATATATGTACCACATCTTCTTTATCCAATTGTCTATCAAAGGACACTTCTGTTTGTTTCCATGTCTTGGTCACCATGAATAATGTTACAATGAACATTAGGGTGCATATATCTTTACAGATAAATGTATTCTATTTTTTTGGATAAATACTCAGAAGAGGGATTGCTGGGTCATATGATAATTCTATTCTTAATTTTTTGAAGGCCCTTCATACTGTTTTCCATAGTGGCTGTACCAATTTACATTCCCACCAGCAGTGTATGAGGGTTTCTTTTTCTCCACAATCTCTCCAACACTTCTTATTACTTGTCTTGTTGATGATAGCCATTCTAACAGGTGTGAGATGGTATCTCATTGTGGTTTTGACTTGTATTTCCCTAATAGCTTATGCGGTTGAGTATTTTTTCATGTGTCTATTAAAATCAATGTACTCATGATATTTCATGGACATGTCTTCATAACCTGGATTAACATTATAAACCCAAATCAAATTGGTGGACTAGGTATCTCTTCTTTCTATAGTTCTTGAGTATCCTCAATGTGTAAGTTAGGAATATTGTAAGGATTTGCTAAGCACAGACATAAATTTGGGTCTGTCCCATAGCTCCATGTACGTGCACATGGAAAAAAATCTTGCCAAATTCTCTGCTCATTTTTAGACATTAACAAAATTTTTATACATTGAAAATACTGTCCAAGTCTCTTTATTGTATAAGCAATTTTTAATTTCAATTGAATATATTAAATTAACACATTCAACATATACTTTGAGCATCTATCAATAGCATGTCTCTGTGCAAAGTGTTATGAGACAATAAAAAAAAGACCCAAACAATGATTGTGGTCTAAGGGAGCTCAAAGTAAAGGGGAGCGGGGAGTACACAGCACATGTATATATAAAAAATCATGGCACAATGCAAAATAAGAGAGGAAATTTCTTACAGACTGAGACCATGGCAGTGATCACAGAAAAAAAAAGTTATGAAAAATGTGTTATTTGAACTGTATGTTAAACAACAGGTTGAATTTTTACTTTCTCAAATGTTCTGATCTGAATAGTACTTTAAACAACCAAGTTAGTTACCAATATGTAAAGCAGTTAAAAAATTGAAGAACGTATATAAAAATCCATATTTTCCTTTATCACATGAAAGATCTGGTACTATGGGCATGCAGTCTTGTATGACAACTGTCAATTACAGCAGTGCTATACAAAGTGTGATCCGCAAACTGGCTGCTGGACCACAAACCTTTATCAATTATCTAGGAGTAAAGAATATAAATCAATGTTGTCATTATGCACACTTGTTTTTTTTTCTATTTCTTTTATAGTTATCAATTTATTCATTTTTTCATTTGTTTAGTAAAAGACTTTCTTGATGACAAAAGCAGTATATTCTAGTACAAGCTCTTTATCTAATTCCTTACTAGTACTTTGAGAATCAGTGAACTAGAACTAAGAAACTGACACTCATTGCTTTCATAAATAAGGCATACTCTTTTTATTTCACCAGTCTCCACCAGGCCTACTTCATACATCACTGTTAACTAGGTCCTCTAAGCATTTAAACTTGTAATTCTTACCCTTAACAATGAAATCATTTGGGATTTGGAAAAAAATTGGAATTTTTCTCGCTACGATTTAAGATTAGGGTAA
Organism: Eidolon dupreanum; assembly: GCA_028627145.1. NCBI lineage: Eukaryota > Metazoa > Chordata > Mammalia > Chiroptera > Pteropodidae > Eidolon > Eidolon dupreanum. Next base: position 41,578,071 of record CM053513.1, read on the forward strand.
GAGCTAGTAAATGCCTAACTTAAGTGTCCATATATTGTATAATACATGTAATGAAATATTATTCAGCCACAAAAAAGAAGGAGCTCTTGCCATTTGTGATGACATGGATAAGTCTTAAGTTTTTTGTTAAGTGAAATAAACCATACTGAAAAAGAAAAAAATTGTACAATATTATTTATAAGTGGAATCTTAAAAAAAAAAAAACTCATAGAAATGGAATGGTGGTTGGCAGCAGTTGAGGGTGGGTGAGAAAAATTGGAAGATGTTGGTCAAAGGGTACAAATTTTAAATTATAAGATGGATATGTTCTGAGGATCTAATATACAGCATGAAACTATGAGTAATAATTGAAATTTATTGAGAGTGTAGATCTTAAGCATTCTTATGAAATTTAACAAAACGAATCAAAGTAACCCATTATATACACAGACATATGCTTATAGAGTTTTTATAGAACATTTTATATTCTAACTGCTAATTTTAGGAAAGTCATAAAGAGCTGGTAACAAATATAAGCCACTACATTTTCACTATGCAAGTAAAATGGTTTGACCTAAAACCATCACACCCTTACTAGACCTTGGTGTGGCAGAGACCAATTAGAGGACCATTAATATAAGCCAGGTGAGAGAGAATGTTGGCTTAGATGGGGAGGTGAAAAGAAGTAGGATCTTAGGTATTCTTTGAAGAATTTACTGATGTCCTAGATGTGAGAGGTGAGATAAAGAAAGTCACAATGATTCTAAAGTTTTTGATCTGAAAAACTGAAAGGATAGTGAAGGCTAGAAGCATAGCAGGCATTGGTTGTATTGTAAAGGAAGACTGGGAGTTCCATTTTGAAAATGTCAATTTGAGATGTCTATTAGTGATCTAATTAGCAATATTATTTAGCAGCTGGGGGTGGGAAAATTGGAAGATCCAATAAGCATCTAATTAGGTCAGGATGAGCAAAATTATATATTTAGGAGTCAATAACATAGAGATGGCATTTAAAACCATGAAACCAGATGAAGTCACTAAGTGAGTGATTGCAGATAGGAAAGAGAAGAGTCACCAAGCCCTGGGCATCTCAACATTAAGGAATTTCTAAGTAAAACCATAAATTATAATTTTAATTATTTTTTATTACTAAATTAAATATGTTCTCTTTGATTACATTTCTGAATCTCCTTGTAATAACATGAGGGAAGAGATAAAAAATTATTAAACAAACAAACATATAATGCTAATATGAGATTTTTTTCTCCCACAAATGTTAGTAAAGTGGACATCAGGTAAAGGAAAATATTCTACACAGAGGGAATGGCTAAAGCAAAGATCAAGATCTTTTCCTTAGGAAATTGTTAAACAAAACTATTTATAGTGACTGATGTCTGAAGATGAAAATCCCTTTCCCAAAAAAAAAAAAAAAAACCTCTTGGCCAAATCCCAATATCTGGCTAATAAAACTATAATTTTGAACTTCATGAAAGGGTATACAGAAATTAGTGTTCTGAAGCAAATGGAAAACATATGTGAAAGAAAGCAAATCACATTAAGAGTCAAATCAGCGTAACACTCTTAAGTGTATGTGGCCTTTCTGGTTTGAAGTTGATGACCTCAAATCCCATGAAAAGACAGTATTATATATTGTTCTGTTACTGGCACATTTACTATATTGTTGATTATCCAGCAGACAAACTCAAGAGTTTCTTTGAAGCAAAGGTGAATTAGACGACACACTCCTCTAATACTAAGGACTTGCCCAGTTGAAATATGTTGAATCTACTAAAAACTGTCCTTGAAAAAAGAAGGCCATTCTTTTTTATTTTATCCGTCATTGGTACCATTAGTAGTAGTAGTAGTAGTAATAGTAGTAGTAGTAGTACCAATCAGAGAGCTTAAAATATATAATTGTTAAATATTTTTGAATGAATGATTAAATGAAATTTATTATAACAAATGCTTTCAATAAGATTTAAAATAATAATCAGTATTCTTACATACAAGTCAATTAAGGTAAGTAGCTATTAATTCAATTCACTAATAAATGAGTTAGGTTTTAATTTGTTAACTAGATTTTCAAAAACTTTACTATATATTATGTATTAATAAATGTTCTCATTTAAATCTAAGAACATCTTATAATGTGAATTAGGAAAATATTAACTTTTTTCTACAGAAGAGGTTAAATGATCTCCTTATGGTCAAATTGCTAAGTTGACAGCTAAGATTTAAACATAGATTATCTAATTCCAAGGAAAACTCCATTTACCATACAAGTTCTTTACCATAATTACTTCAACGAATTTTAAAATACTCTGATTAATTCTCACATCTGCTTACCTCAGGCACAGAATTTTTTACCGTCTGTTGTGGTTTGTGATTTAACTTAGATTTACATGTGAAACATGGCAAATGACTAAGAATAAAATGACAACTATCCAGGCAAAGCAAACTTTATATAATTAAAAATATATCATGAAGCTCTAAAGTAGTTATAATATTATAATAAAATAATTCTGATACTCACTTTCAAACAAGTTAAGAAAGATGTTGCCTATATTTTTCTAAATAAAATTATTTAAGAAAATATTTCAAAACATTTTAAGTAATTGAAAAAATTTTTATTAATCTTTCTCCCTGAATATTTTCAGACATTGATCAATTTTACTAAAAGAACATGGAAGTAAATTATACAAAAATAGAGTTGAGTGAAGCCCTAAAATTGTAGGAATCTAGTATAACATATTAATTACTCTATTTTTAATACTAAATTACTAGATAATGTTTATTTGACAAAGTTTTTCAAAAAAGCATAACCTAGAAATCGCAGCATAAATTTTTAGAATTATCCTTAATTATCACATTATCTATTAAACAAATGTAAGGATTCATATGGTCTTGAGAAAAAATAAGCAAAGAGAAAATCCTTTTGAAGAAATATTTATTTATTTTATTATATTGGAGCTCAGGATAGGCTGCTTTAAAATATCCCATAAATGGCATATTGATTAGTTTAGGTTAAAATTACTTTATAAGCAACCAGTAGTTCCAGAAGTATACCTTGACTCTCTTTGACTCTCTGAATGCAGGAAATAAATCTTTCATATGAAAGGTGCCCTCCTTGCTCCAAGGGAGCTGAGAGAAAGAGACATTCTATCACTAGAGTTAAGAAATCCAGGGCCAAAAAGTTTGCATAAACAAAACTTGTTACTCCTTTACTAATCTACTATCCAAGTTCAAACTTTGTTTAGATTCTTATTAATGAGCTCCCAAACCTAAGCATCCCATTAATTTTTCAAATTTATTTGTTCATTGTCTAAAAAGTATAAAAAGCTAGCTGGTTTGGTTATTTCTCTGAGCATCATATTATAAATTTGTGCATCATTTATGATCACTTGTGTGCAAATATTATTTTTTTTTCTCCTGTTAACCTGGTATTATGTCAATTTTATTAATCCAGCCACAAGAATGCAAAAGGCATCAAAGGTGGAAATTCTCCCCTCTCCAGCAGTTGCTCTTGTTTCAAGATTAACCTGGAGCAATGATATCTACCTGAAATGTTTTCCTCTACCCTAAACACCACTATTCCCCTACTCCAGAAAAATAGAAGAGATATAAAAAAATTGAATTACTTTATCAAATGAAGAATTATTCAGTTAATCCTCTGTAATCACCTAAAGGTATGAAGACATTTGAGGACACTGTTCAGGTTCAAAAAGGAAAAACTCTTGATCAGGATCCAGGGAAAGAAAGCACCCCACCAAGGTATCTAGTTGGATAACTCTTGTTCTACGGCATTCCTTCTTCAGATCTCGTTATTAACTTCTCTACCAATTTCTCAAGAGAGGAAAAGAGGCATAGATAAGGAAAGAAATCAATTTAGAGCATAGTGGGTTTGAAGAGCAATGATAAAAACAATAGAAACTGTTCACTAAGCTGTCAAATCCATCCAATAGATCTAGATAGCACCAGATATAAGAGGTGCTGACACCAAGGGGATGTATGACTGACTACATGCAGGAATTCTATAGGAGATCTTAGAAGAAATCGTGTGGGATACTATGTAACACCAACCTACAAGGGAGCAAAAATAAGGAGGAGGCAGAAAACTAAAAGAAAAGCCAGGAAGGGGTGATTTAACAGAGGATGATAGAGAAGAGAAGATCTGGTCAAAATACCAATTTCTGCAAAATGATTAAAACATAAACTAAAAAATGTCCATTAGTATTGAATATAAAGATATTTGCAAACTTGACAAGCAATTTGAAACTCAACAAGCAATTTCAGAGAAGTGGTAAAAGCAGACATCATATTATAGTGGCCTAGCGAAAAAGAGGTTAGAAATTCAGATTATTAACTGATATCTTCCAAGCAGATTGACTATGAAACATAGAAGAGAGATAAGACAATAAATAAAGTTAGAATGTAGGTTGGAGACATAAAAGGTTTTCAACATATTTAAAAGCTAACAATATAAAACCATGAAGGAAGCAGAGATTAGGTAATTTTTAAAAAAATCAAGCACTAGAAATTTAATTATTCATCATGATGAATGAAGTGAGAAAAATAAATAGGTTTATGCATATCTGCATAAATGATATACATAATGAGCTATTTTACAAATATTTGTGTATGGCTTTCTATATGCTAGGCACTAAAATGCACAGTAAAATACATTTATAACCAAAATAAACACAATCTGTACTCTCATAGAATTAAAAATCAAGGATGAAAGTCAGCTTTTAAAGATGCAATTACATAAACTTATGTTTGAATTTGATAATTATTAATAATCATTAAAATACTAAAAGAGCAAATAATGAGACAGTAAAGGGCTTCCTGAAAAAGTAATTCTGAGCAGGGATCAAAACACTACTATAAAGTTCTATTGTTTAGAAACTTGTAAAGATTAAGAGGACAAAATGAAGGTTTTGATACTGATCAGGTTCATTCTGGTCATTGCCACTTGTTTCTTGGTACAGATTCTTACATTGGAAACTTAGAACTCTCTAATGTTAAGAAATATATAACACAGAGATATACTCTAGAGTGAGAAAATGTACTGTGCTTTTACAAACTGAAGAGAGTAAGGTGGAAATAACGAAAAAGTAATAATTCTTTCCTTCCTTCAACAACCATAAGAATATGTCTATTTACTATCTCTAACTTAGAAGAGAAAAAAAGGAGGAGCAAAAGTCAGAAAATAAAGAATTCAAAGAAAAAAAGTACAGAAAGCATTGAGAAGTTTAGGAAATTCTCTAAGCAAGTTAGAAGGAATTGAATTTGTAACAGATGTTAACAAAGCCTGTGCTTCCCTTCTATTTCCATGTACTGTCACCTCAAATGCATGTGTGGGTGGTGATGTCCTCTGCAGTCTACATTAGGAAGGGGTTCACATATCAAACTTGTTTGCTTTCAGCTAATTAACCCTACAATTCTGCCTTAAAAACCACGAGGAATAAACAATTTTCCACTCAAACATCAAGTACATAGTCGTTTCACAAACTGGACTATTTGGAAACACAGATCATATAATCATATTGTTATTTGTTTTTCTGAGACTGGGTCCCTTCATTTTAAGAACTCTATGTTTTCTTTAATATCTCTTGAAAGACTCATTAAATAATTTTCTTATGCTTTCCCAGCTTAATTATCATTCTTCACTAGCTTCATATAATTTTTTCTAAGATGACATAGTTTTCACAATATCTGTAGATTTAATTCTTCTTCAACAATGTGTGTAAATTCACTTAAACAACTCTCATTTTTCTATGTTTTTGTCTCTCCTTTTTTCCTTCATTTGTTAGAAAATTATTTCCATGACATTTTAGGACTTACACAAGGCTTTGACTCACAATAAAAATTTATTAACATTTTTAGGCTCTTGTCTTCCAATTCATAAACATAGTACAATCCTCTTTTATTAGTTCATTTTAATTCTGCTTAATAATTATGACAGGCAGAACAATGGCCTTGAATGATGTCTATGGCCTAATTTCCAGAACCTATAAATATGTTATCCTTTACAGCAAAAGGGAATTTGCATATGTGATTAAGTTTAAAGACCTTATTTTTTTTTTATGCCTATAGCATCCAGTCTTCTTAGGTGGTCTCTCATCCAAGTACTAACGAGGTCCAACCCTGCTTAAGTTCCGAGATCAGACGGGATCAGGAGTGTTCAGGGTGGCATGGCTGTAGACAACATTAAAGACCTTAAAATGATGAGATTATCATAGATGATCCAGGTGAGCCAAATTTAATCACATAAATTCTTTAAAATAAAGGCAGAACAGTGAGTGAGAGAGAATGACACCAAAAGCCACTGTATGGCTTTGAAGATGGAGGAAGAGGACATGGGTCAAGGAATGTAACAGCCTCAAAAAGCTAGCAACAACTCTTAGTTTATAGCCAAAGGAAAATGGGCCCCTCAGTCTTACAACCACAGAAACTAAATTCTGCCAACAACCCAAATGAGCAAGAAACAGATTTTCCCCTAGAGACTTCAAAAAGAAATGAAATCTACTAACACCTTGGTTGAAGTCTGAATGTTTCTGACTTTAAGAACAGTAATGTAATAAATTTGTGTTTTCTTAAGCCACTAAAGTTATGGTAATTTATTATGGCAGTATGGCAAACTAATATAGTGAAGTTTTCTAGTTTTTAGTAAAGAGATTAAACATATCATCATATTTAATAAGCATTTTTAAGTTATTGTAAATGGCAATTATATTCAAATTTTATATTTTATTTGCTGATTATATATAGAAATAAAATTGATTTCATACATTTACCTTTTATATAGTGGCATTGCTATATTGTTTTAGTAATTCTGATCATTTTCCTATATATTTGTCTGAATTTTTTACATGCATAAATATGTTGTCTACAAATGACGAGAATTTTCTTTTCCTTCAGACTTTTACTTATTTTTTTTTCATTCTTTACTGCCCTTACTAGAACTTCCAGTATAATTTTGTGTAGAATTAGTGATCAGATATCCATTGTTATGTAGCAGTAGATAAATAATACTAACTTCTTATAAGATTCAGCTAATTATTGAGCACTAGCATGGAACAAAGGTAGAAATTCACTTCCTGATTATCTCACCAGTTTGGTGATAAAATAAGAATAGATGAATACTTACATATTAAGAAAAGAATAAGAAAAGAGTATGGACTGAAAAAAACAGATTAATATAAAATCAATGGCAGCTATACAATTCTTCTGTTAAGTGTAATATGAGAATACAGGAATTAATACAAAAAAAGAACTCAATTTCTCTTAAAACATCTTAAAGAGATCTGTACACCATTATAAAGTCATTATACATTATAAAGTCAGAGGAATTTTCAAAAAATAATAGATTTTTAGAACTTTACTACAAGTAAAATTTACTTTATTATATTTACTTCAACTCTGTGAATTACAGAACCTAAATAGTCCCAAAAACTTATAACTAAAATATGATGTTTCAGTATTTCAGAAAAGGCACCATATTGAGAGTTAAAGTATTCACATTTGAATCCTAACTTGTTTATCCATTCAACAAACAAATTTATGAGCTTAAAACATAAACTACTGATGTAACCATGTTTGATTATTTTTGAAAAGGTCATACTTTTGAGGCTGATCATGGTGATAATGCTGAGTTGAAGATGATGACTGTGAGCAAAGAAACATCATTATCAGAAAATTACAAAACACAAAAGGTAAAAAGATTGCACACTGAAATTAATTAAAATATTTTTTCTAGAAGTTGTGTACGCACATATATATCAGAAGGTATGTCTACTTAATACATTTTGTTATTCCTGAAATGACACTATACTGTAAACATTCACTTATTTCCAAATTGCTACTCAGTATTCTGAATTAACGTAAGACTATAGTTTCTGTTTATCCAACCACTCTTTTCTTTCTTTCAAAAAGATATAAATTTATTTTTCTTTTAAGTTTTCATCTAGGCAATAATTTTACATCACCTTGATTTTCTAAACATGATATTTTAAGACAGATAGGTAAGTTGATCTGAAACTCCTTTCTCTATTTATTGGATACGAACCACATGTTAGCAATTAGTCTCCTACTTTTTTCAAAACAACCTGATGGAAATATGTCTAAGGTCATATTAATAACCAAAAATTTTACTACAAGTAAATTTTACTTTACTATATTTACATACAAATATGTCCAGATATTTAATATTTTATTTAATTTTGGTGTTTAAATGTGAAATAATTAATAATCTATTTCCTCCATATCAATAACAGGTTAACAACTGCATAATACATTTTACTTATGATCACAAGAAGCTTGGTCTACTTTTCTAAAACTTCCTGAATATCTTTGAATTTACATTGGGGAAGGCATGAATAATTTTTCATAAACACAGAGTTTGTAATGTTACATGATAAAATTTCCATATCAGGGCCTTCCTTACAAAATTGTTAAGTACAAACTCAAATTTAAGGAATATGCAGACCAAATAGTCAAAGTCATTTTTACTATATTCCAACATTCAAACAAAGTGAAAACCATAAATTGGAACACCTAAAATAATATTGACTTCATAAAGGAGTGTGTTATGATTAGTGTTCCAAAGTAATAACAAACATAAAAGAGAAAGGAGTCACACTTCATTATGAGTCAAATCAGTGTATCAGTCATAAGTACCTATAATTTTATTAACTTTAAAGTGATTACCTCAAATCTGAGAAAAGACATTATTGTCTATAATTATCACAAAGCTATTACTATGAAATTGATTACCACACAGGCACCCCAGTCATTCAAAGGCAGCCAACCCCTGACTTCTGATCTTCACAAGGTTCTTGGAAAAACAGATGCATAAGAAGAATTTGTCCAAAAGAAATGGCTGAGCGGAAGTGTACTTGCTCTGTTGATCCAGGTATCAATGGATCAAAGCCACTCTTTTCAGTTTGTATGATACTGCTTTCCAATAGATCTCTAGCCCCTCAAAGCAGGAATTGGTTCTCTTACTCATTGAATCCACAGTACCTTCTACAGAGTGGATGTCCAATAAATATCTCTTGAATGGATAAACAAATCAAAGTTATCATTTCAAATCCAGTAATGCTAAGATTAAAAAATATTAAATATATCTATAAATAATGTTATTAGGAAAATTCAATACACAAATAAGTTCAATTGTGAACAATATTGTCACACAGTGCTATAGCATTTACAAAGTAAGTAGTGTTCTAATTTAATTCTAACATCAAACAGGTAAATAGAACAGGAATTGTTCTCATTTTTAGATGAGAAAATAGCATTTACAAATAGGTTTACCAAGATCACATAGTAATAAAATGACAGAACTTGGAGTTAAACCTAGCTAGGCCTTCTTGTTCCAAGTTCAGTGCTCTTTTTACCATTCTAGAATTGCCTTTAAAACCTTTTTGCATTTTTTTCCCTCAAGTACATTGGTGATTTCTCCAATTAGTTTGTTTAGAATCAGAGCATTAAACATTTGTTCTGGTATATGGTTTAAAATTTTTAAAAATGTAAAATATCAGTATTACAAAAGAGCCATGATGATGTAATGTACAGCATAGGGAATATAGTCAATAATATTGTAATAACCTTATGATGCCAGGTGGGTACCAGATTTGTCAAGAAGGATCACTTTGTAAATTATATAAATGTCTAAGCACTATGCTGTATACCTGAAACTAATATAAAATAATACTGAATGTCAACTGTAATTGAAAAAATAAATCCATTACCTATAACATAAAAAAATCAGTATAAAATTAATAAAAACAAGTATACCAAACTGAAATTGTCTACATTTCTTATTGCATGGTCGCAGCAAATGAAAAAGTATTCAGAAAGATTATTAGATAATTTAATGTGTGCTTTTCAAAATTTTGGGGATTCTAAGTCAAAAGGGTCATGAAGGAGTGAAATGGCAGTGCAGTGGGGTAGACACCTTTCATAAATTTAACTAATATGAGCACTTTGAGTTTATATGTTTAAATGTGGAAGATAATTTATATGTTCTTATTACATCTTCAGTGGAAGATGATTTATATGTTCTTATTACATTCTTTCAGACAGTTATCTCTTCAATTCCATTAATCTTTGGAATATTGAAACAAACTGCAAAATTGAAGAGCAAATCCAAAAATTTGGGAATGTTTGACAATACATAAATTATTCTATAACAGCAAAAAAAAAACTGAACCATAGTTTTCTTAAAATGGATGATGTATATAAAAGCTGTAGTATTCGTTTATGAATTCGATAACTATAAAATTTTATTATTATGCCTTCCAAATAAAAGGTAAAATTGGTAACAGGTTCTTAATGTTCCTGGGACAGAAAATCCTAAGGGCAAGTGTTTAAAGACTAAACTGAAATAGTTCCACACATGCAATGTTTTTTTTTTTTAGCCCTCTCCCAACCACCACCACCACAACCAATAGGTGAAAAGTAGGAGGTACAAAGGGAAGGCACAGTTGCCTTTTAGATAGAAGAACCATTCAATTACTTCTCTTTACATCTGGAGGTATCAAGTCTTAGAAGCACTGGATGGGTCAAGAAGAAGCAAGTCCTGACCAAGATCCAAAAGAGATACCCTTTTCAAGGTAATTGTATGGAAAATGACAATGCTTCTAGGGCACTCTTACTCCAAAATCTTCTTTTCTTTATTAATATCTGGTTTCTTAACCAAGAAGAAGTTAGGTGTTCAATTTATGATAGGATGAGTGAAGGATGCAATGATACAACCAGGTGGAAATGTCCATGAGTTTAATATATGAGTCTTGATAGATAAACTTAACGGTCAGCATGTAGATGGATACTGTTTCAAAGTAGATGCAAGAGATCACACAAGGTTGCTACAGAGTGAGAGAGAAATAGGACCAATGCTGGAACCCTGATGTGAGTAGGGAAAAAAAGAAATTAATAAACAAACCTAAAAAAGAACTTCAGAGAGGTATGAAGAAGATGAGGATAAGGTGGTTTCATGAAAGCCAAGAGAAAGGAGGATTCCTTGTCAAACACTAGAGAATTCCATCCTGTAAGGTAAGAATTAGATTGACAATAAACATATCATTAGCTAACTTGATTGGAGTCTTTCAAATATGTAGGTGAAATAAAAAAGGTCTTATTGCAGTAGATTGTGTAATAGAAGATGTAAAGGCCTTCAAGAAAGAAAGGAGTATCACAAGCACCCACACACACATACATACATACATGCCATATGGGTGAGACTAAGAGAGATGTAACTAAATATCAATGAGAGGTGGAGTTGCAAATGGTTATGTGAGTCACTTGAAGAAGTTTTTGTTTTTTGTTTCTTTTTTTTTTTGCAGCAGGTAGGCTTTAGAGAAAAGAGTAATGGAAAACAAGTGAAAAGTTTTAACTAGAGAACTAGAGTAATCAGATTTGTATTTTATAAATATCACAATGACAGTAGTTAATTAAAAGCAGGACTGTGAGTCAATTAAGAGACTATTTTGGTAATCATGAAAATGAAAACTCTAGTAGGTCAGAGACACTGTACTGTTCTCTATTATATTTCTATCTTCTATAACAGTACCTACCTACTATATAATAATATTTGCTGCGTTAAGAAGTGGCTCAAGTGAGATAGAATGCTAACTTGGATAAGATGCTATTGGTAAAGATAAAGAAAAGTAAACTGATTCAAAATACTGTCAAGAAAGTAAAAAATAGAGAGAATTTAGTGACTGATTGACTTGAGAGAATGAAAAGGAGAGTCAAGACTGACTCAGGATTACAGCTTACACTACCTACTGGGTGAGTAATGTGTCATTCACTATAATGGGGAGCAGTTGGAAGAGACTGTTTTATGGGAAAAGATGATAATGTAAACTAATTCAGTTAAAACTCAGACTGAAACACCATTTGGTTTCACAGGATTTCTGATAATGATCTAAATCTTGATCGTTGGCACTGACAGAAATTAAAGCATGGAGTTCCACCATCATTCTCACAAGTCACGTGGTACTAGATACTAGTTCATTTATACTGAGCTTCCCAAATGAAATTCCTAACATAGGTACAGATTTTTTTTAATTTTTATTTTCCCTTCACAAAATTCTGATATCAGAAGTCTTTATTTCTGTACACTCATTTTAATAAACTGGCACCATGGAAACATCATACACTTTCTACCCACACAACTAACTGTCTTATATTAGGAAGAACAACATGGTGTTCTTCAAACTTAGACTAATACAGGTCAGAAATAGATTTGATTATTCAATAACTTTAATTGTGATGTGTATCTCATCTAAAAATAAGTTATCAATAGGCAGAGTATATAATAACATTTCATAAAATATTTACAGAAGAAAAGGTACAGGATTCTGCAGACTAAAAATATAAATTGGAGGAAGGAGGATGGCAAAAGACAAATAGCATCATCTCAGGATTTCATGGAACCTGTTCTGGCAACACAGTAATACATACTGCATCATGTCACCCATCATATATATAAAAGCTGAGTTCCATAAAATTGACCACTCAGCTTAATAACGTATTATGTATCTTCCTAGAATTCTACATGACAACTGCTACAATTTTCCTAAATGGCAGGAGTTGGAAGGATAGGGCAAGTAGGAAGTGTGTGGGTGGATGTGTGTGAATGTGAGTGCATATAAGCACACATGCACACACAGTAAGAGGATAATGGGTATGTGAGAACTTTCTTAATTATTATAATTCCTAATAGAAGATGAATATCTCTTTTTAGGTGAGAATTTAAAGAAGTCTCATTAGCAAACCAAATGGAAAAACTAATTTTTTAGTGTTTTTAAATAATTATGGTGTCTTCAAAAAATGTATATATATCTTTTAATTTCACACACACATTTTAAGTATAATTTTAGGAAAAAATATTCTTAAAATTGCTACTAAAATTTAAATTTTGTATCATTGATTGGTTTGGTAAAATTTATTCTCTCATTGTCAGGCACATAACAAATTTTTTCTCTTGTTTCTTTACTTGCAGGGGTTAAAGGGACAGGATGAAGACTTTATCACTGACTGGGCTCATTCTGGTCTTTGCCATTTGTTTCCTGGTAAGATTTTATACGGTTGAAAACTAAAATAACTACCTAAAATTGAGAGCTTTATAACATTGAGATGAAGTTCAGAGTAAGATTATGGCATTGTATTTCTAAAAACAGAGTAGAGTCACATGAGATGGAAAGAAGGAACAATTACCTTGTACTTCAAAAGCCCATGGAAATATGTCTTTCAAAATCACCTGAAATTTGAGGAGATGGAGCAAAGCTAAGAGATGTAGAGGGGAAATAAGAGGGAAAAAGAGGGAGAGAAGCAGAAGAGAATGACTACTGGTTGAGGAGGAAATTGCCAGATGAATTTGGAGGAATAGGAGTAAATGGATCTAATAGAATTTGCAAAGAAATTGCAAAGACTTTGCTTCTCCTTAATGTTCATGTTCACTCACCACCTCCATTACAAAGAGGTTCCTCTTGAAGGTGAAAAATGAAGGTGAGTTTATATATCTCTCATGTTTGTTTTTCACTCAGCCTCTGAGTCTATTATTATGTTCTCACAATCAAAAACTGTAATATATTCTTCTACTAAAGACATAAAAACAATGATAGCCTCTTCTATTGGTATCTAAAATAAATACTTGTTATATTTCACATATTAGACTTATCTGAAACATGACATGTTCAAGTAGGTTTTATGTACTCTTATGAGTGAGCCTGGGTCTCTTGATTATTGTGGCCTTTTGCTTTTCCCTTTTACATCTCATGCAGAGTTAAAAAATATCATCTTCTGCTCTTCTAATTACGTCCTATTCATTTGTTCCTTATATCTCTCTTTGATCAGACAGTACTGTATCCACTATTTTTAGAAAGACAAGCTATCTTCAAGTATCTGTTCAATTCTACTTAACCAGCCATGCTTCACTTCAAGGATTCTTTCCTTCTCTGCCATCACTGTTATTTTCTTGTCGAATTCTTCCCACAGCATTCAGTGTCTCAGATAACGCCTTTATAGGCAAGAGAAACTCAGGTTTTTTGTTGATTTTTTTTTAATATCCAACTTTATGCATTCAACACCAAATATTTCTCTTTTATATAATTTCTAAACTTAACTTTAGCTGTAATACTTTCATTGATATTCATGTAACATGTTTGCTTGCGTGATTCTTTTGTTAATGCCTAAAGGACATGACAATGATTTTTCATTCCACATTCTTTAAGGAAAAAACAAATTTTCATAGATTTAGTGGTGGTATTTTAGGAAATCAACTAATTTGATTTCATCCAATTACATTTTTGTATTTTGTTGAATTTTTTTAGTAAATACTCTAAGCTTGAAAGTAATGCCCAAGTACTTTCTCTATTTTGTGCCTTTTTACTTTAAATTTGTAGTGCAAGTTATTCTAAATTTATATTACACTCAAAACCAAAGCACCTCCATACCTAAAGAGCAGACCAGTTTCTATAACTAAAATAGAAATACAAAACAATAACTGACTGAATGTTTCACTTGGTGATATCTTCTATTCTTTCCCTGAAGTTCGGTGAGACTCAGCAATCACGGCAGCAGGCAATAGGGAAGGTGATCAACAGTCGACCAGTGCAAAGTTCTCATGCCAGGACATCACGAAGCAGATCTCCATCCACCCAGGTCATCAGGAAACCTCAGGCTCATTCTCATGCCTCTGCCTTACCTATACTGACTAACAAAGCTGCCAGCCGATTATCTTCAAATTCTAGAACGTTAAATAAAAAGGAGAAACCTGTACAGGCATCACAAAGACAAAGTCCACAAGTCCAGCCTAAGAAAAATATGTTGACCTCTGCCAAGAAAGCGTTGACCCCTGGTTCATCTGGTCTAATAAGACAAAATACTCCACTGAGGTCAAGCAAAACTCTACAACAGCCTAAAAAAAGTCAAAAATCAACTACAAAGAAACAGTCAAAATGGACCGCAGCAGCACCAAAACCATCTTCAGCCATAAAGAAAAGTCAAAATGCTTCTAAAAAACCCCTGTCCACCTCTGGCATGAATGATTTGAATTTGCTAAAAGGAAATAAGGCAGAATTAAAAAGAATTTCAGCTAGAAAGAAAAGTCTACAAAAATCTAAAAAAATCCAGTCTACACCTGCTACAAAACAGTTAAAACAACGCACAATTGGAACAGCTTCAAAAACGTCTCTACCTACAAAGAAATCTCTAAAGACGTTTAAAACAGCCCTGTCTACATTATCCAGAAAACAATCACCTAAGTCCACAGCAATAAAAGCTTCTCCAAAAACTTCTTCAAGATCAATTAAATCTCATAAAATTCTGTCTTCAGCTGCTAAGAAAAAACAGAATCAAGCAAAAGCAGTTAAGGTAGTTCTCCAAAAAAGTTTAGCCAAAAAGAAAATTCTAAAGAAACAAAAAAGTAAACGGTTAACTCCAGTCAAAAGACAGCCAACTAAAGCAATAGCAACAAGAACAATTTCCAAACCCAAAAAGAAAAATCTAACTAAAACTAAAAAGACAGCATATACATCTTCCAAGAAAAAGCTCAATCAGCCAGGAGTTGCAACAAAAAAGAAAACATCTATAGCCAATAATAAAGTGTCAAAAAAATCCGAAAAAGCCTTTACTACATCTACCAAGAGACGAGTGAATCGACCTAAACCACTGAAATCGGGACTAAAAACACAACCAACTTCAAAGACGAGACCGAATCAGTCGAAAAGCCCCTTGTCTAAAACTGCCAAGAAGCAATCAAATCAAGCCAAAGAAGGCAAACCTACAGCCCTCAAAGAAACTCTGGCCAAAATGAAAAACCTAAAAAAATCAAAACCAGCTGCCAAAAAACTTCTCAATTGGTCTAAGTCTGCTCAAGCAGGACCAAAAAGAACTCTAGCCAAGAAGAAAATTCAAAAGAAGCCCACACAGAAACAGCCCACAGCGGATAAAAAGACTACAAAAACAGCTCTTGCAAACATTAAATCTATAAAATCACCTAAAAAAAGGCAGCCCACATCTCTAACAGCAAAGAAAAGGCCAAGTAAATTTAAAAAGAGACTGTCTAAACCTCTTAAGAAAGGTGTAAATCAACTTAATTCTCATCAAGGAATAAGAAGACCACCTCACTTAGCTGGAAAAACTGGAAAAAAATCTGTGAAAAGGAAACCTACCCTTGTTAAAAAAAGGTTGAAACTCTCTAAATCAAAAGGACCTAAGGTTGTTCAAGCTGCACAAAAAAGGTATCCACATAACAAAGTCATAATACCATTTCCACCACATATTCCACCTAAACCTCATCAAGCTAAATTTCCTTGTTTACGACCAAATCGACCACATAAGGGCCCACTGAAGGTTCACCAATTCTATCCACCTCCACCAAGACCATTGCCAAATGTCCCACATCCCCAGGTACACCAGCATCATCATCACCAACCTCATTTGCCTCATAAGCCACCCAGTCATAAACCAAAACCTCCAAAAAGGCCAACGGGTATTAAAAACATTACAACTAAAGGCCCAACCACTGTAACTAAAGAATTAAATGCAGCCACCAGTACACCTAAAACTCTATCCCCAATGGTTGCCACCACAGTCCAAGTGACATCAACTACTAACTCAGAAATAGGGGCTGCCTCCACTACAACTGCCCCAGCATCTATAGTAGTCTCAGTGACACCTTCAGTGGAATCCACATCCCAAGAGTCTGCTGCTTCCAATGCTGTGACCTCCATAAATCCAGGAGACAACTCCACCACCCTCTTAACCCCTGTGTCCACCATTACATCTGATTTTACCACAGAGGTCTCAGAAGCCATTCTTCCAGATAATTCCACCGTTCAAGCTGCCTCTATAACTTCAGCAAACACAAGTACCACATCCTCTGCTGTTTTTGCCGTCACTGCTACAGCCACAACCTCCACAAGTATTGGAGACACAACTGTAGCACCTTCCACAACCCTAGAGGTTGGTGCTATCTCATTATCAGCCCATGCTGCCACAACTCTTGCTCCTGTTACCACAAAAATACACAGAACTTCTATGAGTATTTCTGGTTCCATCACAACTGTAACTGCGTTGGGTCCCAGAACCACAGTTATACCAAGTTCTACAACCACCAGTGTGTCTGGTACTCCCACCACAACTGCACTGAGTTCTGCCATCACACCTGTAGATGAGACTACCACTGAAACAGCAGTTGACACAATCATTGAGACTACTATCCCAGTGAATGAGGAAATCGCTGAGCTAGTTGATGACACAACCACTGTAGTTGCCACCACAACTTCATTTGATGGGGTCACAATTGGTAATATAGACTCTACAACCATAAAAACAGACTTCACATCCACTGCTACTACAACTTCTGGAACCTCTATCCCAATACCTGTGGGAACAATCACCGCCGCAGCAGCAGCCTCTTCAACCCTAGGGCTGAATACAACCACCAGTAGTAATGTCACAACCTCAGCCACCAATGTTACAACCGAAGCTGTTAACACAACTGTAGCAGATGCTACTACTTCATCCTCTGTGACTTCAGCCTCTACTGCTGAACCCGTCATGTTGACCAGTCCTGGTGAATCCACCACCCAGTCTTCTGGAGATACAACTCCAGGAGAAGAGGCTACCACTGAACTTGCCACTACTCCACCCAAAGGTGCCACAACTGCACCCACTAAAGCCACAACTTCTTCAGCTGACTCCACAATCTTAGAAGTAGACACCACACCTGTGATTACTATTGCAACAGCTACTTCATCTGCAACCACCATTCCTATAGCCACTACAGCAATAGCTGCAGCCACCACAAGTATGGTGACCACACCATCAGCCTCACGTGCCACAACTATTGCCAGTACGAGTATACCAGATGCTGCCACAACCATCCCAATTACTCCTGCCTCCACTGGACTTGGTTCTTCAACCACTAAAGATACAACAGCAAAGAAGAGGACCACTGCTGAATCTGTAGATAACACTACCCCTGCAGCTACTACTACAGCTCCATCAAGTTCTATCTCTACTACTGTGTCTGAAGCTTTAACCACTAAATTGGATTCTACCTCCCCATCTGAGACATCTGCCTCCATTGAGGACATGACTACTGCCTCAGCAGATGCTACCACTCTATCTCCTGAAGGAACCACTGCTGTTCCAGCTATCACAATGGTAGCAGCAGCTACCACAACTGAAGCTAATGCCATCACCATGGTAGTTGGACCAGTCACCACAAATACAGCTGGAATCACCTCTGTGGCTGATACCAGCACATAACCACCACCTTCTGCTACAACCACAGCCAATACACCTACAACTCTCATACAGTAAAAGCAATGCATCTCAAGCATCTCAATAGCAGGTATATTCTGGCATGCAAAGAATTAGATGGGGAAATGCTCTACATATCTTCAAACACCTTCCATAATAGCTAGTTACTCCTGATCTGCCCAAATTTTGATTTTTTGCAGTTCTGTAAAATAGAGCAGGTATTCTCTCATTTTACACATAAGATACAGAGGTATGAGATTTGCTCAGATTCTGAATACATATTTTAGTAATTCTACCAACAGTCAGAAAGCTTAGAATTCTAGAATTGTAATCCCAAAACATAGCTTAGTAGACAATTGAATCACAGTCACTTGGCTTCTTTTTTCAAAATAAAAATTACTGAACTCTAACACTTAGAAACTATATATTTTTAATAAAATACTTGGGGGGGGGGTTAAGGGGTCTGATGAGATTACAAGTGTGAAAACACTCAGATGGTACTTCTGAAAAGGAAATTGGCAAGTATACCAGTTTCAACACAAGAATAAGCATCACAGTCAATAAATTGTAAACAGTTGTACTTGAGTGGACTATAGTCATGCACCACTTCATAATGGGAATAACTTCTGAGAAATGCATTGTTAGATGATTCCATTGCTGTGCAAATATCATAGATGTACTTACACAAACCTAAATGGTATAGTCTACTACACATCTAGGCTATGTGATATAGCCTATTGCTCCTAGGCTAAAAGTCCATATGGCATGTTTCTGTACCAAATATTGTAGGCGATTATAACAAAATGATAAGTATGTGTATGTAAACTTATCTGAACATAGAAAAGGTACAGTAAAGATACAGTAGAAAAGATTTTTTAAATGGTACACCTGTGTAGGTCACTTACCATGAATGGAGCTTGTAGGACTGGAAGTTGCTCTAGGTAAGTCAGTGAGTGAGTGGTGAGTGTGAAGGCCCAGGACATGATTGTACACTACTGTACACATTATAAACACTATACAATCAGGCTACACTAAATTTACAAAATAACAAAGATTAAATCAAGCACAAGAGAAAATGAAGCAACTAAGAGACTCAGTAAATGCGATACATGAGGCTGCTACTGGCATAGCACAGCACAATATTTCAGAGCAAACTTTTTTTTTTAATAAGTAAAAAGTACACTCTAAAATAACAATAAAGATTTAAAAATATGGTATAATAAATACATAAACTGATAACATATTTATTATCATTATCAAGTATTACATGCTGTGCATAATTATGTGCACTATACTTCTATATAACTGGCAACACAGTAGGTTTGTTTATACCACCATCAACACAAACACATGAATAGTGCATTGTTCTGCAACATCACGATGGCTACAATTTCACTAGATAATAGAAATCTTTCAGCTCCATTATAATCTTATGGGACTACTATGTTATATGCAGTTCGTTGTTGATCAAAACATCATTATGCAGCTTATGACTGCACAGCAAAAGTGACAACTCAGTTAAGCTCAGATGAGAATGACAGTATAATGTTACTCTTAATAAAGAAGATCCATGGAGAAGAAAATAAAATTTAGAATTTTTTATATTTATCAAGATGCAATGCAATGAAGAACTAATCTAGATTATAGAACTATGATATAAAACTCTAAAATAGAAGGAGCAGGTCTGAGACTATTTTAGAGAAAAGATCACTGGAAAATAAATCTATCAAATTTTTGTATAAGATTTGTTTTTGTTTTAAGATAGATGAAAGCATTCTAGATCACAGTAATGACGAACTCAGCCTTAAACACAGCTAGCTAGGCTTTACTCTAAAGATAAAACACCCAACTGGATATGTTTTGCTCTAAAACAGAATTATGACCTGTCAGGAAAATAAGGAAGTGATGCTGGGAGCAGGGGAGGGCATGTAGAATGGAATTAATTCCACGTAAGAAATAGAAAGTAGCAATTTTAAAACAACTAAGTAATGTTTGTAAGACTGTAGGGATTAATTTTACATTTCTTAGCATTCTTTCTTAGGTCTTAATTTACTTAAATATTAAACTTCTGACCTTAGCTTTTGCCAATATTGCTTCAAGAATTGACTTGTAATAACACTTCAGAGATGAGACCATTCCAGAAATTCTGCTTTTCATTCCCTCACTTCTTAAATGTGTTTATTTTTACTACTTCAGCTTTTGCTCAATAAATCATTTTGAAAATCACTTGTTCCCTGTATGCATTTGTATCACTCTCACACATCTGGAAGTGAATTAAAAGAATAATATGGTTATCCCTCTAAAAAACACCCAATAATGAGCAGTACTTAAATGTAAGGGTGACCAAGATCTTACTGTTCCTCTCAGCATAACTAAACTTTAGACAGGTTGCTTCCTGACTCCAGGAATCTGGAGCCTTAGAACACTCCTTTAGAAAACTTTTAATTATAAATTCCTTCTCTGTTTCTTTGAGATACTGCCACCTTTTTAAAAGCCTCTTTCCAACTTTACAGCCCAGGAATGTCTTTCTTAAGGACCTGGGGGCCAAGGAATATAGGGACCCTATCTACCAGTCTCCATTGTAGGGTAGGAGCCTAAGTTAGACAGACACCAGTAAGCAAACACATATAGTCTAATCACAGAGAAAAACATTTGCAAACTTAGGAATTATGTCTACTCAACACATCCCATTGATCAACATCCCCATAATATCCTCCAGTACTTTTCCACCAGCTCACCCCAGCACTTAAAAATCTTTTGCCTTTGTTTCAGCAGACTTAACCATTGCAACAGTCTTGAATGAAGTCTTTTCTGCCTGTTTAACTTTGTTCTGCAATTTTTGCTTTGACAAGGTAAATGTGTAGAATGCAGAAACTATAAACAAATAAAGTTTGGGTTAAAACTCACAGCAGCCCAGCCACATCAAAGGAATGAAAACATGGGGCCATGCCCACTAACATAATCCGAAGTGTCTTTCCCATTTTGCCTAATTTTAAGACCATGGAAAATATATATATTAAATTTTTGAGACTGATAAATTTTGTATTAGGAATAATTCATACACTTTTAATTCTATAGCTGACTCTGGATGAAAATAATATTAAGGGAAACCCCCACAAAACAAAAATAAA
Organism: Eidolon dupreanum; assembly: GCA_028627145.1. NCBI lineage: Eukaryota > Metazoa > Chordata > Mammalia > Chiroptera > Pteropodidae > Eidolon > Eidolon dupreanum. Next base: position 41,599,460 of record CM053513.1, read on the forward strand.
ATGAAAATGAAATCCAGGGAGGAGATGTGCATGGACTCTGAGGCTGCCCTGAAGGATGTGAATGGTTTTGGTAATCCAGGAGCTTGAATTTTAAAACTCAGATGAGGACAAAAAAATGGGCATTGAGCCAACTCCAGAAAAGTAGTTAGAACTCAATCTCTTCACATACACCTAGGACTCTCAGAAAGCCACATCCTTCAAATTTTGATCACTATTAAAGGGAAGTGAAAAACAATGTGCTATACTCACTTGTGTCTAAAAGATTAAAGAGAATTTAAAGGGGATAGAATATACAGCATATAAATAGAGTCAATAACATTGTAATAACTGTATTGTGACAGATGGTTACTAGATTTATTGTGGTGATTACCTTGTAAGGTATATAAATGTTGAATCACTATGTTGTACACCTGAAACTAATATAATATTGTATTTCAATTATAATTAAAATAAATTAATAAAAATAGAAAAAATAAAATTTTAAAAGATATAAGTATTTAAAAAATAAAATAGAAATAAAAATAATTTAAGAGACATGGGACAATTTGTGATGATTAATTTTATGTGTCAACTTGACTGGGCTAAAGGGTACCCAGATTAAACACGATTTCTGATAGTATTTGTGAAGGCATTTCTGGATGAGATTAGCGTTTGAATCAGCAAACTCAGTAAAGCAGATCACCCTCTTGATTGTCGTGGCATCATCTGATCCTCTGAGGGCCTGAATAGAGGGAAAAAGGCCCAGGAAAGAGGAACTTGCTTCCTTTTTCTTCCTATCTGCCTACTTGAGTTGGAACATCTATTTTCTCCTGCCCTTGGACCAGGATAGATGCACACACCATTAGCTACCCTAGTTCCCAGGTCTTCAGACTTGGACTTGGATCACCAGCTAGCACTGTGAGACTTCTCAGCCTCCATAATCATTTGAATCAAATCCTCATAATAAATCTACTTCTGTATATAACCTATTGCTTCTCTTTCTCTAAAGAAACTTGACTAAAACAAAAATTTTCAGGAAGAGGGCAAGTGATTTGAGAATCATTAGATGGATAATTGGACAGTAATGGAGGTATATAATGACACAAGAATCCACACTGGTGAAAGTTTGGAGAGAGAGACACAAAATGCTCTAACACATCAATAAAGAGCAAGGGAATTTCCTAATGTATCTCCAGGTTCAAAGAGACAGAAGTATGGAAAAAGAAAAGAAGCAAGATTTAAATCTCTTTATTTTTTTAAATTTTAAATTGAAAAAAGTTAGACATCTATATAATCCATGAAGTGATGCCCCCACTCCTCAATTACTCTAGCACCCATCTGGCACTATTCACAACCATTACAATAATATTGACTATATAGTTATGCTATACTCTAAATCCCCGTGACTGTTTTGTAACTACTAATTTGTACTTATTCATCCTCTCACCTTTTTCACCCAAAATTTTGCTGTGGAAATAGAAAAAGGAGCAATTAAAACACACACACAGAGAAAAGTAGGGAGGACAGGCACTAGAGGTTAGAGAGTTAATATTTAAAAGATGTTGGGAGCCCTTTGTAAGGAATTATCAGTTCCTGGAACCTCCAAGGGAGGAGAAGCATCAGTTCCTGAAATTCCAACGGAGGAGGTTTCTCTTGGCTTTATGTTAATCCATGTTAATCGCAGCTATTGTTTCTGGATACTTGTGGTTTTGTTTTGAGCAGTTTGTTACTTTGTTACGAGCAGTTTGTCACGTACTCAAGCAGTATAAGTATACGGTGCTAAATAAACTCGAGGCTGCAGCTTTGACTGTATGCCTTCCCGAGCCCTTTTTTTCTTCTCTGTCTTTTTTCCTAACCCTCGCTCCCCCACTCAGGACTGTTCGACTCTGTCCGGCGGGTTCCGACAAAAAGACATCATAATATTTAAAATATGAGCTTTGTCCCTTTCAGTTTGAAGATAATAGGGTCACTCTGTGCCTGAGAGATATGTGTACAAAAACCAAGAGCCACTTCTTCCCTTTTCTTTTGTTTTAGAATTAGCTCAGAAGCAATACCTTATACATGAAGCTTTTCCTCTCCCCATCAAAAAAATAAAGGAGAAAAAATGAGGAGCTTGTGTTTTTCACATTGAGACTTTCTCGGCAGAGGTTTTAATCTCCATACATTGCTGAACGAGGATGACTTGGTCAAGAGTTAAATCTAGAGGCAACTGAAAGAAAAGATTCCTTTGCAAGGTAAATGCTTGAATAAATCAGAAAGATTCGAGCAATTTTTCATTTAATACCACCTTTTATAATTTTTTTGATTAAGGAATTTACAAACTTAGGTTTATAACTGTCTGAATGTAGAGTCAATAAAATTAACTTTTATCTAAATAGTTCTGAAAATGCAACAAATAGATAATTATTAACATAAAAATAAGGGTGAGTTTATATGACCAACTACTCACTGAAGTATACTGTCCAAAATGTGTTTGCTGGTTAAATTGTTTACTCCTTGATTCTCTTATAGCTATGAAAACAGCCAAAATTCTTCCTATTCTCAGTAATTGGTTAAAATGGCATTGACCTTAGAAGAGTATTCTGTCTGGCATATTATAATTTCTAATAATGCACTAGAATTACTGGGCACTGTGTTTATCTTATTAAGTAAGCCAGCATTTTAGTTAATGTCAATAATATTAAAATAAAAGATGATTTTTGATGTTTTGTAAATTGTCAATGTGTTAATGTAACATAGGACAATCTTGCACCTTAGTTTCAGGCAATAGCAAGACAAGATGAAGATTCTAGTGACTATTGATTTTAGGTTTTTAGTGAAATATAATTTACAGGGGGAAACTCACAAAAATATTGTACTCTTTCCCTTTAGTATAATGGCAGTCAGAAAATAGAATCGGACAAATCAACATTTGTCTGCTAATTCATCTTTGTCCTCATCAAACAGCCAAATAGCAAGACGACTCTTTCCCATCCTAAGAACAAAAGAAATTTCTGTACCCACAGATGATTTAAATAACTATTCTGAGTCTACTGATAAAGAAATTGCTCAGAGACTCTTCAAGCTAGGAAATATAACTTCTTCAATTGGGAGATTATGCACCAAGTACCCCTTCAGGCTAACCATTCTTCAGTTGGATTTGCTCATGCCGAGGCCACAGTAGATAACCCTACTCCAGCAAAAACTCCAAAGAGCATGCTTCACCTTCATCTGCTATTATGCAGGACATTTCTGCTATAAGTACCACAATTTCCAGATTTGCACCCAACTGCGGAACATAGAGCCAAATGACTGTTTCTGGGGAAAAAATCATCTCAGCATCTGTATCCATGACCACCTACCAGTATAAGTCAGATTTCATTGCTATTCCCCACTTTCAGACAGACTCTAAAGCAACTCAGAATCTTGAACCCTCTTCCCATTTACTGTAAAATCTAAACCACTCTTTGCCCCTAATCCTGCTGCATACATCCAAAGCACTAAGAATGATTTTGATGCCTCTGCAGAGGAGAGTACTGTTGCCATATCAAATGCAAACCTACTTGGAACTTATTCCACTACTCATGAGGAAGGAGAAACAGAGAGTTATCCTTTATTTGTACCACAACCCTTATGAAAGAAGGCAATACAACAAAAACTGATGCCACAGACATTCTAGAAAATTACACAATTCTGCTTCTGACATGGAGGACAAAGTCTCTTTTTCAATTAAGTAGTATTATACTTATTGCTGAAATAACAATAAGTGACAAAGACCTTACCACTTCTGGGAAAGAAAATGTTGATGTTCTATATGATGTCTAAAACTGCAAATAAAATACATTTTAAGACAATGGCTACCAAAATAATAGTTAATGGTTTGGACAAAAGTGCAACTGGGAAACAACGTGGAAGGAGCAGATGGCACTGAATTCCTTCCACCTAGTGATTCTATCCCAAACTGGAAGAATGGATTACCCTATACTCCCTAATTTATACTACAATGTGATCACTGGCAATCCACTTACTATCACCAAAGAGAACCCAAATTTTGCTCAGAGTATCATGAAATGTAAACAATCATTCTCCACAGTGGACAATGTATGCCTTATTGATTACAGAGATGGCTGTCAAACCCCTGCTGCTATCACTTCAAGCAATGTTAAGAGATGGGCCAATGAAGAAAAAATGGCTGGGACTAAAATAACCAATAACCAACATCCCTCTTGGCATTACTATTGTAGCTGATGATTTTTCTTAGGTAGATAAAAACACTGAAGTTGTAACAGACTTGGCTTCACCAAGAAAGAAAGGATTTCAGACCATGAATGAAGTTAATACTTCTAACAATAAACCTAATAAACTAGGAGATGACTTTACCATTTTCAGAGACAACCCCAATGTGTCTAGAGATGATGGCATTCTATTGAAAGCTGATTCCCCTACCTTTTTGAAGTCTAGTCCACGACCATACCACCCTGAATGTGCCTGATCTCACCTGAATGTGCCTGATCTCACCTGAAGTCTATTGCCTCTACTCAAGCAAAAAACTCTATAAAAATATTTAATGGTTGGCGATATTATACTACCAAAAACTTTTCATAGTAAGTCTATCCCAGCACCTTTGACTGTAGCTGACATCACTGCTTCCCAAGATGTTAACACCATGTTCTAAATCCCAAGATACGAATCTTAAAACTCTTTCGAGGAAGATATAGCATTGAACAATGTAGCAGATCCCCCAAAATACATAGGAATTATGGCAGAGGAAAAAGATATACTTAAAGAAGAAAAAGTGAGGGGTCACATTTATATTATTCCTATTGCAAGTGATAATGTTTCTAAAAGAAATAACTTGGCAGCTAAACATTAACCTCTTAACTTTGATGTACATAACTCCGTCAGATCCAAAGGAACAACCAAAACCACAGCTGACCAACTGTGGTATCAAAAGCTACAAATCCATTCTTTTCAAAGCCTCTGTCTCCTGAATCAAGTACTTGAAATTATGTGCAGGTAGAAGATCTTCCTTTACCTGAAAAATAGCATCTTCTTTTATCCACTAAAAACTTTACTTCCATATAAGGAGTCATTCTTCTTCATTAGCCATTTCTTTGTCTATCAAACTTCCAAATGTGCAAAATTACTGAGTATAATCAAAACAGCTACAATAGCTTCTCTTAATCTTGTTAATGCCAACAAATGTCACCACCATTTCCCCTAGTGACTCTGCTTTTGACTCTAAGAAGAGCAATAAAAATAGAGATTCCACCATGCCTAAGGTAGATGGTGTCCTGCCCATAAAATTAAAATCTCTAGTAATTCCCAATCAGCAAAAAATTTAGAACTGTAGTTGCTTTTAGTGAAAATGATGATTCTTTACATGATAAATCAGTGACCTTAGAGGTATCGAAGCCATTTGATGAACACTCTTCTATTGTTGACCAAAAGTGAAAATTCACCCAGGTGCAAAGTGACCCTCAGCCCTTCTCTGTGATTTCCTTTGTTCCTCTGGAAGAGCCTGTTACTTTTTCAGAGAATCCTATAGACGTAGCCACTGCCATATCTACCACTGAAAATAGGGGCATTACTGATAGAATTGACACTATGGCCTTTGCACCTAGTATAGCTCTTCAATATACAATCCACAAAATAGGGCAGCTAAACAAAACTTCTCACCATGCTCTAAATCACCATGTAAATAAAGCAGTTATCAATCCATCTGAAAAAGAAATCTCTACCTCAGGAACTGAGGCTAATTAATGTATTTCTCAGTAAAGATAAGGCTGTTATAGAGAGAGGATGAATCATATTTCTAAAGCCAAAATTCCAGGGAGCTTAAGAGAAGCAAATTCAGTGAGCATTAATACTTTCATTCTGATGTTGTTTCTGCTGAACAGAAAGTACCTGGAACTTTAAAAGATATATTTCACCCTGAGTCCACAATGAACACAACAAAGTTGACAAAGGCCAAGTCCATGAGCTCATTTTCTCTTGATAATGATAACTTAGGTCTATCACAAACTTATAATAAATTATATCATTTACCCTTGAAACCAATTCTTCCTCCTACTGATTTTGTTACTGATTTTATTAAAATCGATAATTCTTAACTCGAACCAGCATTCATTACGAGAAAGAGCAACATAAAAATGACTGATGTCTATTATATCTAATGATATAATTGTCCTATCTAACAAAGAAATTATTTTACCTAACACTATTATTTTTATTGATGACATGAAGAATATTATAAGTAGAAAATTATATGTAGATTCTACAGAAAGGGATAATGTAACTCCATATGAAGTAATTCCTTTTGCAAAGAACTTTTTAGCAGAGTCAGATATGGTTTTTCTGGAAGGGGAAAATAATCCAAATAATATGAATCTAATGACTGTTGGACTTTATGACAGTAATCTTAAATATATATCAGAGGGAAATACCCTCTATGTTAGAGAAGAAAGAAAAAGCCCCAAAGTAAAAACACCTGTCTTCATTCAAGGACTCCACATATTTGGATTTCATGTTCCCTTCCCCATGCACATGTCACTAATTGTCTATTGAATGAAAATCCTGTAGAACTTAAAACTAAACAAAAATGCCAAATGTTGCTCTCTTGAAGAAAAAAAAAACAATTCTGACGAAAATGGCTTTTTTCTCAAATATTATACTGCCAAGATCAAAAGTAAGTCACCTAGAAACATGACTCACTCCATAACATGCAAATAGAAAAAACTCCCTCAAGTTTCCAGATGATTTAGCTCTGGAAAGAAACACCCTAAGTGGAAATGACTTCATCACCATTCTACCAGAAGGCAAATGGAGCACATCTACCCTCCAGAGTTAAAATCAATGGAAACTGTGAGAGAAAGCAGGACATTCCCAGATGAAATCACTGATCTCCCATAAGTATAACTCCCATAATAAGCAAAGTCCAGCTCTATAGGAAACATGTCACATTCACTGCTCTTTATAACCAGTGGGAACCCACTATTTCACCCGTCAAAATATGATCAAGGAAAAACTTTCAAAGCAGAGAGTTATCATTCACAGGATGCCATTGCTCCTTCAGGTACACTCAATGTCAATCCTGATAATGAATTTCCCTTTGTTAAAGATTCTGAAAATACAAAAAACAGGGCTCAAACTTCTTCACCTATGAAGACAGCTCACACAATGGCTGCTCTTTCCTCTCAGAACAGTTGTAAAGCAGGTGATTTTACGCAACCCGATGAAAATGTTAGGTCTAGAGAATTCCTATTTCTATTAACAACTGAAAGTGTCCTTCTCATGCCTAAAGTTGTAACTGAGGATTCTGTCCTCATAGTGACAACGTCTCGACTGACTTCTCAAAGTCAATATCGGTAGTATTAGAGACAGTGACTGAATACCTTGATCTCATTTATGGAACGTATTTTGGAAAATCAAATTTCAACAGACCTTCAGCTCCACTCCTTGTACTTCATTATTCTTCCTATTAATTCAATAACTTTTACGAGCAATTCCACAGATGATGAGGCTGATCAGCATCTACTGAGAGAGAGAAATTATTAACATTTCTAAAGGTAAGACAAATGCTCAACCTCTGGGCACAATAATGAAAAGTCCTTTCACCTAGACAAAGCTCTTTTCCTTCTGAAATAAAGAAATTTTTTAAACTCCCTACTGAGGAAGACATAGCTGCTAAATTTGATTTAGGTAATATTATAAATGCAACAGTACTCATTCAAACTTCTCTCAATCCCTGAGTCCCGTGCTCTCTCCAAGAGCAATAACAAGGAGGAAGAACTCAGTATTTCTGAAGCAGGCAATTTTGTTTGAGATTCAAGGACATTGAAAGATAATTCTTTAGTTGATAAATTTAATATTTCTGCTAAACCTCAAGCTCTTCTCAATTTAAAAAGAAACTTTTCAGTTGATTCCACCATGTCTCTGGAAAAGATTTCAAGCCTAACGATAAAAACTGTGCTCCTTCTGATGACGATGAGGCATAGCAGGCTTGCTTCATAATGCTTCCACTTGAACCTATACGAACTACCATGAAAATCAACTCTTTTTCTATTTCTGATTTCACAACTTCTGAGAGTTTGTCTACATATCCTGAACTTGATCCTGTTGTCAAAATGAAAAAAAAAAAAAAATACAACAAAGACTAATAATATTTCATTTGAGGAAACAAATATTCCATTTCACAAAGCTATCATTTCACCAGGTACCAATGACATGTTAAATGCTATTTTTAATAAAAGATTTGAGTACAGAAATTTTGTAGGGAAAGTTATAATCACTAAATATGAAGTAGTTATGGTTACAGAAAACATTTCAGACACTACTTTAGATGGTGAAAATATTCCAAATAGTTATTTGGAAAATATTCTAAGTAATAAGCCCTGTGCTTGATGACAGAGCTTTTGAGTGTGTCACAAAGGAATATGTCCTTGAAATACAGGAAGAAAAAACAATTATTAAGAAAACTACTCTTAATTATGACCCCAAAATAGTTGAAGCTTACCCATTCTACTCTAGTGCTGATACTTCTGAACATTTATCTCAATAAGCCCTGACTGAGATCAAAACTTAACAAATATTGAAAAATTTTATATCTAGAGAGAAACTCACCAGTTTTGATCTTGCTACTATTGTTTCCAAAAGTTCTACTGACAATTTGAATTCCAAGGCTCCCAGATTCATGACTCATCCCCTAATTCGCACAGGTGAGAATTGTCATAAGTTTCTAGGTAAAACAACTCTGAAAAGGGATACTCTAAGGGATGATGACACCATCATCATTCTCCCTGCCGACAAAAAGGTGGAATATACCCTTGTTCCATACTCAGAAATAATGGTAATCATGACAGAGGGATGTTCCCAGATGAACCAATTGATCCTACTGTGATCATCTCTCCATTAAAAAATAAAAATAAATTCTATGGAAAAGTAATTTTATCTGTTATTTATAACACTTATGCCCAGCATGAAACAGGATCTATCATCCAGAGTGGACAATGTTAAAAGTAAAACTAATGCAACAGAAACACAACACGCATAGGACAGCATTAATCCTTTGGCTGGGTTCAATGTCCTGGTAAACATTTTTATCAATGGAGATATTGAAATTTTAAATAACAGAGCTTCACTCTCTTCCCCATCTACGAATGAAGTCCACAGTATGGATATATTACTACTCTCTCCACTAAGAGTCATTATGAAGATGATTCTATGCTGCTAGAAGACAATATCAGGTCTAGAGGATTCATAGCTTTACAAATCCCAGAAAAGTCTGTTTTATTCTTAATGCCTTAACTAAAAACCTTGAAATCTCTGACCCAGTGGCAAATAACTACTTGGGTAATTCTTCAATTGCATGGTCAAACATGTCTGAAACAATGATTTAACACCCAATTTTATTAATGATGGTAATGATCTCACTAAAAATAAAACTGACCTCAAGCCTTACTCCTTGACCTCATCTAAACTTCCCATTGATTCTACTTCTTTTTCAGGCAATCCCACAAATAATGAGTTTGGTTTACTGCCTTCAGTAAGCAGAGAAACTACTGACATTTTTAAAATGGATGCAGATGAAATATATTCTGAATCTTAGAGAGCAATCATGAAAGCTTTTTCTCCCACAAAAGTCTGTCAACATAGACTCTATGAAGAAAGAAAAATAGCTAATTTTTCTGATCGAGATTTAGCTACTAAATTCGATATAAGTTGCATTATAAATGAAACCATTCTCAGTCTAACTTTGGAGAAAAATTTTTCTTCAGTATCTGAATCTAATACTCTGTGCAAGAGTGACAAAAATGTGGAAGAAGTTCATATTTCTGAAACAGGCAATTTTTTCCAAAATATGCAAGTGTATTAAAAGATAATTCTTTCACCAATAAATTTTGTGCCACTTTTACTAAACTTCAAACATTCCCTGATTTAAAATGAATATTAGCAGTTAATTCCACATTGTCTTCCAGAAGCATCTGGGTCTAATTATCAAAGCTCTTCTCTTGATGTCACTCCTGGAAGAGGGACCATTGCAAACACTTTCACTGGGACATATGGCCTATCACTATGGAAACCACCTCTTCTTCCTTTTGATTTCACAACATTTGTGAGTTCATCTAAGTATTCTGGACTCGATCCAGTAATCAAAATGGAAAAAGACACCACAACAAAGACTAATAATATTATTCCACCTGGAGAAAAAAATACTCCATCTGGCAAAGCCATTATTTCACCTACTATCGTTATTTCAATGAAAGACATGAAAAATAATATTAATAACAATAAATTTGGAGACAAGATGTCTATAAAGATATATCCACTGAAGTAGTTCCTTTTACAGAAGACATTTCAGAAGAGGTTCATGACACCCTTTTTTCGGTGAAAATATTCCAAATAATGAAGATATAGTAATTATTAATTCTGTTGACAGTGCCCTTAAATATATTGCAGAGAATGATGTTTTTGAGCTGGTGAAGGAAGGAAACAGTCCTGTTATAGGAAAGATCACACATATTAATGATTCCATTGTATGAGTATCATGTACCCTATGCCAATGCTACAGTCTCGGAACATTTATCCCAAGGATCCCCAATTGGTATCAAAACTACCAAAAAACACTAAAGCTTTGTTCCCTCAGAGGAAAACCCTAATTCTGACAATGATGTTACTGTTCTCAGAAGTTCTACTATCAATTAACACTAAGGCTCCCAAATCTATGATTTATTCTCTAACTGATTCAAGTTGGATTTTTTTTTTACCTGAGTTTCTAGATGAAACAATTATGAAAAGTCATTCTCTAATTGGAAAGTACCATCACCATCCTCCCTAAAGACAAAAGAGTAGAGTATCCGTTTGTTCCAGACCCAGAATTAATGACAAAAACAGGAAAGAGTAAGATATTCACAACAGATTCCATTGATCCTGCTGTGATGACTAATCCTATAGAATATAAAGATTAATTCAACAGAAAAGATGTCTCATCTGCTTTTTATAATAACGTTGCCCCAGATGAAACAAAAACTACCATATCAGGCAGATTCGATACAAATAAACATATAAAACAAACTTGGCAGATATGCCCCATTCACAGAACAGTATTACTCCTTTGGCTGAATTTTATGTCATTCTTGACGATGATCTTCCCTTTATCAGTAAAAATATTGAGGAAGCAAACAATAAAGCTTCAATCTTTTCCTCACCTATGAATAAGGCAGCCAGCACTGTGGGTGGTTCCAATGTTCTTTCCAGTGAAGGTGGTTATGTTACTCAGAGAAGATAATGTTAAATCTAGAGTATTCTCATCTCTGTTAACATCTGCCATGTTCATTCCTAATTTCTTAATTGAAAATCCTAAAGCCTCTGGCCTAGGGAGAGAGAACTCTGTCTGAATCTTTAATAGCTAGATCAGAAGTGTTAGAGAGGACAACTGAATATACCGATACCAGTAATAGAGGTAATATTCCAGAGAAACAGATCATTATAACTCAAGCTGACATTCATTTCTACCCATCGGCCTGGAATGTTCTCCAACTGCATTGACTACTTTTTCAGATAGTACCACAGATGGTGAAGTTGACTTATTTTTCTCTCTGAATATACTCCTGACAATTACATAACTAAGACTGACAAAATGTATTCCAAATCTCAAAGAGCGATAATGAAAGCCTCTTCTTCTAGAAAAAAGTCTCAAAATGTCTACAAGAGAAGAAAAAAATAGCTAATCTTTTCAATCAAGAAAATTCAGCTGCTAAACTGAAATTAAGTAATTTTACAAACACTTCAGTTTTCATCTCAGCTATGGAAAAAATCCTCTCATCACAACTGAATCCAATTCTCTCTCCAAGGGTGACAACAATATGAATGATTCGTTCACTGTTAAATCTGATGTTACTTCCTCCAAACTTCAAATACCTCTCAATTTAAAAGCAATATTTTCAGCTGATTCCACTTCAATTCTTTAAGAATGATTTAGGCCTGCCTCTTATGATGAAGTCACTAATACAGGAATAATATAGAGTGCTGAACTGGTTTATATGGACTACAACAGAGGTCAACTTTTCCTTCTCCTGATTTCACAACATCCATCGGAACATCAAAATAGTCAGAGCTTGTTCCTGTTACTTATGGGAAAAGATACCATAAAAAGATTGACTATAATATTCTAAGAAAATAATTATTCTATCTGATAAAGTTATCTTTTTACCTATTATCATTACCTCTGAAAAATGTACAGCAAGTACTTTTAAAAAGAATATATGTGAGCACAAAGATCTAACAGAGAGAGAAAGAGAGACAGAGAGACAGAGAGAGAGACAGAGAGAGAGACAGAGAGAGACAGAGAGAGCTGTTGAATATGAAATCATTTATTTTATAGAAGATATTTCAAAAAGGGTAAAATCTGCAGGTAAAATTACTCTAGCATACATGGACCATATAATTATTATGTCTGATGATAGTGGTTCTGAATATGTCTCAGACAAGCATGCCTTTGAATTAGAGATTAGAGCAAATAATTACCTTTAAAAATGAGTGCACTCATATATGCCTCCAAAACAAATGTCTCATGCACCATATACCACAGTTCTGCTTCAAACAGTCTATCTAAAACAGCACCCCCAGAGTTTAAAGCTAAAGAAAATTGCTGAGCTATGATTCCTAGACAGTAAAACAAGAATTCTGACACTTATGCCATTGCTCTCAATACCCTACACTGTGGATTCAACACCCAAGCTGTGGGTCAATATCCAAGCTCATAGACCCACAACTTACTTGCTTGATGATGCAAGTAAGAATTTTCTTTCTAGTTTTTCTGACAAAACACCTGTAAGAAAAAGCACCATAAATAGTGATGAAGACACCACAATTCTCTCTGAGGGCCTTGACACAGGAAATAATTGAGTATTCTTTTTTTTTTTTTTTTCAAATATGAAATGCATAGTTGATGACAGGACATTCACAACTAATACTACTTATCATGTTTCAAAAACACTAATAATTTCCTCAGGAAAAACATATCACCTACCATTTATAAGACATTTACACCCAGAAGAGCAGACACTACTATATCTAGTTTATCTGATTTTCCTGAAGATGTAACAGGCATGGTTCAGTATCTGATTCAAGGTTTAGTAATTTTTCTTTAACTCAGTTTTTCAGTGATGACATCTCCAATGTGAATGAAAACACAGAAGGAGCAATCAGCATAACTTTTACTTTTTTCTGTCCTTTGAAAAAGATGGCTGCCAATATGCCAAATGCTCCTAGTATCTTCACTAAGAACAAAAGTAAAACTGATCATTACAGACTTCCATAATCAGAGTGTCATGTTGCTAAGTCTTATGTCTATAGAACTGCCTGAAATTCTCATCCTAACTTCTAATGCTCTTACTAAAGGAACCGTAGCCACCAGACATGTGAAAGGTACAAGCCTGTATTACCAACAATGATAATATTAGCAGCATCAGAGCCTGTGTCTACAGACTCACCTTACTTCAAGGGAGATATTATCTCAGAAGGGTAAAATACTAAAGTCGAAAGGTCCCAAAACCTCTCCCCTTGGTCTATACTGTTTTCCAAGCTTATTCCATTGGTTCTTTGGACAATATAGTCAATGTCAAACCTAACACATCTGCTACTGTTGTCACCAAGAACAAAAATATTTTATATTGATGCCTCTGATAATCAAAACTTAGAATCCGAGAAAAGAACTGTGAATTTTTCTACTCTTTTTACTAATGAATACAGTAAACCAAATTTGTATTACACACGCACAAAAAAAATAACTGAAGCTCTATAGTAAAAGACATAGCTACTAAATTTAAAGGGGATCACCTTATAGACATAAACATAATAATAGAAAAATGATTCAGCTATCCAGATAGAAACAAAGTATCCAAAACATGCTGACCTAAAGTCTTATCTTTTGAATAAAAATGTCACTTCCAATAATAAATCAGTCAGTAAGGATTATAAGAGTGTCCCTGAAGTAGCTTATGAAGCTTTCACATACCCAAAGATTCCCTCCCAGATGGTTCTGTTCCTCAAGAAACCCACTCTTAGAGCTGAAAATGCAAACTTGTTCACAGTAATAATTACCATTACTCCTACTGATGAAGAGTCTTCATCTTACATGGAGATCATTTTCATGGTAGAAGGAAATTCTCAGCTGGAATTTAATATAGCGAATCTCAGAGCAACAGATACTGAATTTCAAACTTCAGAAAGCACAAATGTTAAACATGAATACATTTTTTGAGATTAAAAAATATTATCTAGGTTTCAAGAAATTTATATTATACCATAAGCTGTCAAGAAGGTTGAAGTAAACACGTCTTTGGGGGCTGATATTTCTCAATTACAGATAGAAACAATTACTTAAAGGATATCTCTGAGGAGCCTACCAACAACAAAGCAGATATGAGAGCCATGACTGACCCTGCAATAAGTGCCTTCTTTCCTCAAACAGAAACGTGGAGACTCTCAAGTTCTTTGCAATTGAAATATGCAGCTATGAATGTTGATTGCTTAAGGACTCTATTGCCTTTTCATCTAACATCAATACTCCTGCAGCTAGGTGCCCAATCAAAGCATAGAAACAACCTCCAAGGAAAGTCAGTGCCTTTGGCTCTGTTGTTGATGCAACAATCACCATAATGACTAATGCTTCATCACCATAATGAAGTCACTCTCCTGCCTAGGGATACCACTGGGCCCAGAGAAAGACCTGTGAGTGTGTATGGTGCCACTTTGTCCCATGGCTGAAGATGGTTTGCCAAAAATTTATTCTCATCCTCCAACAGAGAACAGTAAAACAACAACTGATGCAACAACTCTCTTTGGGACTAACAACACTATTCCTAGAACAGAAACAACTATTACTTCAGAAGGAGACCACATTTCTTCAGTAAATGACTATACGCTGGAAAATGATTTTTTAACAACTACAGGCAGCAAGCTTACATCTCCAAAGGAAAGACTGAAATCAGAAGAAGATGTGGAGTCCCATATCAAGTCATCAACTCATCTGGAGAAAGAAATTACCACACTGACAGGCACTACAAACTCCATGGCTAATGACTCTATTATGAAAAATATCATTCCAGTGAAAATTGGTAATATTTCATCACCAGTTGCGACTGTTTCTTTAATAGATTTTTCCACTAACATGGCTAAAGAAGATATTCTCTTGGATACCATTGACCCACAAGATAAAGATGTCTTAATAACTTCTGAAGTGTCTGGCACACCGAAGAAAAACATTGCCAGCATTACTGACACTCCTGCCCTTCCAGCTAAGAAGGATGAAACTATTGTTAACAATTACAGTTCCTCAGTTAAATCCAATGCCACTGCTGAAGAAGTTGTCCAGATCACTGACTCCTCTATTGCTGAAATCTCTCCAGGTAATGAAAAACACTTCACTACTCTACCAGACATAACTACCCTTACAGAAGAGAAAATAACTGAAGTTGACTTAATTCTTCCAGAGAATAACCCTAATGCTATGTCTAAACTAACTGACTCTGATGAAGAAAACTTCATCACAGTGTTTGAACTTACTACCGCTGTCGAAAGAGACAAAGATAATCAAGAAGATGTTCTGCTAACTGATGAAGAGTCCATGGATGGAGTCAGTGTTTGGATGGAGAGAGAGACTGCCAATGAAACAGAGAACCATCCCATTTTGCTTACTGCCGCTGAATCCAGATATGACTTTGTTGTTCCTAAATCGGTAGCTATGAGCCTCATGGAAGATTCATCTACTATGACAAAAGAAAATTTGTCTGAAAATAGAATGGAATCTGTACCTAAAGACACTGAAGCATTTTCCAGAACTACACCTGATCTAGACACAGCAAACCACAAGGAAGACACGTTTACAACTGAAATGGGTGTCTTTAAACTACTAAAAGAAGAACCAGATGAGTTTCTGATTTGAAAGTAACAAAATAGGTGCCACATAGGACTGTGCAATAGCCTAGACAGCTAGTTTTAATACCTAAGAAGTTTGTCCAGCAAGCAAAAACTTAACGAAAGGAAGAATGTGGACATTAAGGCAAGTATTAGACTTAAAAAATGCAGATGCTTAAGAATAAAGGTCATGAATATATTTATGCAAATATATTTGTGGAAACTTACAAAAGTCAGCAGTATGAGTTCCTCTAGTATCACAACGTTTAACTGAGTTGTCCAATAATTAATTATTTTAATATAAAATTTTTAATCCCAGCCTTCAGGGACATGAAGAAAGGGCAATAAAGAAGTATCACTTTCTACTACATTTATTAATGTATGTCATCTTAGTTAATGATAAATTGCATAATTTAGTGTGCATTAAAGAGATAAAAAGAATTGAATTAATAACACATCTCAAAAAGTTATTATACTATTAAAAGATCTAAAATGCCTATTCTAAACAGATTTTTTATTAATATGCAACCAATGATTCTCACCTATTAAAAAATACAACTGCAATGCTCATTCATATAAGAACTAAGGCTCTTCAGTAATTGTTTTGTACCCACAAGTAAGAAATACAGAAAATGTTATAGATTTCTAGGATTTTGTTGCATGGAAACTAAGGCAAATAATATTTTACTAATATTTGTCAAAAACAATATTGTATGTAAATATATAAATGGATTTAATTTTCTTTCTTTAAAATTTCTATCCTGAATTTCTGTCAATTTTTTTCAGGTCTTAAGCGCTGATATCGCACTCTTCTTAAGCTTTTGGTTAGCAATTCAAGGACATATATCTTCATTCTTTTCTGACACAGACTTTTGAAATGATTCTGTTTTCACTTTGCTGACTTTTCTTCAATAAATCTTTGACAGCAACTGATTCACTGTGTGTAGACGTGTTTAATATTTTAGTACAGAATTCTCAAATTAGAAGTGATGTAAGTAAAATGAAAATCTACTGTTCGTTTAAAGAATAACTTAGCTCTGGACACCAAGAATAGAATTATTCTACATAGACTCATAATTTTATTGTATTTAAAAAAAGAACAAGCTAAAACATTGAATGAATAAGTAAATGTTACATATGGCAGGGGGTCGGGGTGGTAGGAAGTGAGGATGGATAAGAATTTCCACCATTATAAACTATAAATGAATAATTATGGTAGCATATTAAAATCCAGAAACATTTTAACATAAAAATTTAGCATATGATAAAGTGGATGCAAAACCATGGAATATGGTGGTTTACTAATCTTGCTTTAAAAATTGAGTTTTGGGGAAAAAATTAAGCTAGGGTGCTATTTAAAGCCATACTCTAAAATAAAATCAAAAACATAAATATAAATTATACAAAAACTTAGAAGGAAGCGTATATGTATATTTATCCAAATTGAGTTGAAAAGTCTAAGCATATAAGGAGATGGCAAAAAAATACTGATAGCTTTGACATCATAAATAGTTAAAAGACTTGTACAAAAGAAAACATAAAATTAAAAAGTAAATGATAGCTGGGGAAAATAATTGTATTGTACATGGCAAGGAATCTGTCTCTTAAGAAATTGAGATTTAAGCTAAAGAATGAAAAATGTGGAGAGTTGGGGACACAAGATCCCCAAAGCTCTGAGGCTGCAAATGACTCCTAAGTTGCAAGTTAATCATTTCCACAGTTCCCTCTAACACAAACTATCTCTGTCTAAAGTTCCCCTGTCCTAATGTAACCTAATATAATGCTCACCATCTACACTGTGTCCCCTACCTACAGCTATCCCGACCCTGTGACATAAACCTCTCTTGCATGTCATAAGAAATCCATGATGGGAATATGAGAAAGAGAGAGAGAGAAGAGAGGGAGAGAGAAAAGAGGGAGAGAGAGAGAGAGAGAAAGAGAGAGAGAGAGAGAGAGAGAGAGAGAGAGAGAGAGAGAGAGAGAAAATTTTAAGATGAAAGGATTCCTGACCACAAAGAAAGTTCTCCTAAATAGATGCTTTACATGAGGGTGCATTAAAGAATATTCATAGCCTCAAAGTACCAAAAAGACCGGGGACTTAGTCCAGTATGTGCGTGATATATGGCTGTTGTCCAGTTATTCTACCTATTTCAAATTAAATTCTGAGTCTGCAGCCTATTTCTGCAATATTACTGGTTTGTGCTTTTGAATTTCTCACATACACCTCAAAGGCAACAGAAGTCTAAACTGAAATCTCCCTCCTCTCCGATTTCTCCTTTTCTAATATTCTCCATCTTATCAAAAAGATACCATCACAGTTGTCCAAGCCAGAAACCGGGACTCTTCTTTCACACCTCTCTCTCTCTCATTCTCTACACTCAACAAGAACAAAGTTTTCACCTCTGGGCCCTCAGAAATCCACCTGCTTCCATTCCCACTGCCACTCCTTTATCCAAAGTTTTATCAAGCAAGAGTGACATTTTATAGCAGAAATTCATCATGCCACTTCCAACTCCACACTCAAAATGCTCAGTGACATTGCGCCAACTTTAGGATAAACCACAAAATCTTCATGATATTTGTCAGATTCTCCACAACTGAGACAATGCTTATCCAAGAAGCCTCACGATATGCTGTCATTTTTTACTCTGAAATCCCAACTATATAGATCTTCTTTTCATTTTCTTAGAACATCAAGCTATGTCTTCTCTCAGGATCATTAAAATGTTATACCCTCCTTGAGTCATTCTTGAACTCCTCCAAATGTCACTTTCTCAAAACCATTAGGCCCCTGTAATCTCCCATTATAATGTCACATATGGTATACAATATCTTGCTTTATGTAACATCTATAATTTTTTAAATTGCCTGTTTTATTAATTTTCTAAGACTGCTGTAACAAATTACTACAAACTAGGGGCGTAAAATAAATGTATTCTCTTATAGTTCTGAATGATATAAATCTGAAATCAAGGTGTCAGAAGGGCCTTGTGCTCTCTGAAGACTTAGGGGGAGGATTTTTTATTGCTTCCTAGTTTCTAGTGGTTGCTGGTAATACATGGTCTTCCTTGGCTTATAAACATATCACCACAATCTCTGCTTCCCTCACCCCATGATGTTCTCTTTGTGTATATCTGTGTCCAAATTTCTCTCTACTTATAAAGACACCAGTCATTGGATTAGACCCCTTAACCTAGTATGACCTCTTCTTAACTTAGGTACATCTGCAAAGACCCCATATCTGAATAAGGTCACATTTACAGGTTCTGGGAGTTAGGACTCCAACATATTTGAGGGTTGGATAAAAGACATACTTCAATTCATAACATGTTTGTGTTTATCTTCTCTAGTAGATTATATGTATGGATAATTAAAAAGATCGCATAATTTATTATTAAAATAAAAACACTTTTGAGACTGAAAGGAGGACTACTAATAATGACTCTGAAACAACAGAAATAAACTAGAGTGAGTGTCCTGAGTAAACACTGTTGGGCACCCCATCTTAAGATATCATATCTTCTTGTCCACTGCTCAATTCTGAGAGCATTAAACACAGCAGACATTCAATAAGCATGTTTAATGAACAAACTAAATGAACTAATGAATAATGATTTTATTTATTAGGCTATGAATGCTCTCATAGCCCAGGTTGGTATAAACTGGAAACTTAGAGATGAGTAAGAGCTTACCAGAACATGAAGGGGATCACTGGTTTCAAGCTGAGGGAAAGGCAGGAGCAAAGATCCAGAAGTATAAAAGTACTTGGTGTTTTCAATAATACTGAAGTAAGGTTAGCACAGTGGATCTGAGAGAGAATGGTTACAAATATACCAAATTTTGACTGATAGCATAACCTTACAGAAGCAAAAACAATCAAACTGTGTCAGATTATGTATATTAGTTAGTGTTCTCTAGTGTAGAGGAGGGGGGAAAGGTAGAGGAACAATGATAGGTAGATAGATAAATGATAAATAGATAAATGGATGAATGAATGGATGGATGAATAGATAGATCAATGGATGGATGGATGGATGGATGGATGGATAGATGGATAGATGATAGGGATTTCTTTTAAGAAATTTGTAATTGTGAAGACTGGTAAGTTTAAAATTCCTAGCACAGATTGGAGTTTAGAAATTCAGATTAAAGTTGATATTCTGGTCTTGAGTCCAAAATCCATTGGGCAAGCCAGCAGGCTGGAAATTTAAACAAGGTTTGTATGTTTCAATGTCAAGGCAAAATTTCTTTTTAAGTAAATATGTCTTTGTTTTTAAGGCCATCAACTGATTAGATGAGGCTCATCCACATTGTGGAAGGTAATTTGATTTACTTAAAGTTAACTGATTGTAAATATTAACCATGTATATAAAATACCTTAACAGTAATATCTAAACTAGTGTTTGTAACTATGCAATATAACCTAGCCAAGTTAACAGAGAAATTTAACCATCACACCCTGTGTAGCAATTTAGGATTAAAATTTCACGTAACTAATAATTCATTTCCTGAGCTACTTTCACTGAAATTGTTTGTTTGGTTTTTTGTTCCTGTTTTTTTTTTTTTTTTTTTTTTTTTTTGGTTAAGAGTTAAAAAGAGCTTCAAGGTAAAATTCATGGATAAACTTCTTGGGTGAATTTCCTGAAAACTTTAAATGAGTAAGTATGTGGAGCACCACCAGGAACACAAGGAACTAATGCTCTATGTAACATGGTTTGGAAATGCTGATGTAGATAATGGGATCATCAAAAGTTTTAAGCAAGGGGTTAATGTGTTAACTTGTTAACTGTGTTTTAGGAAGATTATTTTGATAAAAAAGTAAAAGTTGAATTGGAGATGATAGAGAAAGCAAGGGACAGAGAGATAAGAAACCATAGCTGAAATAAATAAGAAAAATTATAGATATATTGTAATACTTACCAGTATATTCCATTTTACACTATTAACCAAAATGTTAATAAAATAAGCACAGCTTCAAGTACATAGACTCTTTGATGTGAAAATTTTATGTAGAAATCTGAAAGCTCTAGTATTAGTCTCAATCAGTAGTTATTCCTAGCCAAGTTGGCTGCCTCTCTTTAATAAGAGCAAGCATCTTTTGAGTTGGAATTCTCACTCTTTCTCTCATTCTATAGAATTTTGAAGTAGATATAATTTATGACAAAGTCAGAAAAAGACAGAAAGGTCATATACATTTACTTGATCAAAAGCATTATTTATCACCTAAATTTATGCCAGGAAACCTACTAATTGACAGAGACACAAAAATGCCTAAGGCAGAGTTCTATATATATTAGTTCTATAATAACTGATAAAAACTTCTCTTAACAGAAGTTAAATGTACTTTAAAATATTTTGATACAATGGAAATAAAAAGCCGTGGAGATAAACAAATCTGTGTTAAAATACTGGCTCTTGAAACTCTGAGTTTCAAGTTAGTTACTTGTTTTCTCAAGTCTCAGTCTCTTCATGTACAAAATTACTTTCTATGTAAAGGCACACAGATGTAAGTCTGCATCTTGATTTAGATTCTCAATGGTTCACTTAAAAAGAAATTATTAAAGATACGTACAAATTGAAACACCAATATAACCAAGGAAACACTGTGTCTAGTGCCCTCAAATTCACCTTTAGAATGAAAAGTCTGGAATTCCTCTTCTGATCTTCAATTTATCACCAAGTGAATTAATGCCAAGATGCACGTGGTTAATAGCTAACTTGAAAGAAAAGCATCACAAATTCAGTTACCCACCAGAACACGATATTTTACTATCTTTCTGGTGATGAACTGTGCCGGAGCCAGCCGGGAAGAGTCGAACAGTCCTGAGTGGGGGAGCGAGGGTTAGGAAAAAAAAGACAGAGAAGAGAGAAAGATCTCGGGAGGGCATACAGTCAAAGCTGCAGCCTCCAGTTGATTTAGCACCGTATACTTATACAGCTTGAGTACGTGACAAACTGCTTGTAACAAACTACTCAAAACAAAACCACAAGTATCCAGAAACAATAGCTGCGATTAACATGAATTAACATAAGGCCAAGAGAAAAACTCCTCCCTTGGAAATTCAGGAACTGATGCTTATCCTCCCTTGGGGGTTTCAGGAACTGATATTTCCTTACAAAGGGCTCCCAACAGAACTGCATTTTCATAAAAAGTGAAACTTACTGACTTCCAAACAAATGTCAAACTACTACAATGCTCACATTTCGAATTGTTCAATAACTTGACCATTTCTCCTGAGCAAGGTAATTACTGGGGTGCACAACATACTTTCTGTTCCAATTTATTTAAAGAATTTTATTGATCTAGTAGTGTCATATCAGGGGTGTCAAAATGGTTTATTAGTCATCATTTTCTCATATTTATGTTCTGAAAAGTCAAGAAAGAATGCAATGTTTACAGTTGCCTTCCAACTACTAATATTTAAGTTGAGCTCATTTTATAACCCCTAAAAAGTAACATTTTGGAATGAAGTACTTTACCTTGAAAAACTAAATATGAACGCAAAAGAAGATATCGTCTCCAAATACCTTCTGCCAGCTGAGAGTCCACAACATTCACATGTAGTAGCAAGGCAAATATTATAAATAGCAGTCTTAATTGTGAAAATGTTCATTAGACCTAAAGTTTGTAGTCGTTTCATTAATTATTGTTTTGTTAGTAAAATGTCAAGTTATTTTTAAAAAATCCAAAATAAAGAAAAGAAATTGACTCAAAATATTATCTTTAAATTATAAAGAATAAGCCTTTGTTTTTTCTGATGCACAGATAATTAGCCATGATGTTTCTGAGAAAAATGAAAAGGTCAAATGTCAACTTTTGAAGATTATACCACACTTTTTTTGCTTCAGGAAATAGTTGTGTTAGGGCAAAAGCAAATGTTAAAATGGTAATAATAATATTTTGCTTAACGATAAGAACAAAATAAAAAGGATAAAGGACAGGGGTGGGGAGGCTGGGGGGGTGGGCGGAGAATCCTTATAAAGGTGTTAATCACTGAACCCTTTCTCTGAGCTTGCAGGCTTCAGAAGCTGAGGTAAGGCTGATATTTCTGGACAAGCAGAGAAAAAGATCCCTTATTATGGTATCATTTTTTGAAGACAAACTAATTTTCTTTAGAGTTTTATTAAATCCAGTTTCTAACTAGTGTAATTACTATGAGATATCAGACCAGTTTTCTACAGTTTTAATAGATAATATTTTTGAAAGGAAATAACATTAACTTTTAAAAATGAAAATGCTTTAACAAATTCATCAACTATAAGCTCACTTTTATTAGTAAAATGTTAATAATTTCAGTAAACATAATAGTAATAAAACAGCTTATCCTCTGGAATCCCATATAGCTTTAAAGTGAACTCTTTTAGATATAAATTAATATTTTAGTTTTATAACTATAAAAATGAAAACGTTTTCAGTGGCAGAAATAGCTAATGTACTAAATTATGCAAGAAATCATTGAGCCTGATTTTTTAACTAATTGAATGTTTCTATTTAATTTATCTTTTATTGCAAAGGGAAGGGTATATAAATATCTAAATGTGTTTTATATTTTGCTTGAGATTGTGACTGTTTCAAATGATGGAGATACACTTAATATTTTGTTTGCTATTCTTATTCTTGGAGTATTGAGATGTGATCATTTCATCAAATAAATTAATCGCTTCATGTTGAAATTGGAAAAATGAGTCTCAGATAGGTTAAATAATGTGACCAAAGTTTGACAACTGAATGAAGCTCAACTCAGTACTATCGATCCAGTGTTTTTCTTCTTAAATTCACAAGATGTTGTATTGAATAAAGTCATTGTTAAAACATTGACTTTAATTCTCCCTTATGTCATGGCTATTATTTTTTAATGGTATAAATTTAAGATTAGAAAAGCAGTTACATTTGAAGCTGAGATCTAATAAGCATAAATAATTAGCCATTAATTCTGCTACTTTTCTTTGGGAGAAAAATTAGTTAAGTAAATAATGACCAAAACAATGATTCATTACTGAAATATGATATATATGAATGCAAAACTATGAAGAAAGGATAATTGTATAATAACTGCAATTGAAGAGATTTAAGTCTGTTTGCTGTTGTGTGGTGTTTTTTTTTTCCATTTTCTTTAGGTAAGAGAATCTAGCAATTATAATCACATCAAAAGAAAATTAAAAATTTAGCAGAAATGTCCAATTTCTAAAAGTTACTGATAGATAATAAAAATAATACTGATGACAATTTTAATAAAAAATTTCACATTTTTAAGCTATATGTTAATGTTTAAACTTTTCTGTCTAACGTTTTAAGTATGTAAGGTCAAAATCAGAGCCAGAAGTCCATTTTAATGGCAATTTCTTAATTTTCTTTTATGTGTTTAAGTTATAAAATCAACAAAACACCATAAATTTTTAAATAACATAAACTTCACATATAAATTAAACCATCATGCCACATTTTAATTTCGCTTACCTTTTTTTGTCTTTACCTATTTGGGTAATTTACATAGTGTGGTATTAGACTTTTTACTTATCATTATAACATTAGCATTTTCCAAATTTCTACAAAGTCTTGATGATTATCAGTATCCATATTTTTTAATTATAAGTGGGACTGGAATAAATACTTTAAAATTTTTTCCTATTTGTCAAGTTATCAAGGATAATTCCTAAAACTAAGACTCTTTAGTTAAAGGTGTGAACATTTTCATGTTTCTTTTGCATATTCCCATAGTGCTTTTCAAAAAATAATCTCAATTAAGAGAACAAATGGCGTGTTCAAGGATATTAGCCTCACCACACTCTTGGTTATACTTTGGTTTTACTTTCTTAAATGTCTTTAGTAATTATAAAATAGTAGCTCAAAAAAAAGTTCTATATGTTTTCTTGACAAGGAAACAAGGACTAGCTTTTGTCTACATTTTTATCTACTCTTTGTTGTTACCAAAATACGTTATTTTTAATCTTTACCTATATGTCTGTTGGACTTGATATTTTTAAAATAAACCTGATGATAATTTCTTACTATGCCATGGATACAATATATGGTAGTCTCCCTTATCTGCTGTTTCACTTTCCACAGTTTCAATTACATGAAATCAACCATGGTCCAAAATATTAAACAAAGAATTCCAGAAATAAATAATTTATAAGTTTTAAATTGTGTGCCCTTCTGAGTAGTGTGATGAAAACTCAGGTCATCCCACCCAAAACATGAATCATTCCTTTGTCCAGTGTATCCATATTGTGTAGGCCACCAGCCTATCAGTCACTTAGCAGCCTTCTCAGTTATCAGACTGATTGTCATAGTATTGCAATTCTTGTGCTCAGGTAATCTTTATTTTACTTATGACCTAAACGCCATTAAGATAATTTTTATCAAGTATATTGTTATAATTATTCTGTTTTATAATGTTACTGTTAATATCTTACTGTGCTGAATTTATAAGTTAAACTTTACCATAGTTATGCACGTTTAGGAAAAACATAGTATATATAGAGTTTGTTGCTATCCATGGTTTCAGGCATCCACTGGGGGTATGGAACATATTCTCCATGGATAAGGGAGAACTACTCTATGCCGTAGATGTGCTATAACATGCACAAAAATTTTTCCTTTGGTTAATATTTAGCAAAAAAAAAAATGATATTTGTATTATTTTTTTACCTCCAGTGAAACATCTCTTGCTGCCTTCTTCTGGAAGACCCTACGACAAGATGAAGGCTCTGATTTTGATTGCTATCATTTTGACTTTAACTATTTGCTTTCTGGTAAATATTATGTATCTTACATATATTTATTTTCTTATTTAGTTCTTCATCATAAAGTGTACATCCAGGATATTGTTTTATTTCAACATAGGCTTTATGCTGCACACAGAT
Source organism: Eidolon dupreanum (assembly GCA_028627145.1). NCBI lineage: Eukaryota > Metazoa > Chordata > Mammalia > Chiroptera > Pteropodidae > Eidolon > Eidolon dupreanum. Next base: position 41,625,203 of record CM053513.1, read on the forward strand.
AATTTTAATTTTATTTTTGATTAAGATCTTAATTTAATTTTCTCTGTGATCATTTGTTAACTTTAGGTTATGATCAATTATTTTTTCACATATGGGTAGTCTCTAGAATTCCCAACATGAGTAAATAGGACATGATCTTAAATTGTGTGCCCTAATTCTACCTCTGCAACAGCATTTCTAGATAGCATTTAGTCTTTGGTAGGCCCTCCCAAAACAAAGATATGTGGAGAAGAAAATTAATTAAAGAGAATACTATGAAATAAATTTGCAACCATATAAAGGATTTCTCATGGATCAGATAAATTAAGAAATTCTAGACATGATATATTACTTCCAATCAAGAGCATATTCTTGGTATTCTTTAACATTTTTAGATTTATTTACCTAACACCTACACCTAAATTACATTATTTAAAGGCTAAGTTACATTGTCTAAGGCTATTGCTGTACACATAATCCAGTATCATTTCATGAACAAAAAATGTCTTACAGGCTCTGCTAACTGTGGGAACTGCCTCTTTCCCTGTTGTTCCATGCTAAAATGTAGCAAGGTGGATTTTCATTCAGTGAAAAATCTTATTCTAGAGCTCTCTGGATCACTCATTTTTCTTTCCCACAAAAGACAGTCTGGTTTTTCCTTACACCAAGTCCATAAAGATGTTAGTTCCATAATGGTCTCCAGGCTTGGCATCTGAGTGAATGACAGCCATTATGATAAAAGGAGTCAAATCTAGCACTATCTGGAAACTGGAGACTGGTTAGCAACACACTCATGAGAATGTGAAGAGAGGTCTTTTGCTTAAAGACCTCCAGAAAACTGATCATCTCTATCCCATGAATTGTGCATACTTTAAACTATTAGAAGTTTTTGATGATGATACTCAAAATTCTAAAATTGTATTCCATTCTACTCACCCTAATTGAACTATATTTTATCCTCAGAAATAATATATAATCAGTATTCTTAAAATGTTATATATGCTCTGGGTCTAATTTTTTTAACATATATGTATTCTTCATCTCATTTCAGTCGGCTGTTGCACATAAGTGAAAAGTCTGAAAAGAAGTTTTATTTACATTTCTGGTGATCTTGTTGCATTCTTATTGATAATCAAAAGTCAGTTATGTCTGAAGAGTTGATAATGTACAATATCTGCATTTAATTATTTTTATTCCGAACCTAATCAAATGTTGAGGGAGCCAGAATTACCCAGTGGAAATAGTTGTGTGAGCACTAAAACTTTGCCTTCGTTGCCTGCCTCTCAGATATGTATTCATCTGCAATGAGAGTAAGATAGTTTAGCACATGAAAAGCAAAATTTACAGAGCCTTCAGGGCCAAAAGTTATCTACATTTGTTTGTTTGTAAAAGGTCTGTACTTAACAAATGTTAATGGCTTTTTAATAAGGAACATTTCTCATGGTCCCACAAAATGTAAAAACTAGTTTCTTTTCTCAAAATTAGTGGTTTTCAATGGAAAAGGAGAGAAAATTCAGAACCATCTGAAAAGACTTTTCAAAATTACAAATCTCTCTTTCCATTCTTTGCCACTTCTAATTCTCATAACCCTCACTCCATGTCATAATGGAGGTAAGCTGCACAGTAGGACATGTCACCTGAAAATATTTGTCACATCATCCTATTACATCCCCCTTGTGCTCTTTCTCCATTCCAAGACAAGTACTCAAAATGAATGCTTAAAAACAAACAAAAAATGTTATCCTGCTTTTCTAATGCTGTGAAAGAGACATTGTCTAGTTTTGGCAACTCAAATGATGCTGACCCAAATAAATAATTCCAAACCTACTTTGAAAGTTTATAGCACTTTAGGTACCTTATTTCTGCTTTATCTTAAATTCAGGTGTCTAACTACTTAGAATTTATTCACTTTGAAAACTAATATTTCTTGAAGAGGCAAGAAGAGTGTCACATTTAGAATCCCAGAATTAATTTTTGTCAGTGAAGATAAAATGAGAGACAAGGGCCTAAATGAAAATTTTAAGGGAATATCATGTTAAAAGTTCATATAACTAAAGCCAACTAAAATTGCCCATGGCATTCCTGGGTAGATATGCACTGACAGATCTAGGGTCTTCTAGGTTTTAGCATCTGTGATTCAGTGCTAATGAGTCAGCCACAGGTTTTATGGAACGCTCTATTAATCTTGTATTTGGGGGTCTATAAAAAGAGCAACGCAAATCTTCTACAGGCTCCTTTTATTCTCTTTATTGAGGTAGTAAAACGCATTATACTCTCTTCCAGAATGGAAATTACAACAACATGTCCCAAAAAGTTCTCAGTGAAACACTAAAACTCTGGTATAAAGAAATGTTACACATGAACATACACACATACACACACACTTATACAAACACGTATAACATGCGCGCGTGCACACACACATTTCCATGGCAAAATAAGTTTGGGAAATATTGCATATCCTTTGGATATGCTAAAATATTCACTGGCATATTAAGTTAACAACTCCAATAAGTGCTGGAATAAACAAATGTTTATTCTACCAAAATATTTTCCATACTTATTTGACCACCAAAATCTTTTCAATATAGTGCCTATTATGGAACACATTGGGAAAAACCTGTAATTAAATGCTTGGGCTTTGAGAATAGCAGAGATACAGTTTACTTCATTTCACCAAATGTCGTAATTCAAAACTCTCTACTTGTATACTCCCATCAAATTACTTATAGAACGAAGCTAGAATGTTTACACAAATTTAATGATAATATAGATATATGTTTAAAACCTGATTTCAGGCTTGTTTATGCAACTCATCTTTATAAAAACTCTCGTGTTTTGTATGCTCTCTCTTAAGTCTAGCAAAAACTCCAAAGAGCATTTTAAACTATTTAAATGAATAAGTTCTGAGCAACCAGAAAAACATTTTGCAAAATTTGGACAAGCTCCTGGAAGTCTACACTGTCACCATAGCCATCCTGAATCCCACAGAGGCACACACCCACCATACCATACCTACTACTACCACTGCCTACATAGTTCATCACCCAGACCTACATCACTACCTGTGGATATAGTAAACCTCAGTTCTCAAGCACCACTAGCCATTTCTAGTGCTCCTCCAACTGTAGTTCACACCATCGCCGCTGCTGCTACAATCATGGCCATTTTCACTATCTCTGCCAGCAAAATTACAGGTGTTGCATATGGCAGGTACCATGGCTCCTAGCCCTCCAACCTGAGGGCAACACCACTTCCACAGCAGCTGGCACTGCCACTGCCCAGGTGGCTGGCTCTACTGCTGCTAACCAGCAATAACAGCTTCAGTAAATTCTACAACTGCCTAAGATTACACATGTACCAAACCACAAGAAGACAAAGGCAGACAATATTTTCCAAAATATTTTTTAAGTGAGTGACTTCAAGATGAGTCTAAATACTGTAAGACCAGATTGTTAGGGAGTTTTCCCACATCAAAGAGAAAGATAAACAAGTAGTTTCTAGCTTTGACATATGGATGAGAAGCTCTTATTCTTTTATTTCAAAAACTAAATTTGGTCTCCTTGACTAGATAGGTTATGACTCTAAAGCCAATACTTATAGATTCTTACGAAAGAAAGGAACAATTCAGTGTTCACCAAATGGGCATGTATTTTGACCTTCTGTTCCCAGTACATCTTTTTTATGCTTCAAAGTTTATTTAATCCTGCAAAGTGTGCATTTGATGTACAGGAACATTCTCATCACTCTGTCAGGACCTATCACCTTTAATAAGGCAGAAAGGGTAAAATATTTTAGCAGATATTACAATTAGCCTTGAGAATAGAAATAGAAACTAAATTACAATCCATTGAAGAGTTTTGTTGCTTTAAACATTGACTGAAACACACATGATATAACATGATCCTAAGAAAGGATATTGAATAGGAGAATATTATATATTGCTTCTATTTCTGAACACAGCCACTCCTAATTAATGATAAGGATTATCATTAATAAATGATAAGGATTATCCCAATTATATAATATAAAAGTCATAATAATAGATACCAATTGCAGAACACTTAGAATGGTTCTGAGGCTGTTATTGTACTAAATAAATACCCCTTATTCTGAATCTCATTTAATACTCATAACCTTATAAAGCAGATATCATTGTCTCCTTTTTAAAGATGAGGAAGCTGAGGTTATGAAAATTTATGTGACATTCTAAAAATTACAAAGTATAAAAAACAGATCAGTCTTTAAACTCGGATCCATTAACTCCAAGATCCCAGCTTTTATGTCCTACTCAGCATTTTTCTATTTTAAAACAACTGAAGGAAGTGCTTATGAATGCTTAATTAATGGCTTGTGGTGTTTTGTTTTGTTTTTACAGGTTGTGAAAAACTGAATATTGATATATTTGTGATCATCTTCTCTCACCATTTTAGTTTTAACAAATATATAGAAAAAAGATACAAAAAACAAAGGGATGCAGGTTCTTATTGCTTCTTCTTTAGTTTTTCTGTGCTGTAAAAATTTCAAAGATAACTTGATTTGTTTATTTGATCACATGTGTATTGGTCTCTTTTTTATTTCTCTTTAGAGTGACAGAAGTATAACCAGCACCTTCACTTTTTCAGATGACTCTGTAATACACAAAATTATGTGTACAGGGGAAAAAATTTGAATGCCTTCCAGATGAAAAAAAAATTGTTTGAAGTCACCCCAAATAGCATCGAGTTAAAATTATATATATATATATAAAGCTTAGAAATGACTTTTCTTTTTGATATACATTGATACATAACCAGATAATTACATATATATGATTTTTATAAAGTATATATAGAAAATTGTCATCATAATAAAAGTTATAAAGGATGCCAATACAATCAAACCTTCAAAGAGATCATAGTCTAGGAAGACATATTTTCAAATAGCATAGAAAGAGTAGGTTAAATTTCTTCGTATCCAGAGATATTCTTTTTCTCAATATCCTAAGTATTATTCTTTAATCTAAAGAGGTATTTTCTCAAGATTATTCAACTAAAACTTTGTACCATTTCATGAATCACTTCCAAAAATATATTGATTAATAAAATACATAACACACTGCCAAGATGCTCCTGATTCCATAACACAAAAGTCAGTCATGAATATAACACATACCTAGAAAACAGATATCAGAATGGGAAATTACAATGGTAAAATCAAGGAGGAGAACTGAGAATTTGGAATAATTTTATTAAAAAGAGAAAATCCATAAAGATTTTTCCATGGGAGATTATTGTGTAAAATATACTTTATAAATAATAAAAGTATTTGATTTCTCACCTGTGCCAAACTCTATTCTAAGAGCTTTACATATAATTATTTAATGCTCACTATAATCCTATAAGATAATATTCATTATCATTGACACTGTAGAAATAGGAAAATTGAGGCAGACAGAGGTTAATCAACTACCCAAGGACACATAGTTGGTGAATGAAGAGCAGGCATTCGAACATGGCTAATGTAGCACATATTATTTACTTCTTCTACCAGACATGCCTAGGACATCTGGAATGGAAAAAAAAATAGGAATTTATTGTGATGGTTCAGTCAGCTTTGTGTTCTGCTTATTCTGGAGTTTTATTCAAAAGAAAAAAATTGTTAAACTAGGACTCTGCAGACTTCGCATTAATGTAATTCATATTGTCATTACAGTTAGCAATAGTTCAGAGCGCACTTCTAGAAACACAAGATCTTCTCTATATTTATGATTACATAGTAGGAAAAGAGAAAAGGAGAAAGAAGTTGGAGGAGAAGAAGGAGAAAGGGTGAAGAGCAGAAATAGAGGGGGAAAAGCAGAGGAGAGGAAGGAGTGATAAAGGTAGAATCATGAGGAAAACTCATATTCAGACCAGAAGAAAGAAACACAAGGAAAGCAGATAGAAAAGAAGCAATCAGAGATGAGAGAACAAAGACACTTTTCATAAAAGCCAAGAGGAGAGAAAAGTTTAAGAATGATAAAACTCTTTAAAAGAGGGAGGGAGGGAGAGAGAGAGAGAAATGAAATGAGAAAATGAGAACCGGAAGTATATAAATGACAAAATGTTTGGAAATAAGAGTCTCAATGTATTTCAAATTATTAAAAAGTTAAGAGGTAAGAGTAAGCAAAAATAAAAAAGGTTTTCTATTAAAGAGACCAAAAAGAGATAGGTTGATGGCTTGAAAAGGTAATACAATCAAGAGCATAATTTTGTTTTACAAAAGAGGAATTAAGAATTATTTCATTTGAAAACAATTAATTGAATGTTTAATTATAAAAATATGATAATTTTTTTAAAAGCTGCATTTCAGAGAGCAGAAGGAACTAGGCTTTCACGGAGCAGATGGCTTCTTTACAAGAAATTAATGGACCCTCTCAAGCAGAAGCTACTGATTCTTCCCCAGCCCTCAGTCTCAGGTAAAGGAGGTGGACTTGCCACCCTCTTGGCTGCTGCTTCCCAGCTGTCGTAGATGGTGCTAGTGTTCCCAAAGATCTCCCTCCACCTCCCTTATGAAAAGAGGATTCTACATTTCCAGTCATTGGCACAAAGCTTGCAGAGCATCCTACGCTCTATGAAGACTGTACCTCCCTATCTCATTGACAAAGCAGCACCCTGACTGGCTTTGGCATTGCAATGTGAGCTCAAAGCACCGTCGGCAATTTCATCACTCCTACTCTCTTGCTGTTTCCTTTATGCTACAAGAGCTGCATGTCCCAAAAAGACACTCTTCAACCTGAAGACTTTTCTTCAACCCAGGTTTCTCATTCCAAGAAAATACACATAACAAAACTATAGAAACAAGCTGCCAGTGGTTGCAAACACATGACATGAAAGAAATAAATGTTCATTTTGTTAATCATTGAGATTTTTGTTGTTTTTACTGCAATAAAGCCACCTAGCACAGAGATCATTACTCTTCCAATCTTCTAAAATACAATGCCTGCTTCAATGAAGCCTGTGACGTTTAGCCATTCCTCTTCCTTTCCTTCTTTATTGCTGTTGTCAGTCAATACCGCAGGTAGTTGGTAATTATAATTTTGTATTCTTTTTCTTATAATCGGGTCCCAAAATTATACAAACTTTAAGTTTCTCAAAACCCAGATCTGCCTCTAATGAGGACAAAACAAAACTATTAAATTTAACATTATCATTTTACAAAAGAAAAACATAAAGTCTTAAGAAGTTAATAAAATTTCTCCCAAGGCTATACTACTCATAGGTGACAAAGTAAATTCTAGAACTGAGGTCTTTTAATTTCCATTTCAGAGAATGAAAAACCATTGTCTCCCAAAATATAAAGTTGTTATTTGAGGCATCTATTCTAGCTTTTAGGGGATAAACATATAATCTTCATTTTTCATAGGCTTTATTTTTTAGAGTCCTTCTTATTTTTAAAAAATAAATTCTTACCAGTAGGCTATGAATAGTTTTTTAGAAATAAACCTTATTAAACAAGGCTGATGTGGTCTTAGTACTAACTTTATTCCTCAGCTCTTTTTTCATTTAAAAAACTAGAATGTTAATTTCTTCCTGGCTATGTCTTAGAGTTGTTTTGCATATTAAATGAAAAAATGAATATAATATTTATCAACTAACAACTATATTACATTACGAGAAATGTTTTTAAAGTATTGGATCTTGTTTACAGAGAAAACTTGCATACAACCAGATATTTTTTCAAAAAGAAAAAAAAATTGTAACAATGAAAATGTATTTTGGATAAGATGAAGCCAGGAATATTCCCCAAGAGAGATCTGAAGGCGGTACTGAATTTCTTTGGAAACATGATTGGAGTTAACAATCTAACAAAATTCTAATTCAAAGGCAACTTTATATTTATCTGCATTCACAGGCTATACAAGTTATATCATGAAGATCTATAGAATAATATACTTTCTACCTGAAAACAAATGAAAAATTTTCTTATATTACAGAGTAGAAAGCAAGGTACTTGTCTTAAGAAATTACTCTGATTTTGTTTTATGGGTATTGTGAATACTTTTTATCTGATTGTATTTCTCTTTTAACTTTTAGCTACTTGGAAGATTAGGGAAAAATTTGTAGCCAACTTCCAAAAAGTTTACAGAAATTTCAGGTCTGGATCTCCTGCAGAATCCGTACTATATAAATCGAGCTACAACTTTTCTTCAATCTGAAAGCTCTAATATTAAACCCAACTCATCGTGCTAGACTTTTCAGTCCAATAGAACATTTTCTCTCAGTGCCTAATGACATCACTAATTCCATACAACCAATTTTCAACACAAATTTTGAAAAGCAATGTGTAAATTCAAGAGCATGATACGTATTTACAGTGTTATTAACCGAGAAACCAATTCATCTACTTCTATATAATCTAGAAGATACACATTCTATGTCTTCCATAGGTCCAAAAAGCAGTTTAACTATTTTATAATGGGGCAGCAGATCTCAGGTATGTTGCTGCATGACTGAATTTAATTTTGCTAAAATTAATTATATCACAAAAATATTTTTCATCTGTCACATAAGTCTCTACATTAATAATAGTGTAGCTTTACTATCATGTTGAATTTTCTGTGACCAGAGACAGCTTATTTAGGTACTATTCTAGAAAATATTCCTTCAGGATCTCTTAAAGCCATCAATTAAAGATTAATTTGAGTGACTTTCTTAACATACATATGCTTCCGTTGGCTCTGTGTTAGTTACAGACACTCAGAAATCTACCAATTTTGCCAATGTTCAACCTAAATCCTTCAGAGCCAATGATCCATTACAATGTAGAACATATTTGGATTTAAAACACTTGGCTGATAAATAGTTGACACCAAAGCAAGACAAAAGAGATACTCCTCCATTGACTACATGAATTATTGTCAAAGAGAAAATGGTTTATTAAACTTTCCATGTTAACTTAGAAATAGTATTATCTTCACTGTTTGGACATATAATTGTTCACTAACTGATTAGGGCCAAAGATTAAAAACAGCAATATGGTTTATTATACTTGATTATGTCATCAGAATTTACTGAGGCATTGAAATTGCAACAAAGCAGATGAAATTAAGCACAGTAATTTAAAAACAAAATTAACTCTGAAAATGTGGCTTCTTTGTTTAACATACCTATGATTCCCAAAAGATTTTAAAACATTAAATATTTAAATATTCTGTAACTTTAATAAATTAGCACCATGTTTGACACCCAATAGGCATTAAATAAATGTTAAAAGAGTGAATGAATGAACAACAGAATACTAAACTCTGTGATGTTGTAATTATAAAAGTCTACATTTCAATGAAGATATTGAGGCACAATGAGGTAAAATAGCTTGTTCTATTATCACCCAGCAAATAAATGTTGATATTACGCTTTTAAGTAAAGTGGCTTGACTAAATTCACTTGATTAATCTCAGCAGCATACTCTAACATTCAATGTTAGTTAAGGTTTTGAAGGTTACTTAGATTTGGGAGGCAGCATGGACTGCTAGTTATCTCAGTATTCAGGTCTTGAAGTGATAGGCTTAGTTAGGTTCATTAGGATTTCTGTGTAATACAGAGATGACAATAGAACTCATTTCATCTTGCCATATGGCATATGGTAAAGGTTTTTTTTTAAATAATAGCAATTATTATTATACATATTTGTAACAACTAGAGATTATAGAATCATCTGGAATAAGAAAACTCAAAGCCCAGGTTGATCAAAAATATAAAGCTGTGACTTTCCATAGAAATCCTCTTCAAAGTAGAATGTGTCCATATAACTTTCCCATAATCGAAAACTTTAAGTCATCACATTTATGTTTAATTAAATTTCTCAAGTTAGTTATGGTAAGCAGCATGTGACTTTTTAAAGCACAATCTCAAACTACTGTTTTAGTTTTGCACTGGCAAAAAAACTTTCTAAAAAATATTCCATTTAAGTATGCTTTAAATAATCTAAATATCTTGAAACAATTATGACACAGAGAACCAATACGTAATTAAGACTGAGAAATTGCATGAATTTTCTGAATATTCTCCCTCTTCTACTACTACATTTTTCTGTCTTGCTATTTCCAAAACATAGATCGAAATCTTAATCCAAGAACTCATTTTTTCTCATCCTTCAAAAACATTTACTCAACTAAGTCAATTACTTAAATGGGAGAAATAATACATAGGATCAAGTATGTAGACATGCCCAAGTATAAAATAGTGATACAATTTCATTATTTCAACTAAAAAAAATGGAAATATGAAACCCACAAGATATAGAACAATGGTCAAAGAGTCAAACAACATATTTGAGATACTCTGTATATAACTGGTCATGGTACCCCATGTAAAGAAATAGCAACATCTATTTGATAACAATTTCTAATTTTAATTTTGTGTTATTCCCCCCAAAAATTCACTCTATATTGTGTAAGAGTTCATTAAAAAATAATTTGATTTTTTAATTTGTTCCAGAGTATAGTTAACTTTTAGATAAAATAGGAAATACGGTGACAGTAACATATAACAAAAAATGACCCATTAAAATTACTTGAAATAGAAAAACTTGAGCTTTTCTGTTAAAATAAAGAGGCAATGCAATGATGCACCACTAACTCAAGATTACTTTATTGAGACAAAAGGAAATTATGATTCATTGTATAACGTGTTTCCTCAGGAAATACCACATATTAAATAGGTCAAAGTTCTTGAGAAATGAAAAAAATATTTACGCAGAAAAAGATTGCCAGATTGGCAATGATGACTTTTATGTCTTTGTTTTAAGTACATCGACCCAGAAGTTTGTATATTCCAACCAGTGTTTCCCTTATTACCACTAGAAATCCATTGCAATATTTATAAAGGCTGAGATTTCTTGTTCTTTCACACCTTCATTTGTTATCTTTAGAAAAGAAACCAGCAGGAGACATTTGGACCAGCAGAATAATCATCCCTAATAAGGATCCTCACACAAAAATAGGTACATAGAAATATGCACTGAAGAATTTTTACTTTAAATACTAAATTTTTCTGAGACTTTTAAAGATATCATTTTTACAGGCTTTTAATAGAACATTGATTTTTACTAAAAGAATAATATGTGCCTTACATGAAATTTGGTAAGCCATAAAACACATTAAATTTTGAGAAATTCTATATGTCAGAGTAAAGTATTTATATTGGGACAATTAATCCATCCAATTCCACAATAAGTCAAATTTTTCCCCTGATGTACCTTAACATTTTTTGAGCTTCATAATGACCAGAACTCTATCAAATGTACTCTTAAATAATTGTTTTACAGTATATTTTCATTATTAGTTTTGTCTTTGTTTTCGAAAACTGTCATAGGATAATGATACTTTTCATCATTTTTACCAAGATTATTACCTATGTCTAGTTCTGAAAAGGAAGTTAATCACTGGGTCAAAAAATCAGAAAAATAACAGATCTTTTCTCTGATTTTTTCATTAGACACTTTTATATCGATATAAGGATATCCTTAGGAGAAAAGTTTACTTTCAGGTAATTCTGTTTTAATAGCGAAAATGATGTGAAGTATTTTCTTACACCAAGGACTTGTTTGTTTGCCAATTAAAAATAAAGTTCTGAACTTTTCAAACACCCTGAACAGCCACTGGATTGTTAACGTTTGGGTCAAATGCCCTCCCTAATTCAATATGCTGTCATTAGCTAGAGAGGGCAGACATGAGGACTGGTTCCACAGAAGTGCCTTGGAATTTTTTGTTTCACTGGTGACACCAGGGAAAGACTGTTACTGGCATTTTGGAGACAAAGCCATGTCAAAGAGTGAATAGGACATGAGAAGTGAGGTTAGTCTCAGCAAACCTAGACCTTTGCTATAAAGGAAAGAGGTAAAGAGAGAGTAATAACAAGGGAACACATGGTTGAAAGTGGATCTTGTTTAAAAAGGTAAATGTAATATAAGTGACAGTTATTTTCTGAGGAGAACATGCCAGCTAAAAGGCATATATGAAAGTGCAGGAAGAAAAAGAGAAGATTGACACAGCCCTGAGAATATACTTGTAAAGGAAAGGAAATATGCAGATACCAATGACTTTGTGGTGTGTGGCCAGTAAATCAGTGAAGCTCATTTCTTATTGCATGCATTACTATGAAGAAATAGGAGGAAATTCATCTTGGTATGGTGAACGAGGGCTCAGGAAAAGGTAAAGAACTTTAATAAAATTGGCATCAACGTGGAAAATTATAGGTTCTAAGGAATGGGGTAGAGCAAATCTAAGGCTCTTGAAAGAACTGCAGGGCAGGGCTCAAGGACCATACATTTGTGAATGGAAGAAGGCTTTTGACATCTGCCACCACCAGTTAAGAACCTGCAAGTAGGAATCAAGAAGAGGGATGATTTGGGGAAATTCTAACAGTTTGAGATTGGCAAGTGCCAAGCAAATAGGTAAAGGGCCTGAACAGCAAGAAGAAAATGCAGTTGTGTGTCCTAAACAAACCCTCAGGAAAGTGGGACTAGTGCTTTCCTATCCTGGAGCATTCTCACACTTTCCCTCCATTTGGCATGCCCTCCCCATAATTTGTATTATTTATGTCTTCTTTCAAAGGCTGCCTTCTCAGTGAGAAAATCCTTAATTTTCTCTATTCAAAACTAATCACTCTAAATCATTAATGTATTTGTTTCCTGCACTATTTTTCAGCTATTGTTATTTCCAAAAATTGTATTTACAAAATTTGCAACCACTATCCTAGATGTTAACAAATATTAGCATGTAACATTTATTGAGCTCTGTACCTGAGCCGAGCACTGCCCTAAGCATTTTACAGATAATATTTCACAACAAATCTGACAACGACCCTAGGACATGGTACTTTTGTGAATATCATTTTCCAGATGAAGAAAAAGTCTCAAAAAGTATTCCATATTCACACAAACTCTAATAGCAGAGACAGAATTCAAAGCCTGGCAAAAAAAACATCAGAGACGATCATTTCTGCCTCCCATTGAAACATTTTCGTACTGCCGTGTATTGTAGCTACTTGGTCTGTCTTGCCAAAGGCATGTTTGTATCCCCATACTTCCTACTTCAGCATATTGCACAAAATGAGTGCTCAATAACATGTTTGACAATATTAGTTTTCAAAGCCTGGAACCATTCCGAACTTTTGAATGGGATATAAAGAGACATTTTCCCCATTTGAGAATGATTTTCATGACAGGTTCTATTATAAGCAAAGGATATGATTTTACCCACATCCTTTTTTTTCATTCAATATTTTCTCAGCTTTCACTGGGCCTAGGCATTCAGAGGGTGAAAGACAAACTCTTCCTTTTCTCTGATATAGACTTTCAGACAGAGTAACTTAAATACATACAATAATTTTCTCTTGTTGTATAAGAAATTGCCACAAATCAGTAGCTTTAAAAAATCTGTTTATTATCTCACAGATTCTTTGGTAGAATTCTAGCCTTGGCTTGGTTAGATTCATTGGTCAGGGTCTCACAAGGCTGCAAAAGTGTTGATAGGACTGTATTCTTTTCTGGAGCCCAGGAACCTCTTTCAAACTTGCATGTTATTGGCGGAATTGGGTCCCTTGTTTTAAGACTGAGATACTTAACTTTTTCTTGCTGGCTGTGAGCCAAATGCCATTCCCAGCTCCTACTGCCCATCTACCATTTACTTCCATGTGGTCCTCTCTACAATATGGCTCTTTGCTTCAAACTCAATAGAAGAGCATTTGCTGCAGCTTCAAATCTCACCTACTCCTTCCATTTCTGAACTGCAGAATCTAATTTAAAGGCTCACCTGATAACATCAGGCCAGCATGTGCCAGCAGGAAGCAGGAGTCTTAAAAGCCATCTTAAAATTCTGCTTGCCAGAGACAATATATGTTCTTATGTGTGACATTGAAATATTTAATTTAAAATTGTTTACTTCTTTTTTTCCCATAGCCTGGTGAGAGCTACAGAGGCCCCAGGGGACCATATCCATATCAACCACTTTTGCTGCCTCCTTCTCTACCATTTTTTCCTTCAGGCCCAGGATTTATACCACCTCCTCCTCTCCCTTATGACCCAGGGAGAATTCCACCACCCCTCCTCCTCTCCCTTATGCCTGAGGATATCCATAGCCATCTCTTCAACAAGTACCTTATCTGTCTGAACTTCATTGGTCCCTAGGTACCCTTCAATTTATTCTCCCTACTTTACCCCTGCACTCCAAATACAAACTACTGCAAGCTCCGCTATGACCACCACCACCAAAAGAGACACTGCCAGCCCCCCAATTAAAGCTTCTACAACCCAGAACCTTTTAGATAAAATCATTTCCATTTTGGGTTGAGGATAAAATATTCCAAAAGCACTAAGCTTAGGGAAAAATAATCTTAGCTAGAAACTGGAACAACCAACACAAACCTTACACAAAGTGAAAATAAAAAAGTTGAACAACGTTATGAATCTCCAGTGTTTTCATGAGAACCACCAGTTTATCTTCAGGTATACCACTCTAATAAAGAGTAGTGCTGCAAGAAGCTGGCAGCCTTGCACCATGAGGCCACAGATGTAATTGGGAAAAAATAGTGAGACACCTGAACTTACAGGTTGATAAAGCTAGAAGAGGAAGCAACAGTATGCCTCTCAAGTACCACAACCCATCATACAATTATGAAACATGAAATAGCATGTTAACAAGTATTAAAATTAAGCTCGCCCAACAGTATGCCTCTTAGCAAATTCTTGAGGACCACCTGATCATCACTTATAATTTAGCTTTCATATAATCTGTTCAATTCCAGAGCAGAAAGCCTTTCTAGGAAATTTAAATTTCAAAATGAGATATGAGGCACGAGTTTGGAATTTAGTATGAAAAACCATTTTTCAAGTAAGGAAGACATAGATGATGGCTTCAGACATCAATAATAAGTAGCCAATGGCTAAGATTTCCAAGTTTCCATTGCTTCTAACTGTTAAGGCTTTATTCAAAAGTATTATAATAAGGCTATTTCAAAAATAGTCTCATATCATGAGAGCTATATTTTTCAGACATTTTAGACTTTGAAGTATAGTACTACAGTTTTTTGTTGTTGTTTTTTTACAGGACACTTAACTGCTCACTTTGTTTCCCTAGTAAGTCTAAATTTCTTCATATGTGTTTACTGTACCTTTAATTCCATAGATAATTGTTGAGAATCTACCATGATATAGGGTCTATTCTAGTAGTTGAGCAATCAGCAATTATGAAGACAAAGTTGCTGCCTTCATTAAGCTTACCTTTCGGTGCAACAAAAAAGTAGACATATGTATGTGATTTAAGAAGTGAGGATTCTTTTAAAAATAACAACATTGAAGGGTACATTTTAAAATATCTAAAGAAAAAGTATTCAAGGCAGAAGTGATCAAGCATGTAAAGGACAGAAGCAGCAATGAATTTGTGTTCATGAGGGCCAGGAGAATGCTAATGTGGCTCACTCTTAGTGTGAAAAGAGGAGAGTGAAAGGAGATATCAAGAAGGCAGAGACAGACCACATTGTGAAGGACCTAGGATTTGAATTTTATCCTCAATGTATAAGACGTCATTGGAGCTTTAAACAGGGGAATAATATTATCTGATTAACATTTTCGAAACTTCATCTCTCTGACTGGTCTATGAATACCACACACTGTTAGGAGAATAAGAGTAGAGGCTAGTTCAAGAATCACTGAGAGAGGTGGCAGCTTAGACTGGGTGGGATCAGTGGAGAAAGGGAGAAGTGGTTAAATATAGAAATGGTTGGAAAATATTCAAAAGTATTTGATAAATTGTTAGGTCTTGGTTTTAAAGGAAAGAAAATCATCTAGAAATACTTTATTTTTGGTCCAAGCAAGCATGTAAATCATAGTATTTCTTAGAGAGAGGAAAGATCAAAGAATAATCAGTGTGTACAAATTTGAAACTGCCTAAGTTCTGCACTGGATATGTTAAATTCGAGATCTCTAACTTTAGTATTATTTTCAATTACTTACATAACATATTACCACAAATTTAACATTTTAACACAAATGCATTATCTCATAGTTCTATGGATAAGAAGTCCACACAGTAGCATGGCTCAGCTAGTTCATCTGCTCAGAGTCTCACAAGGCTGAAATCAAGGTAGTGGCTAGACTACATTCCTTTTTGGAGGCTCTAGAGAGGAATGTTTCAAAGCTCATTCATCTCTCCTATGCACCTCTTCCACATCACTCATCTTCTGCCACATCTCTCTGACTCCAGAAAGAGAAATTTATCTACTTTTAAGAGCTCAGGTAATTACATCGAGCCTACCAAAATAATACAGGAGAATCTCTCCATTTAAATATCTATAATTAATACCATCTTGGAAGTCTTTTTGCAGAAGTACCTAGATTAATGTTTGATTAAATAACAAGGGGATGGAAATCCCGAAGGGCACATTCTTAGAAATTTTGAAGGAGAGACACAACATTTGAGTAGAGATACTGGACAGGTAGGATATATACAAGAACAGAATAAATGGAAGAAATAAGTTTAACCAGATCCCAATTTTGCTAGGAAAGAAAGCAGAAAAATCAATGGGAAAGAGGAGACACTCCAGGAATTATGATGGTATATTAGCTAAGCATCCCACAAAGACTGATGAAAGTTTACAGATTGTTTACAATGACAGCTCAGACTGGGTTAAGTATTCTCTCACTCTGGTGTATTATCAAACATGTGAACAAGCAGGGAAAACAATGTGCAGACATCAAGAAAATGTGGTATGAGTAAGGGAGTGGTATGGCTTCCTGATACTCTCCTTTCTCATGTAGGTACATGCAAATTTTGGAGGTCTCAATAGAGACCTAAACAGTAGGGACTAAAAGGTCCACCAGATCCCATAACCTAGAACTGACCTGTAAACTGTTTTAGGCATAGGTGGGGAGGGATGTATTAGCACTGCAAGTTCCACTATGTTATTTTTTAAGGAATTTCTTGCTGGGCCAGTTATTTGGCCTATTTTTCACATTTTATTTCTTAGTGTAGCATCAAATCTAATCAAAGTTTCTAGGCAATAAGTATGACATGGTCTATGAGAATATGAAGAAAAAGATTGTAGAAGTGGACTATAAAATCTCAGCTGGATGACAATATGAAAAAAGATAAAGACATAAAGAATGTACTTAATATGCTTTATTGCCATTTGTCAATTCCCGATAATTTGTATGTAAGTTCATATATATTAGAAGAAAGACTAAAATTTATATTTTCTAGACACAGCTAGTATTTTGAATGTGAATGGGTTCAAACCAGTGGGATACATTCACAAAATTAAGAAGGCAGAAGTAGGGCAGAAGCCATTTTCTTGCTGCTTTGGCTACTGGCAAGCAAGATCAGGCAGATGTGTTTGAGGCAACTGACTGCTGCGTCATGGGTGTGAGGCAATTCAGATGCAGTGGTAGCAGCAGATACAGCTTTGTAATCTCTGAATTACAACTATAACCATAAAACCTTAAGGCCAATAACTTCCAATCCTTCAGTCATTCTTTCCAATGCTTTATAAGCACATGGTTATTCATATGGACTTCCTTTTGGAATAATGGTTGCTTTTCTTGACTAGAACCCTGACCAATACAAAAAAAAAAAAAGGAAACAAAAAATAAGTGATAGATTCAACAGATAGCAGACCACTATCTAATAGATAAGAGCTCTTTCCACTGTGTCAATAGAGTCCCTTCTATGAGCAAGTCTCCTTCTACTTTGGGGTTTTCCCTTGAATCATAAACTAAATATAGCTTCTTTACAACAACACACAAAGCTTTTCCTATAAAACTACTCTTTATCCCACTCACTATAAACTGCCCATCTCCAGGAAATTTGGCCTGCTGCACTTAGTCACATCCAGATCCTTCTACTACTGTCCTCCTTTAATAATTCCTCTGATTAGCAGCCATTATCATCTCTATTTTCTCACCTAAACCACGAACCTCTAGGATATAATCCTAGCTTCCTCAGCAAGTTTTAAGCCCTGTTCCAATTTTTTCTCCCTGTTCTACCCCCGTCACATCCTGTACCATGTTAGCCCTTTTGTTTTCAATCCAGTTGATTCCAAGTTTTATAATTACCAACATGACTTTTCATGACCCACTAACATCACTTAAGCTTGTCACCAGCAGGCCATTTCCTCATTATAAACATCCCCAAAATTCCTTCATCTCAAATCTGGAACTCTAGAACCTTCTTCCCTGGTCCAGTTTTCTATCTTTCTAAATTTACCTTCCCCTCCCTAGATTAAATATCTTCTTCTACCTCACTAGGCTCTTTTATGTCCTCCTGATATCTCAATATACAATTGCTATTTAGAGCTCACTTATTTCCATTTTCCACCTGGATCCTAATGTTGAAAAAATTATATAGTTACACATGCTAATCAGTAAATATTTTGAGTTAGTAATAAATTGACTACAACACTTAATAACAAGTACTAAGTATTATAAACCTGTTCTATGCTTGAAACTGACTATGCAAAATAAAAATGCTGAAAGATGATAGATACATATATGCATGACATATAGATGATAGATAGATAAACTATATATATGTAAACTGTTCTACAATACATATATTAATATTTTCCTTCTTCAGATGAGGTTCAGAGAGCTAAAATAACATGGCTAAGAACAAGCATCTCTTTAGTGACAGAGCTAGGATTCCAACTCAAGATCCAGTTGACACCCATGTTCTTTACACAATGCTTACAATTTAACATTCTCATTTTGATTTCTGTGTAATGAGCAATTCTCACTGTTTACTTTCTCTGCTCCCACTCCTAGGTCAACACTACAGAGGGAGATCACAAATTTATGCTTTCTAGACAGGCTATATATTCTTGCTACTTACTGCAATAAGTATTTTATTTAATCCCTCTCTCCTTTATTGTGAGCAGCCCAAAAGCAAAAGTGAATATTACTCATCTTTATAAATATGCAAATTGAAATTATGGCTATTTTGTAAATGAAATAAAATTACACTTCGAACTAGGATAAAACAAAATCATAGGGAAGACACCATGTATATACTCATTCTTTTTATCTTAGCTGAGTACACAGGATCTTGCTGCGTCTACTCACAAAGATGAAAAACAATCTCACCTTGGTTCCTGTTAGATACTTCTTACTTCATTTACTAACAGTTCTAATGGGTAGTGTTTACTTCATAATGGCAGCCTTCTGAGCGTGCCTCCCTACAAGTGTTATGTGTTATGTTCTACTGTGATGTCATCCGTCACTGCCAATTATGGACAATATGGATGTAATAACATCAAGCTTAATGGGCCTTCAGAATATCTCCTGTGTGCCAAACAATCTCTAGTTCCCACTGAAGAATCATATAATCAAATAATGAGCTTAAGATATCCACAGATATTCAGAAAATTCTCCATGTATATAGAACAGACTGGACTTTATGAAAATATTTATTCTAAGGAATCATTTTGAAGGAATGTCAATTTAGAGAACTCCTAAAGCAAGAAGATGAGTTTAAATACCAAAGAAATTCTAATTACAGCAGAAATCCTAGTGTCATAGAAAATCTTTTTTCCTCTTCTTTTTTGGACATATAGCTAGACTACATTTCCCAACCTTCCTTGCAATTAGGTGTGGCCATGTGCCTGAACCTCAGTTATTGGAATGGGAGTAGAAAGTGATGCATCTCTTCTAAACCCAGCCATAATCCTTCCCATGTATTCCTTCAGGATCTTTCCCCCTTCCTGCTGTTGGAATGCTGATTCCAGGGATACCTTTAAAATCACATGTTGAAGATAATTGAGTTATCTTCATGTTAACAATAACAGAGTTGCACTCTAAACGACTATGTAAACAAGCCTTTCCAATCTTAACCATACAACCTATGATGTTAATATAAGGTCATACGAGCAAGAAACTCGATTCTGTTGTCATGAGCTACTATGTTTTGGGTATATTTTTTCCTGAAACTTTGCTGACTCTAACAAAGAAATTTGTAACAGAGAAATTTTGAAATAGGGTGCTGCTTTAATGAGAGAGAGAGACTAAGAAATGGTTTAGCAACCAAATAGCAGGTGGTAGGATATAGAATAAATAGAATGAAAATAACAAGAGTACATTATGCAGTGATAAAATATGAGTAAAACTATGACTTGGAAAATGAACCATTCATATGCTTATTGAGCTTGTAACTCTAGGAAAGAGATTAGAAAAAAACAATGTTTTCTTTCCCTATCTCCTTTGCAACATTTATACTGAGTGTCAGATAATTTATTCTTCAAGTATGTTTTCTTATATATTTTTTTAAGTAGTCTTTTCTAAGTACATCGCAAATTCCTAGAGATAGAGAGGCAGATTGATGCCGAGATACATATACTAGTTTCTGAATTCTTCTTGGTATTTAGTAGCTAGACACAACGAAATAAATAATTAATAATTGTTTTACTCTCTGCACACTAAAAATTATGAAGGGGTCTAAAACTAAACTGGGTAAGAATTTACAAAACTACCAAAGAAGGGTGGATTTATAATGGACAGGGACTAGTGTTATTTCTCATCTACAACAAGGAACTCATTATGAGAGAAATGCAATCTATCATTGGCTGCAAAAGTTTATTATTGGTCCACAAATACAAAGGATCATCCAAAAGATAGTACAAAATTACATGAATTGCACCATATATGATCCTAAAACTGGGCTATCTCCAATAATAAACAGGGTACAAACCCAAGGGACAGAACTATGAAATGATTGACAAATAGACTGTCCTGTTATGCCAAGGGAAATTAAAAATATTTGCTGGTATTTGTGAACACCTTCACTGGATGAGTCAAAGCTTTTCCATGCAGGACAAAAACGACTTCTGAGGGAACAAAGGTCTACTAAAAGAAATTGCTCCTCATTTGAGGTTACAACTTTGAATTCAAAGTGACAACAGATGAGCCTTCATAGTCAAGGAAACACAATAGCAGTCTGGGTCCCTCAGAATACAATGGAAGTTACATGCTTAATGGGGACCCCATTCTACAGGAAAACCTGAAAAGATAAATCATATCTTTAAAAAGACAACTTCCAAAATATGTCAAGAAACCTATTTAATGTGGCAATAAGGCCTTACCACTTGCCCTGCTTAGGGTGAGAGTGGTCCCCAAAAGGATGCTCCAACTGATCCCTTAAGAAATGTGAGATGGGAGACACTTCTTGAAGACTAAATATTACTATAGCCTTTAAATAATAATAAAAGACAGATATTATAAAATGTGTGCTGTCTGTAGGTGCTACCTTATCTGCCAAACATAAAAGTATGCTTCCAGATGGTGAATGTTTCCAACAGATATTCCCTTGCATTAAGTGAGGCCAGGACATTGGATCCTCCTCAAGATCTGGAAAAATTAATATCCCAAAGCACAACTACAATCTAAATAGAGCAGACCCTATGAAGTTCTTCTAGTTACACATTTTTCAGTTCTAAAAGAAGTTATATCTTAGATATTTCACAAGATAATACCCATTTCTAGCCAGGAGCCTCGTTATCCTCTTTACAATTCCCAGAGTTTATCTTTCATAGGCAGGAAAAATCAAGAGGACCCTACCATCCTAATGCCAGATGGACCTGAAAGCCCACCACTGACTTTTGAGCCCCTAATTACACTTATAAACTTTTAACTGATCATAAATTGCTTTCCAAAAGAAACAAAGAAACTGAAACCCCACCTGGCCAAGAAGAGATGACTGCTTCTACCCCACAGTTCAGACCAGGCCTATATAAACCTAAATTTTACTTATAGCTCACCTTTATTATGACTACTCTACTACCAAACTCTTTTAACTTACTATTGTTCTATTGTTTTGATTTAAGCAATGTGTTTTGCCTTACTGTTGGTGATATTTGCCTGTATAGTCCCAGTATTCTATTTCTTTATGCTTACTAAAGGATTAAACAACTTCATCTGTGAACATTAGTGTCAGGTTTCTTTTTCCCAATAAAATCTTTTTCCTTCTCACTTAAGTTTTCCTATTTACTTATCATACACTATACGTCAATATTTCAATATTTCAATATTTCAGTCCTAACAACCACCCATATAGGCCTCCCACAGAAAGGCTGGCCAATTGGCTAATTGTTGGATCTGTACCTGCTGCAATCACATGAGGAATGAACCTAACCCTATTGATGTTCACCTTATTCTTGCCACTCTATTAAATCAGACTGGGAAAATGTCAGGGTACATCTATCAGTACGTAGGGTCACATATAGATTAGAATTTGGGCTCAGGTTTGGATGGGCTGATCAAAATTCTACAGACCCTGCTAGTTATTGGCCCGAGTCAGTAGGAAAGAGTACAGTCCATGCCTTTTAAAGCTGCCCTCTGTTGCTAGAATGTATATGGCTTTGGTCCTCTTTTGGGTCTCTGAACCTTAATATATACTGAAATTTCACACCTGAGTACAGTACTACCTCAGGGAATCTTGTTCCTGTTAATAATGAGACAACCAATGAGTACACTGCCTTCAACATTTCCCTAAGATGAGGAGATAGGCTGATTAGTGGCACCACCAACTGAGAAGCTGAAGTTTTAATATAACTCAGGATATGTTTGAAATAGACCTCCCCTAGGGAGTTGCTTGGGCCCTAGAACTGAATGGTGTGACATCTTGCTTCAACTATACAAATTCTACAAACCCTAGGCCCACCCTGCCAACTTTAGTTTATCAAAATTTGAGATGTCATTTCAATCGTTCTCACAACACTCAGAGGCCTCCCAGACCTCCTATCATCACTTATGTACTGAGGGTTTCATGCCCACAGATTGTCATGGCTGGATAACAGCCCATTAGACCCAAAAACATTTGACCTGAATATGACCCACAATAAGGTTTAACTTTGAGGGGCTACTAACTGCTGTTTTTCTTTTCTTTAACATATTTTTTTTCAATTATAGTTGGCATAAAATATTATATTAGTTTCAGATGTACAACATGGTGATTAGACATCTATATAACTTACTCCAGTAATTCTAGTACCCATCTGACACCATAAATAGTTATTATAATATTAGTGGCTATATTCCTTATGCTATAATTCACATCCTCATGACTATATTGTAACTACCAATTTGTACTTCTTAATCCTGTCCCCGTTTTCACTCACTGATCCTAATCCCCCTCCTATCTGGCAATCATCAAAATGTTCTCTTTATCTAAGAGCTTCTTTCTGTTTTGTTTGTTTATTTTGTTCTTTAGATTCAACATGTAAGTGAAATTATATGGCATTTGTCTTTCTCTGCCTGAATTACTCCACTCAGCACAACATGCTCAAGGTCCATCCATGTTGTTGCAGATGGCAAGATTTCATTGTTTTTAATGGCCGAGTAATATTTCATTGTATATATGTACCACCTCTTCTTTATCCGTTCATCTATTGATGACTACCCAGGTCGCCTCCATATTTGGGCTATTGTAAATAATACAGCAATAAACATATGGATTCACATGTCCCTTCAAAGTAGTATTATAGGTTTATTGGAATAAATACTCAAAAGTGAGATTATTGGGTATTTCCTTGTCTCTTAATAAAGCCTTTGTTTTAAATTCAATTTTGTCTGGTATAATTATTGCTACCCCAGATTTTTGTTGTTATTTGTTCCCATTTTCATGAAATATCTTTTTCCATCCCTTTACTTCCAGTCTTTGTGTGTGTGTTTAGATCTGAAGTGAATTTTATGTGGGAAGCATATGTAAGGTTCTTGTTTTCTAATTGATTAAGTCATGCTATGTCTTTTGATTGAAGCATTTAATCAATTTACATTTAAAGTAATTGTTGATAAATATGTAGTATTTGCCATTTTATTATTTACATTTTTCATCTGTTTTTTTAATTTTTCTTCTTCTTTTTCTCAAAGAAATCCCTCTAACATTTTCTCTAATACTGGTTTGGTGGTGATGAACTCCTTATCTTTTCCTTGTCTGGGAAGCTCTTTATACATCTCGTGATTCTAAATAATAGCTCTGCTGAAAAGAGTAATCTTGGTTGCAGGTTCTTCCTTTTCATCACTCTGAATATTTCATGTCATTCCCTTCTGGCCTGCTAAGTGTCTGTTCAGAAATCATCTGAAAGTCTTATGGGAACTCCCCTGAAGGTAACTAATTGCTTTTCTCTTGGTGCTTTTAAGATTCTCTCTTTGTTTTAACCTTTGTTTTCAATACCATGCTCTCTCTGTTCTCCTTCTGGTATCACTATGATGCAAATATTGTTATACTTGATGTTGTCCCAGAGGCCCTTTAAACTATCCTTATATTTTTCTATTTTTTTTTTAATTCTTGCTGTTCTGATTGGGTGTTTTCTGTAACCTTATCTTCCAAATCACTGATTCCATACTCTGCTTCATCTAATCTTCTGTTGATTCTCTGTAACGTATTCTTCAATTTAGTTATTGAATTCTTCATTTCTTGCTGATTCTTTTTTATAATTTTTATCTCCATTTGTATGTTTTCTATCTCTTTATTAAAGTTCTCACTTAGTTCATCTACTCTTTCCCTAAGTTCATGGAGCATCCTTATAACTAGTGTTTTGAACTTTGTAGCAAGTAGCTTGCTTATTTCCATTTCATTTAGTTTAGTTTAGTTTAGTTTAGTTTAGTTTAGTTTAGTTTAGTTTAGTTTAATTTAGTTTAGTTGTTTAGTTTAGTTTTGTTTTGTTTTTTTGGAGCTTTGTTCTGTTCTTTCAATTGGAACACATTTTCTGTCTCCCCATCTTGACTGCCTCCTTTCTTTATTTCTATGTATTAGGTAGAATAGCTATATCTCCTAGTCTTAAGAGAGTAGCCTTATGTAACAGGTGTCTTGAGTGGCACAGTGGCACAGTCTTCCCTGATTACCTGAGCCAGGTGTGTCCTTTGTAAGGGTTGAGTGTGCACTTTCATTATAGTTAAGCCTTGGTTGCTATCTAAACATCAGTGGGAGGGCCAGATCCTTAGCCTGGGTGGTTGTGAGAACTGGCTGGTGAGGGGCTGACCCTACAGTGCAGCATTTGCTTTAGCAGGGCTTTGCCCAGTCTGTCCTTTGGGTGTGTCATTTTGGATGTAGCCCTGCATGGTGCTCTGGCTTGGTCTGAAGCCAGCCACTGGGTGTACTGGCCTCAGAGGCTCCTGGAGGGGTGCTGCCACAGACCAAGTTCAGCTGCAGCCTGACCTGCCCGGGCTATCTGGCATGGGCCACTAAGCAATCCACAGGTGGGCACTTTCCATGCTGGTTCAAGAGGCCAAGCTGCAAACCAAAGCAGGCTGCTGATAGTGTCAGGCTTGGGGCTATTCAGCAAGAGGTACAGGACATGCTAAGGTCAGATGCTGTTTATTTGAGTTTTGCAAAACTTTGAGATATTTTATGAAAGTCTGTAGCATGAGACAGGCCATTTGTATGGAAAAGCCTCTGGAGGTGGCTTGGGTGGGGTAAGCTCTCAGGGAATCAGCAGGGTGAGGTGACTTGTTATCCAGGTTTATGGAGACTCAGATATCCTGGCAACCTGTTTCTGAATGCTGGGAGAAGGTAGGACTCAACAATGAGACTATGGATTCTGCCAGCTCTTCTATTTGGGAGAAAGCTGCCCCTCCAGCCCTCACCCTGAAGCCAGATGACTCAGTTCTTCCCTATGCATCTCTGGTGCCTTTCAATCTTCTGCCCCCAAAATGGAGCTTAGAGCAAGTGAGGACATCACCAAGTAAGTTCACGTGCAGGCCCCTTAAGAGGAATGTCTGTGACTCCAGCCACTCTCATCTCGCTCAGCCACAATTCCACAGGTTTTCACTGCCAGAAGATATGGCATTTCTTCACTGGAATGCTGGGCAGGAGAGCCTGGTGTAGGGCCAGGACCCCTCACTCCTCCAGGAGAACCTCCGCAGTCAAGATACCCCTCCTGATCCTCAAACACATGTGGGTGTGGGACCAGCCAGGTCCACATCTCTGCCCCTTTTACCAGTCTTGTGATAGCCTCTTCTGTGTGTTCCAAGTTGTAGGACTTCCATTCAGCTAGATGGTTTTTCTGTAGTTTAGTTGTAATTTTGATGTGGTTATGAAAAGAGGCAACCACCGTGTTTACCTACTCTACCATCTTGACTAGACGCCCTAACTGCTGTTTCTCTTAAAGAAACTGGATTATTTACTCCTGAGACTCCATCTTTTACCACATCTTCCTCTTATCATGATGAGGCACTTTCATGGTGCTTGCAGCATTGCCTGAGGCATACAACCTCACTTCTCTGGGACCTTCAGCTAAAATTCCTAAATTAGGCTCCTTCCTTTCCACTGCATTTCAAAAGTCCAAGGTTAAAAGAGGCCTTTATGATTTCTCACTTGTCTTCAGAATTTAAGCACCAGTAATCTCATAATAGCTCACTCAGGAATTGGTCATATCATATACAGAAGTTTGTTCTAGTTTATTGGGATAAGCAATCTAGAAAGGTCTGTCTGTTACATCTCAATTTTGATACAAGAATCCTGGAAGGCTACTGTTTCTGCATCAACAAACAGCTAGTAATTCCTTGATTGAAATGCTATTACAAAACCAGCAGGCACTAGCCATCTTGACGGCTGAGGTTGGAGGGATTTGCACATTACTAAGAAAAGTTACTACTTTTATAGTAACACCTCCAGACAGTTTGTAGAGCATTTACAGATAATAAAATGAAATATTAAGAAACTGGCATAAACAGAACCTTGGCCATAAATAGGCATTCTGAACCATCTTTTCACCTGCTTGCTTTTTAGAATCAGGTCCCTCCTGAGATCGAGATTATAAATGCTAATGATCTTACTCATATTAGAACTAAGTAATTTGGTTACTCTCAAAGTTATTCTGGCTTACTTTAATCAATATTTTGCAGTTAGCCCTTCTCCATACCAATTTATGATTCTCATACCTTGCTCAATTCTCAATCAAGGTGTGTAAACTTGAATGAGTATATACAACGAAACACAAATCAATTTTGTTCTTCAAATTCTGATCTTCATCCATGATCAGCAGGAATGACTATCAAAACCAAATTTTCCTTCTCCACAATGATTATCACTACTGTCATCATCATGTTCCTGTCCTAGAAGACATAAGGACAAGAGTTACAGTTTGTTTTTTGTCTCATACTAGAGTACTGGTTTACTGCTGCCTTTACTGTTGCTATGGTCTCTACTTATACATTGAGCAAATAGAGTGCCCCCTCTAAGTCTCAGGGGCCATCGCTGAAGACGTGAGCATGGGAGATCTTAAGAGCTGGAGAAGAGGGGTGCAATGGCTAAACAAATCTGACTGTCTGAAACCTAATCCACCATCTTAAGTGAACCTGGACATGACGGCCCTATTTCTCTCAAAACTGAGCAATAAGAGGCTCCTTTTCTCTCGACATGATAGCCACACTGGCAGTAACTGCAAGTGTACCTCCTGCCGCTCCAATCGCAGGCCCCTGATGTGGCCCCAGCCCCAGTCCCAGCACTAGCCCCAACTTCAGCTCCAGCCAGCTGGGGTTTCAGCTTCAGTTCCAGCTCCAACGCTGGTTCCAGCTCCAACTCCAGCTCCACCATCAGACCCCCGACAGCCACTGCTATGACCACAGCCTGGGCCATACCACTACCACCCCTTTGCACCAGCACCAATCTAAAACCCCGGCGCAGTCTCCGGCTTGTCCTGCTCTACGAAGCCCCTTCTCCAGCGGCTAGCGGCCATGTGATCAAGCTGCACCGTCATTTTAGCCTCCATCATGGACAGTCAGGAGCGACGCAAAGAAGGTGCTGCCAGGATTATCAGAACCTTGCTGAGAGCAGTTGACAAGCACTCAGTGGAAGTCAACAATTGCTCTTCAGTACCACACAATGAGTCAAAAGAAGACGTTGTTGTTGACATGAAATTTGCTAAGAACATGTATGAACTGCACAAGAAAGTTTCTCCAAATGGGCTGGTGCTCTACAGGCCATGACATTACATAGCACTCTGTGCTGATTCACTGAGTACTACAGCCCGGAAGCCCTCAACCCCATTCACCTCACTGCGGACAGGAGCCTCCAGAATGGCCGCATGAGTATCAAGGCCTATGTCAGTTAATGGATGTCCCTGGGAGGACCATGGGGGTGAGGTTCACACTTCTGACAGTGAAATATGCCTACTGTGACACTGAATGCATTGTAGCTGACCTGATCGTGAAGACCTGTTTTAGCCCTAACCGAGTGATTGGACTCTCAAGTGACTTGTAGCAAGTAGCAGGGTCAACTGGCATCCAGGGTGCTCTACGCACAGTGTTACATATGCAGAAGATGTACTATCTGGAAAGGTGTCAGCCAACAATACTGTGGGCCGCTTCTTGATGAGTCTGGTTAACCAAGTACCCAAGACAGTTTCTGATGACTGAGACTATGCTCAACTGCAACATCAATGACTTACTGATGGTGACCTCCTTGGCCAACCTCAAACATTCTCAGATTCCCCTCAGTGGGAAACTTGTAAACACGTGAATGGGCTCCAAGCAGCACTCCTGCCATGCTGGGCCCCAACCTTCGGACTCAGAACAGAGTGAAATAGAAATGGCTTCTTGTGATTTGAGTCACACTGAGTCAGTCAAATGCCTGTGACTAAGAAAACATGGCCTCACTTTTGCAAATGGGAAAAAAAAAGATTGAGGAATGAACAAAAAGGTAAGCAGGGAGGCTGAGATGTAAGGGGGATATAATTATAGAACCAGTCCAAACTGGCTTTGTCTTGTTTTTAATGAGATATTAAGTTATTTTTCAAAAATAACAGACAAGACCACAAATCATGCAGTCAGACATGCACACTAAAGAAAGAATTCACCCTAGAGTAACCTTTCAACATCACCAGGTTGAAATCCACCATGGACTACATATTAAACCCCCCAATTTCAAACATGCAATGCATAACAAGACACGATGCCCTAGCACCTGCGTACTAAACTCTCATTATGCTTTAATAATGTAATAATGCAATATACATAACCTTCCCTAGATTCTCTCTTTAAGTGCAACCCAGAAACCCTTGGTCAAAGAGACAGATTTTAACCTTGTCTCCTGTCATCATGCTAGTCGACTTGGCGATAATAGTTTTTCTTTTCTCAAACACTAATGTCATAGTACTGGCTTCTACGTGCATCAGGCAGCAAGCCCTTGCTCAATAACAAGCAAATTAAATTATCTAATTAAAGACAAAGATTGTCAGACCTAATTTTTAAAAATCATATATTGTCTACAAGATATTTTCTTGAAACATGAAGACACTGGATGATTGGGACACAGGGAAGAATAGAAAAAGTAAGCCATGAAGAATACTATCCATAAAAAAAATCTATAGCTATACTAATAGCAGGCAAAATAAATTTAAAGACTAGAAGTATTACCAAAAATAAGAGACCAAAAAATTAAATCAACAATTAACAATTTTAAATTTGTTTTAAAACATAACCTCTAAGTATATAATGCAAGAACTGATAAAACTAAAGAAATAAAAGGGCTGTTGCAACAAAGTAGCAAATGTAAATCACTGACTTTAATTCTGCTAGATACAGATTTCTTTAGAAAAAGTTTTTATCTGTTAAATAACTTTATTCACTAACAAGAATAAGACTGCACCAGCAATCTAAATTTCCTGTCATAAAAGATAATTGTTTCTCTAGGTATTGTTCTAGAAAATATCAAGTCACAATCTCTTAAGGTCATCTTTTAATTAAATTTTCACTTGAGTACACTTTTTGTTTTTTAAAGAAGTGTGCTTCCGCCTGCTTTGGACACTCTAATTCTTTGTTCCCTGTGACCCATGCATAAATTGTTTCTGCTTTGACAATGTTCATCCTAAATCATTTACAGCCAATGTTCCATAACAATTAGAAATTGTACCTTGTATTTAAAATGTCGTTTAAAATGTATCTTGGCATGAAAACAATTTGCAGCCCCAAAAGGAAAGAAAAGCTATCTTTTACTGAAAGTGAGGATGTGACTAAAGAGGTTCAAAATTCATGAAGTATTCAGCATTGACTAGGAAGATTTTTTGTGTCATAAAAATATATAGCAACAGAATGTGTCAAACATAATTAGCAAAGTAATAAATTGTGCATGAATTCTACTTGTTAACTATAAGAAATCATCAGCAAAGAAAACTTGGTAGTTTATGATCAATTTCAACTCAATTCCCTCATCCCCACCTAAAGTTTTTAAATCACCTTTAAAATTTAAATTTGCATTATATCTCACTTATAGTGACTTAAAGGGATATTTAAAAAATTGACTGAAGAAAGAAATTCCTATTGAAATTTCAACTAACGTTTACTAATCACATGGGTCAGACTTTAATATGTTCAAATTCATTTAATCTTCAGAACATTCTAGGAAGTGCCTTATTTTGTAGAGGACAATATTAACATACAGGATTGTGTAGTTGTCCATACAACATAGAGCAAACCCAGGACCAGAGTTGGGATTCCAGTCTGGCTACTTGACCTCATACCACAGACACCACTAAACTACCTTAGAACAAAAAAGTCTTTCATATTTTTATGACTACAACTTCAAGATATGTAATTTACATGACAACTCAACATATATCCACATGTATAACCATAAAATAGTTCTTGAAAAAATATATGCAAGGCAATCTGATATTTTCTTTTATAGTCTACCCTATTATTTAAATTATGTTTGCTACTTCTTAAGTTGACATCAAAGATTACTGATGAATTGCACCTAAACTTCAAGAGCCATTATAAAAATATACTATTTTACAGCAGTTTGTTCTCAAAAAAAGTTATTATTTTGTGATCAATGCAGGGGAGTTTTAAAAAGACTTTTGCCTGTCTTCTAATCCCATAGATTCTCTTGAAATGATCTGAGATAAGATCTAAGAATTGGGAGTTTAATAAAAGCTCCCTAGCTCATTTTAATGTGCAATCAAGTTTGAAAATCACAGTTTTAGATCATTCCATATGCTACCGCAAGGCTTGTTAGACAGAGATTGGATCACAGGTCTATGGATGAAGTCGCCAAATTGGCAACTGCAACTGTCATTTCTTTGTTCTGGTAAAGACAATCAACCCAGAAGAATACCCTCCCTCAACCTTTCTCTCGACTCCAATAAAAATCTAGACAGAGGTATTTAAGAGGGGAGATTTTTCTGTGGAAGTTCTCTTTCTCCTTGAATTTTCAACAGTGGCTATCTAAGCAGACTACCTAGAAAAAAATAAGATTAAACAACAGTTTTGTTGTTCTGAAGGAGAATCTCCTGCTAAGGTATGTATCAGAAATACACACATAGGATTTTGACTTTAAATTTCTAACTTTTGTACATATTCTCAAGCTTATGATTCATAGGGTGTGATATATTATAATGAAATATTATTCAGCCTCATGAAAGAAGGAAAACCTGTCATTTGCAACAACATGGATGAAACCAAAGAGCATTTTGCTAAGTAAAAAAAAAAAAGTCAAACTCATAGAAACAGAGAATAGAAAATGGTTGCCAGGGGCTGGATGTGGGAGAAATATAGAGATGTTGGTAAAAGGATACAATTTCTCCGTAATAATATGAATAAAGTCTGAAGATCTAATGTATAAACACAGTGACTATAGTTGATAATACTGTTTTGTATAATTGAAATTTATTAATAGACCTTAAATGCTCTTACCAAAAATAAACAAAAAAAAAAGAAGAAGAAATATGTAGGGTGCTAGATGTGCTAACTCAATATATAAGGGGAATCTTGTCAAAATGTGTACAGATATCACATTATCATGTTGTACTCTTTAAATAACCTTATAAATTGGTTTGTCTATTATACCTCAGTAAAGCTGAAGAAAAAATAGAAATAGTCATGCTACCTAAGAATATCAAATGTGCTTAAGAAAAAAATATTGTCAGTGATAAACTTCACCAAATCTTTAAAATTTCTGAAAGACTGTGAGGAACAACAGTCATACCAACTGGTTGCACAATTTACATCCAATTTCACAATCTATTCACTCTTTTCTGCTGATATATGTAGATGATTTCTAAAGTCAATCATGGGTAGAAGAGTCTTTAAAAAAACATAATGATCAATCTGCATTTATGTTGTTTTTGTTTGGATTGGATTTTCTATGTAATTTTAAACTGTTTTCAAAGATAGCATATTAGAAAAAGCAATTTTAAGGTGGTGGCCTCATGAGCATACACCTATAGATGCTGTGGACCTCTCTTTCTATGTTATTTTCAAAGCTAGTACAGACAATAGACATCAAACTGACCCCAAGGCGATCTGTCAGCATGATGGAGATTGAACTTTGCCTTCCCAAAGCACAGTTTGCCATGTACTTGTGATAAATTGCTGAAAACTATAATCAAGTGGGGTTCACTTGAGGGGAAAAAAAAAGAAAATAATACCTTAATACGTTGATGTTAAAAAGTAGATACACCTTACACAACTCTTTTGTCTTCAATTACATCTAATAGAGGAATTACATTTTTCATTTAAAAAATAATTGCATTATTATTTAAATTTTATAATAGTGCCATCACACTGACACTATCTAAGTCATGAATCTATAGAAATCTATAGGTTTCTATAATGTTTGATTAATTTTAAAAAACATTATTAAAAGTTCACTCAAATAAGTTATGTTTCTCCAAATATCATCAATGGAAGCCACAAGGATTTTCCAAAATTGCTTTAATTTTCAAATGCATTTGAACAATTATCTGGCATTACCTTTCTTTAAGTACAGGTCCCATCATTTTGTTATAAAATATCAAAAACACAACAATATTGCTGTGTAAATATGTTGCTTCCTTTCCTCAAATGTCAAGCACATCATTAAAAGGCTGTTGTGCTTTTTCTTTGTCACATTACATAACTTGTACTAGAATCTCTTCTAATTTTGACTTTAAATTAAGGTAAATGTCGATCAATTTGACTAAACATGAGCAATTATTTTACTGTTTTCAGTGGCAACATTACAGAATGAGAACATTAACTTGCACCTTCAGCCTACTGGCTTTTGTTGCATGCTTCACGGTAAGTTCCCCAGTCATAAATATTCTCAATGTACTTCTTATTAATTATAACTTCAAACAAAGTTTGAATATCAATAATGTTCTCCTTATATAACAATATAATGACAAGATGTCGATCATTATAGACTTGTTTCTATTTCCTTTTTTCTTTCTCTTTCTCATATGACTCTGGTAAGTAGTTGTGGGCTTCTCTTTCTCATATGACTCTGGTAAGAAGTTGTGGGCATAAAGAGAAAGACTACAGGTAGACTCTGGGAGAACTGTCTCATCTAGGAACACCTCTTCCTTTTTTCTTTTTCAAACTAACTACAATCAGAAGTATAATTGAAGCTTATTGAATGCTTTAAGGCTATAGGAAGGAGAAAAATATAGTACTATCCTGAGAGAAGCTATTTGTAATCATTAGTCTATATTATGCAATGAATAATGTCAATGGGCACTAGCAGTAATATAAGCAGATAGTGTAGGCTTATTATTCTGGTACATTTAACGACATCTGTATAAATATTCTTGGACAAGTGGTTTATTTTCACAGAGCTCAGATTCTAATTTATTATATGATGTTGAAATAGACCAATATTTCATTACATTGGATACCTTTATCAGAACACTCACTCTAATTATTCACAATATATATTTTCAGACCCCTATCCCAGGGCTGAAAAACATAATGTCTGGCTTTTGGGCCTGGAGATCTGTATTCCAGAAGATTCTTATGTATGCTGAAGTTTGAGACCACTCAAATAGATTTTTCAAATTAATATCTTGTGCTATTGTTATAATTGCCTAAGGTATATAAAGAAAGCATTTAAGATAGATACAACTGAAATCAATACATCCTGTGAAAAATTCTTAGGTTAATGAACATAATTAATTATCAAACTTATCATGCTAGAATATACCACTTTTTGGAAGCATTCCACCACACATTGTGAAAAATATGACTTCTCTCACCACATTAATAAATTTTGCTTCAGAATTTCCAAAAATGTTAATAGATTAGAAGATAAAGGAAGTTTTGTGGACACATAGACTTGGAAAAGTTAGGTAAAATGAAATCTAACTTCTTGACTAGAACAATTTTCAGATGCAAAAACAAAGAAAATGCTATGAATAGTCTCCTTCCTACAACCCTGTTTCATACTAACAATAGGAAATTTCCGAGGAGCCTTACACAGATCATCAATCTTGAAAACTTTTACAAATTAATGGCACATTTTAATTCAAGAAGCCTAAACTGCCAAACTAATGCAACTTAAGATAAATTCTTTTCTAGTATAAAAGATTATAGAATCTCATTTATATCAGAAGTAAAGGATTCTATGTCCTAAAAAAACACGAGTTTAGTACATGGATTTCTCACATTAGAGTTAAACTTTGCAAAAACCCTGGAAGGCCAGATGGGTACTTAGGATGCTCCAACACAAAGAACAGAGCAGCAAAAGAGGTAAGCCCTCAATAATGAAATGAATGAGTGAATGGGCTTCTGTGTAGTTGACTCCACAAAAAACAAATAATTTTCTGACACCTGCTAACTCATGCCATTTTCTAGGATGTCCGAAATATGGCATAGGGATGAATTATAAGCCAGGTCTAAGCTCAAAAACGAAGGGTCCATAATTGACAAGGGATGTCTGTCATGCAGAAGATGGCTAAAGGCAGCACATTTTCCAACAACTGCCATCCCTAAAGCAGAGAGTCCTTTGTCTGCAGTAATCTGTTCAATAAGATATTCTGGTTAAGATGTTAGTCTGGAAGTTTCTAATCTCTAATAACAAGAAGTAAAAGTTGAGCGAAAAGGTAATAAGGAATTACCAAAAATGAACCAAAACCCTTAGTTTGAACTAAACTGACTATAAGCAGTTGTCAAATAATCTAGGCCAGCCAGTAATTCTCAAAACTTTACAAACTTAATAGTATTTTGTAGAAATTCATATTCTGATCTAATAGGTCTCCACAAGGCCGTGGAGTTTACACCTTTAACAAGCTCTCAGGTGATGCTAAGGCTGCTGGTCAGCAAATAATATTTTGAATAGCAAGGCTCTGGCCAGCGGAGGCCATAAAAACAAACTGAGAAACAAATGAGGACTCCTTCAGGATTTGTTCCTCTCAGATGTCTTCAAGGGAAGAACCTTGTTGGCTCCTTGCATTGTGCAAGGAAGGAATTAGCAGATTGTCATTATGTAAGGGAAATTTCTGCTTATCACTACCTCATATAATGCAGTCACCTCAAAATATTCATTGAACACCTGCTGTCAACCTGGCACTATTCTACAGAATATGCTGTTTGCAGTGAGCAAAACAGACAACAAGTTACTAACATCACGCAGCTTATATGTAATGCAGAAAAAAGAAGAAGGAATGTTGACCACTGGGCAAAGTGAGAGGAGACTAGAACAAGGTTAAAATTTTAGATAAGATAGCCAGATAGAAATGACATTTGAGTAGAGACCTAAAGGAGGTTGAAATACAAGTCATGCAAGCAGAGGAAGTAGAAAATGTCAAAATCTGAAGGAGAAGCATGCTCACTTGATGTGAGGAACGAGTTTAGGAGAGCTGATACAGAGTGAGAGAAAAAGAGATGAATGGGAGTTGAGACCAGAGGGACAGAGGTAGATTAGACAGCATAAAGTTTCATGAGCCTTTGCAGAGCTTTGGTTCTTACTCTGAGTGACAGGCAAAACTTAGTGTATGAACTCACTACAAGGTCACAGAAAGATATAGTCTCCTTCCACACACTATCACTACCATCGTTAGTGATGGTTTGTCAAGAAAACAAAATTTCTAACATACCTGAACAGCATCCATAAATATTTATTACATGCTTCCCATGAATAGTAGTGTAATAAGGATAGAAAAAAATGATAAATATGATCTCTGACTTCAAGGGGCTTAAATGTGTTTGAGAACACAGGATAGATGGTAATAATAGCCAGAACAGGGGTTAACAAACTTTTTCTGAAAAGTGCCAGACAGTAACTATTTTAGACTTTTTGGGTGATATGGTCTCTGTAGCAACTGATCAACTCAGCCAATAGAGCTCAAAAGCAGCCACAATAAACAAATGGGTGTGGCTGTGTTCCAGTGAAACTTTATTTATTGAATCATGCAAGCTGCATTTGGCCCACCACTTTGGTTTCTCAACTCTTGAGCTACAGAGATACATACAAAGGCAATAGTAAAAGCCTAAATACTTCATTTATGAAATTGTCATAAGATTAACAACATTATTAAGGAGTTTACAGAAAGTAATACTGAAGTTTCATTGACTATCTATACATACCAAATTTTATACTAAATTGTCATTTTTGAGTAATCACTGATCTTTGTGAAGAAATTAAGTTGTATGTTGGGGATAGAATCCAGGATAATTAGCAAAAAGGATATTAGAAAGTAGAAACAAAAAGTCGAGTCTAGCTTTACCTAGTATCAGCCTAGAAATGAAAAGGGATAGCTACGGAGTACACTAGTTTGAGAACAGACTTCTTCGATATATGAAATGTAAGATGATATTATAGCCCCAGGGAACAGAGTAAGGGATTTAAAAGATGTTGAAAGGAAAAGTGATAATTAAGAGAGAAAAGGCCCTGGGGAGGGAGAGGAGATCTATACAAATACAGGTGAAGAAGATGTTCGTGAACAAGAAGGGGGACAACTGATTATAGGTGTGTTTTATAGGTATGTGGGCAGAAAAGCAGTTCTTGTGATAGCCTCAATGTTGTGAAATAGAAGGCAAGATCATCTCTGTTGGGGATAGGAGGAAAGAGGGATAGAAAGGAGTGTTGATGCTGAGGAGACAACATTTGGGGGGAAATGGGGAAGAACAGATTAGCATCGCTGAGGTACCGGATGAAGGTAGACACTATGAATCTCTTGTGTTCATGATCTTAGAGATTTGTGGTACTCTCTAGCAATGCTCACCGGCCTGGAAGTAGAAATAGAGAAGGAAATTTGTACAGAATTGGTACAAAATTTTGATGTTTTCTTGGGCAATATGGTAGAAAGACAGAGAGGGAAAAATTTGGTGATTGCAAGAGAGTGGCCAGAGATTTGTACCTTCATGAACCATCTCTCCTGAACAAAATGGTCTTCTGACTGTTTCCAGGATATGATTTGTATTTTCCTGACCCTATTCATTTGCTTATAACATATTTCTAATTTGTTTTCCTCTTCCCATATTAACTATTTAAGCCTCATTTCAAATGTTATTTTTCCTACAAGGCAATCCTTAATCCTCTATCTTTTGCCAAAACTAAAATTCTCCTTCATTGTTAAACAATTTAACAATTAACAATTATTTCTTGAACTGCTACCAGATCTATAAACCAAATTTTTTTACTCACAACCATGGAGGACAAAATAGCTCAAATTTACATTGAGTCCTTACCTTATTTACTATGTCTAAGCAATTTACATAGATTATATATGATTCTATCAACCACTGTATAAGAACCATTTCTATAATCATTTTAGAAATGAGAACAAAGAGGCAGAAAGTGTGTAAACACCTAGCTTGCTTGCTACTATAGAAGGACTGGCTCTAAACATCAGACTCTAGTGTCTTTGTCTTAAACAATACATTACACTGCTTCCTACGGAGTTTTTATTGTATTGCCTTGGATGTAGTTTCTATTTTAGTTCAGACTCATGTAAATAAGGGTTCATATCTGAATTTTTTTCCCTTAGCCTTTAAAAGTTATGTTGCATAAAATAGTTTCTCAATAAACGGTTACAGAATTAATGGTCTCACTGAATTCTTAGAATGGGGAGTAAGAATATTCCCATGTAGTTCCTACTGCCTTACAGGATATTTGTTCTCATGCAAAGATGTCCACAGGGATATTTGATCCATGCTAATAATATTTGAAATTTGGTGCTGTCCAAAACATCCACACTTAGGAAACATGTTTGGGTGCAAACAGCTAATAATATGTATTTATATATTTGGATTACAAGGTCAGTACATAAAAAACACTATCATGTTTGGTACAATAAATGTGTCTGTATTGCCAATAATAACCTTTCAAATCTCAGTAGCCTAGAATGTTCATGGCACATGGGGTTATACAAATGGGTCGGCATGGTCCAAATGTCTCTGTGGATGTTTTGGACAGAACCAAATGTCTGTGAATCATTCCATGGGAGCATTTACTTTCATCTGAAACTACTTGCAAAGGTAGTCTCTTTTATTAGGCAATTATAGTAATTTGGTCTGCTCTAAAACCTGTAGGTCAGAGAGTAAAGTTGTCTTATTTTTGTTATTTTGTTTTGCATTTAATACTACCTTACTTTTTATTGAGTGCTCAGAGTTCCAGAAGGGAAGGGAAATATTGTATTTGTTTTTTTTCTAACTTATTTTCTCCATGAAATATATGAATGTTTGACTTTTAGAAGCATATATTCTAATGTTTGAACTTTAATTGGTCAAATATATAAACTTATTTTTTATTTTTGTTTGGTTTTTATCTCCACAGTCCAGTGATAGCCATAGAGTTCACAGGGGACCGTATCAACCTGGCCATTTCCCACTACGCCCTCAATGCAACAAGCCAAGACAGGTTCTACCACGCCCTCTTCCTGGTCCATCAGGGATCTTTCCTCCAGGTCTTCATCCTCCCTCTGGCCCAAGGCACATTCTACATCCACCCTTCCCACTGAAACCTGGTGGACGACCTCCATTCCCTCCACATTTTAAACCAAAACCTTTCCCTCCACGACCTATTATAGTGCCAAATCCTCACAACCCCTGTCCTAAACCTCAACCCTCAATTAAAACAACCACTAGACCTACAACCAGAACCACAATCACTACAGAACCCACCACCAGAGCAGTAGCCACCACTTCCGCAGAACCCACAACAAGAGAAGTCATCATCATTCCCACAGAACCCCCTACAACAGCAGCCACCACCTCCACAGAACCCACTACAATAAAAACAATCACCACTACCACAGAACCAAGTACAATAGCTACCACCACAGAAATCAGCACAACAGCCATCACTTCCACTGAACCAACTACCATAATACCCACTGCTGGAACTTCCCCAGAACCAACCAGCACAGCAGAAGCCACCACCTCAACAGAGCCTCCCTCTTCATCAACAGTCCCAACCAGCACAGCAGAAGCCACCACCTCAACAGAGCCTCCCTCTTCATCAACAGTCCCCAATACCACACCATCAGCAGTAACCACCGTGACACCAACAACTCTCAGTCGAAATGAATTACGCAGGAGAATTCTTCAGCTTATTTGGGATAAAATCTCTTCCCTATTTGGTTGAAGATGTAGGAAATTATATTTTCCAAACTGCTCTGAGTTCTTAGGAGAAATAAATTTCAACTATATCAATTGAATCAACCTTGATCTAATGGGCACACAAAAAAAATAAAGTACTATTTCAGCAATAATATACACTTATTGTTGCCATGATGACTATCATTCTATCCTATATTTTATTACCTACCAACAGCTGATAAGTCAGTTTCCCAGAAAGAAAGAGAAGACTATTTGGGAAGGGAGGGTGCATTTAATTAAGAGTCTACTTAAGCAGGATTAAGTGAACCAACAAGGGAAATTGAGGCATTCAGGGTCTAGCCACAGTGGAGCTGGTAGTGTACCTAGGCTTAATGGGGCAAAAAGGATCAAATTCTGATACCAGAGCCTGAGTGAGAGTTGGGACAGTGGACGAAAGGCCACGTAGTGAAACCTGTTGCTGTGAAGGGATGTAGCTATCAGATACATCCATACCACCAGATAACTACCATGCAGCCCACAGCACAGAGAGAGCAGGATAGCATCCCTATCTCTCTCCTTCTATTGCTTTTATCAGTGGACTCCAACCAAAATTCCACAGGCAAGGGAATCTATGTAATAAAGTTTGTATGCTCATCCTCCTAGGTTAGAGAGCTAAGCAGAGAAGGGTGAACTGTTAATGAAGAACTATCAGTACATAGTGTCATGTCTCAGCATCTAGAAGCCAAATAAGTGGGCAAGTAAATAAATGAGAGTTTCTGGCTTCCTGCACAGAAAGGGGAAGACATGGCAGCAAGATAAATTATAAAATTATATCCATTTTATTGCCATTTCTTGGAAATGCACATACCTATGGGGAAACTAGACAATAAAAATGGAAGTATATAATATAATTTCGAAGAAAATAAACATAAAATAAAAATGAACTAGAAAGAATATATACATAGATTATCGATATATTTAATATAAATCAAATATATATTAAAAATTGTGGAGGTGTTTCCTTAAGTATAAGTATGGCAGCACAGCTTATAAATATAAAACATGAAATAATATCTTAATAAATTGATCATTTTATCTCCCCTCGTATATCTCTCAAATTATATAATCACTTTTCATAATAATGGTATCATTGAGCTATTGATTTCTGGAATGAAAAGTCCATTCTATCTATTCTAGCAAATCTAAATGTCTGAATGTGACACGAGGCAGTATTTTATTTACTTTATTAAAGTAGAATTAAAATGAATTTTGGTTATTTTAGAAACTTACTTTTCAGATTGCAACCAGAAAGTATAGTGATAGACTTAATTTTTTTGCTCAATCAACCTAATAACATTAGTGAAGTACACTGCTGTTACTTTAAAATTCTATTTGTTTCTGGCTATTGTTCTCTGATTCTTTACCAAAAAGATTACACCAAACCAACTCTTTATGAAATGTATGAAAAATCAAATTTACATGTATTTGTACTTATGCATATTTGGCCTTTTAAGAACATTTCTGAACTCTTGCTTTAGAACACTGCATGCCAAATTTTCCCAATGTCCTTGTCAGGTGCCATCACCATAATCTGGCTTATAAACCTCTGTGCTCCTTAAGCATTACAAATAAACCCATGCCCCATGAATTTTCCACCATGGGGCCATCAAAATCTCTACACTGTCCTCTCTCTGCTGCCTCATCTGCTCCTGCTAGCAACTGGACAGATTCCTGCCAACTCCAGTTTGACCCCCATTTAGTAAACAAATACTACTAGGCATTTCACTATGACCTGTGTGAAAACATAATCAAAAACACATTTCCTGCCATCAGGAACTCTTTAATTTTTTGGCTTTTGGTAGCTATTATCTTATCCACAGAGTTTTTAAGCAGATAGTTTTTGCCATTTCTGGCATATGCCCTATTCAGTCACCAGGCTAGGTTGGCCACCTGGAAAGATCATTTTGATAAAAAATGTTACATGCCCAGTCCTCTCTATCCCCCCATGAGCCCTTGGGAAAATGAATTTGCTGACTCATATCACACTGACACTCCAATGGAAGACAGAGACTCATTAGTTTTGTAAGTTTGTCATTATTATATTGGGTCCTGGATAATTCAAGATAATCATATTAAGGCCAGATGATTAGCAACCATAATTTCATCTTCCATCTTAATTCCCTTTACCATGGAACAGAAATGTTTACAGGTCAGGGATTAGAACATGGACATCTTGAGAGGTGGGAGAAGTTTTATTCTTCCTACACAAATGAGGAAAGGACAGGGATTCTGCCAAACACCTTACAGTGTGTAGGATAACCTATGCAAGTGCCAGTAGCACTGAAATTGAGAAAGCCTGACCTAGGGTGACAGATAAATTATTCTGGGAAAGTTAGCTATGAGAAGGCAAAGGGAATCCTGCGGAACTAGAAAACTTTCATGTCTTGATCTGGGCTCTGAGCACACAGGTGTGTGCATATTGAACATATGGAACACTTGAGTTGTAACATGTGTAAAGGTTAAGATGCACACACTTTACTGGAAGTATGTTATGCCTCCTTAAGGAGACTACTAATTTTTAAAATGGTTGTTAAGCTTATGGTTTTGAAATATGGAAGTAAATACTAGAAGAAATAGCTAAAAGAGTTGGGAGCAGTTGCCTCTGGAGAGCAGCCTAGATTAAAGGGGTGGGACGGGTGGGACTAGAACTGCTATCTTTCCACTTATAGTAGCAATCGATCTATAAACTATATTACCTTGAAAAAATTAATAATTCAAAAGTTACAAAAAAGGCAAGAAAAAAAAAAACTACCCGCCTGCATTTAGCCTTGGAAACCTGACAACCTCATCAAACAGGGACAACTTGATGTCACTGAACTGGGATGTCGACAGATGAGACAAAGAAACTCTACATAAGCCATCACTAGCAAAAGTTTTTCTATTTAACACTTGTATGATGCTGCCAAACACTAAGAGATTTACAAACATTAACTCATTTAATCCTCAAAACTATTATCATCCTCTATTATACAGACTAAAAATGTCAGAGCCAAGATTTAAAAACAGGCAGTTTCATGTTTTATCTAAACTTTTGGTAAGCCATAAAGTTCTGGATATTAAAACTATGAAATGCACACTTTCTATATTTTTAATTCCAGATGAAATATTAATAAAGCCGAATGTCTCACATTTACTCACACTTAATCTCACTCTTTCTCTCTCAGAATCTCACATACCTCCCACAAATAGCGTCAGATAAACAACACCAGTTTACCTTTTTTTTTTGTTTATTAGTAAAGATAACAGCAGTGGTCACATTAATAAATCTTTAGTGCATGCTTACATTATGATGTAGTCTACTCCTGCAGAGAAATAAAAAGACTAACCTCAGAATCCCACGCTATGACGAAAGGGCAGATCCAGATTTTGTGTGACCTGAATCTTATACAATTTGGGTGGTTTTCTTAAGAAAAAGAATACAAAATTATAAACTCTAAATTATGCATATATTGAATTTTTATTCAGAAAAATATAAATCTCAAAAAATTAAAAAATTTTTAAAGCTGACAAAATCCCTCTATATTACATTTTAATAATTAACCACCTAAGTAATGTCTATAATTCTTGTTATCCTGCATATTTGTAAATTCTTTGATTATCTCTACACATGAAATGATTTTATAATTTTTATAAAAATAAAAGATAATAAAATTCAGCTTTCCTTAGCATGGTTAATTAAAGCATCTTTTTATTATTCATAGTTTAAATTTTTCATTTAAGCTTTATAACTCATAACTGGCACCATGTAAATTTTTTAAATCTTTGTCAAATGTTGGAAAACTTTTACCAAGTTTCTTTCATATGTGAGCTAAATTTTCTTGTAAAGGTAACTTAAACACCTTTTGAAATAATGGCAATTTATTGATGATGTTCTCAATTTCAGTGATATATTATGGGTTTTATATCTGTGAAGTTAGCATTTCCTGAAAATGCACCAAAAAAATGTGGCTTAACACAGAAATGTACTCACTGTCTGAATAGCTTGGTTCATGCACTATAAAAACAGAAAATCTAAAAATTCTATTTCATGATATTCCTGAGATAGATAAGTGATAGATAATAAATGATAGAGAGATGATAGATAATAGATAGATATAGATAGATGATAGATAGATAGATAGATAGATAGATAGATAGATAGATAATAGATAGATGATAGATAGATAGATAGATAGATAGATAGATAGATAGATAGATAGATAGATAGATAATAGAAGAATAGATGATAGATGAAGTTTATAATTTTTTATGCTGAATAATCAAGGCAAGAGTTTCCATTTTGACTAGGCATCAATGAAAACTAATTGTCCTATTTACAATTTTACATATCTGATGACTGAAGAGACTCAGTTCTAGCCCTGTACCTTTCAAACTGTATTTCTCTTCCTCTCTATATTTCTTTGGGTGCTAGGTACCTTAGATATGTCCTTACTCTGATGTGACCTTTGGTCCTGCACATTCATATTATAATGCCAAGTAAGTATGTACAGTGGACAATAGAATTATTTATAGAAGACCTCTCTTACACAGGAAAGGCTAGCAACTGTAACTAAAAGTGACTGTGACCCACATAAATATATCCTAATATATCTAAACTATTTTCCCATCTCAACTTCCACATAATCTGTTTTCCAAAATGCCTGCAGTATCATTTCCAATGCCACCAGACACAAAGGGAGGTGAGACAGAAAGAATGCTGAAGAGGAAAAAGATAATGTATAAATATTTTATTTCAGCAAATATTGCAAAAGAATATAACCATATGACCACATCACTAGGTATCTTTCTGAAATAAAGAGGCTGACTTCATTTTTGATATTTGACTATTGGCAGAATTTAAATCCACATCCTCTTCCCTACCTACACTGTATCTGGACAACTAAGATAAGAAGGCCAGTATATATGGCATGTCTTTCAGTGCCTGAGGGCAGGTCAAACTTCACAAACCCCAAGTCCAGTGTGAACTCTTCCCCAGACCCACCTCTAACCACCATGAAGGCCTAACTCACTCTCTCTGCTTCTCTCAAGCCAGCTGTACCAGCTTCCCCCTGTGCTGATCTCCCCAGAAAGTCTCATTACATAAATAATAA
This sequence comes from Eidolon dupreanum, assembly GCA_028627145.1. Classification (NCBI taxonomy): domain Eukaryota; kingdom Metazoa; phylum Chordata; class Mammalia; order Chiroptera; family Pteropodidae; genus Eidolon; species Eidolon dupreanum. The sequence continues at coordinate 41,669,569 of CM053513.1, forward strand.
ACTTTTTCATATCCTCCTGTGTGTGTGGTGTTATCAGTCTTGACATCCAAATCAGTTTGCAGGATGGAAAGCTGGATAGGAGTCATTCCCAAGGAGTGAGAAGCCTGTGCAAGTGACCAGCCCTGAAGCTTAGCCATTATTAGCTCTGCATGGTAAATCCACTTCTGTATGTACTTCAATAATTTCTTTCTAAAACCTACACTCTGATTTAAGCAAGTTCAATGCACAAAAAAATCTGTATTTTCAAAAGAATATGAAGTAGGAAGGTAGTTCTACACTTAAGAATTTTTATATACTTCCTTAAAAGCACTTGGGACCTTCTCCAAAATACCTACTAATTAATCCAAAGTCTTGAAAGAACACACTGAATATACCAACAGAGTAAATACGTTGAAAGGCCAAGAGGACAACTTGAAAGGCTTTCTGTTCTTCAGCTGGAAAACAGAACACAACAAAGACTTTAGCTCAGTGCTAACAAGATCCTTCTGCTAAAACAGGAAACTGCTTCAACAGAGCATCAAGATTTTATGAGCTTTGAAGATCAGTATGCAAAAGACCTGCCAATTCAGAACAAAAAAGAAACCACTAAGATAATTTTGAATGTCATTTCCAGAAAATAAAGCATTCTAGAAAGCCAAAAAAAATTTCTCAATTTGTCCTTGGAACACGGCAATTCAGAGATTCGCACCTCTCATGGACACAGGTGATATCAACTGTGAGGTGAAATGAAAGATAAGGAATTAAAATATCAAATAAGTCTTTTACTGCTAAGTTCAAGTTGTTTCTCTAACCTTCTTCTGATGCACACTCTTAAGGATATTAATTTCGATGCAAAATAAACTTTATAAATTTTTTAATCCCAAAATTCTATTGTTAACCCAATATAAAATGTTTCATCTCCTTACATCACCAAGCGATTAGATTATAAAAATCTTTTTATTTATATAAATCTTAACTAAATGATGTATCTTAATTAAGAAACACAAAAGATAATTCCAAATCAATTTGCTAACTTGGCAAAGTTACCATACTCAAGTTTTGGTAAACTGTAGAGTTCTTTAAGAAGAAAAATAGAAAGTTTTGTGTAGACACTCTTCCCTATATTAGAAAACAAGTCTAAGACGTATGATACCAGTGTCAAAAACAAAATACAATGAAGAAAAACAGAGGTAAATATTGTTAAGTCCTAATTAAACAGAGTATAGTTCAGACAAAAGAGAGGACTTGGTACTAGAACAGAATATCCTGGAGATGGGTGGCTTCACAGGGCATGAATCTGGGAAACTCAAACTATAAGGACAGACAGACAGGCGGTTTCTGAAATCAATTGGCAGGCAGAATGAAAACAAATACCCACAGGCGAGCTGACTGTTGTCCAAGATAATAAATATGATTTCTTAATATTTTACATTTCACATAGTAAGGATTTACATATTTTTCTAAAAGAAATTTAATTCGTATAAGGCTAACACGCTATTCCATCTGAAAGAAATATGAAATTATATTTTCATTATTTTGAAAGATGAAATAAAAATCATTTACAGCAAAATGTATTGAAATCTTGCTCTTTACAGAGGTCTCACTTTGGTCCCAGGGAGGGAAGTTGCAAAGAGGTGTACCCTCTTTAGTGGGAGTGACAGTCATGTGATAACAGTAGAGGGCTATGGGAACACATGAGAAGAGAGCAATTTTGACTGGAAATCACTTTAGTAATTACATAAAAGAACAATTCAAAATGATGCTTACAAAGAGAATTTTAAAAATCACATATTTAATCCAATTAAATTATGTGAAAAAAAAGAGATTAATTATCCTGTGCAGTCAGTCAATATGTAATCATGATTAGGGCCTAGTACATAGTAGATATTCAATAAATGTTCAATAAACGTTGAATCAACTAATGAACATATAAAAAGGGAACAAAAGAAGGGAAAGAAAAAAGAGAAGAAGGAAAGGAGGAAGAGAGGGAGGGAAGGCAGGTGAGAGAGAGGGAGGAAAGGAGGCAGAGAGGAAAAAAATTCTTTCCAGTTCTAATGTCCTATAAATTTATAATGAAGCTTTTCAAGCATTCTGAGAACCCAAATTTTTTAATGTTTATGTTATATCCTGAAGCAAATGTACGCTCTTATAATGGATCTTCTCTGTTTAAGGACACAAGGAAATCTTGGTTCTAGTTATACTTGTGGTCCAAAAGAGTTAAGGTAGTTACTCTGATCAGAGAACATAACTTAGGCATTTCAACAACCTGACTTGCAGGTCCTTGGGAAGAAATAGCTGTACCAAGGGCAACTGCCAAACTACAAGTATAACAACTATCTGTTCCTTGAGCAAAAGCTGCAGTCTAAATGTGACAGTCCCTTCCTTCTCTAAACTGAATAGACAAGGCAAACTATGAAAAAAATTTCTTTCCCCCACCTTTTCACTTGTTTCCTTCATCTTCAGCTACTCCTGTATTGTGAAAATATCAAAACACAATAGTTGACAATAATCTACTGGACAAGAAATTTGAAAGCAATTGAAGTATCTCACATAGGAAGTTATTTAGAAATTCTCAATTTAATTATTTTGTGTTTCTATACAGGGGCAGGCCTTGATTTTAACATTTCTTATTTAACATTAATATTTTTTCTGATTGCATTAGTTTAAGATATACTTTTAGATAAAAATGATGCTGTGTTATTTCCAATATTCAAATGTTTGTTATAAAACGTAGCATAAAAAAAGCATTATTTTAGGCCTCATGGGACAATTAGTTCTTAAATAGCCATGTCTCATGTAAATGACTGTGCTGACCATTCCTTCTAAATCATTTAATCCTAAGTAATATGAATACAACTGATAACAGATACAGGATAGCTGATTATCTGACCTAATATAACTAGTGAATCTTGGATTACATACTATTTTTTTTCTGGAAACATAACTATTGCATTTATTTTATCTATATTTGGCAAGATTAAACACAGATAAGAATATGAGCTGTATTTGTCTTTTTATTTCACAAACTTTAATTTGTAATCAACAATTATTCTAGAAGTAAGGTCTTAGAAGTAATGACAGCCATAGCATATTAAAAAGTTGGCCCACAAAGTTATCTTCTAGCTATTATAAAATATTTTCAAAAAAAGTTTTGATGCAGGACAGGGCAAATTTCCCCAAATGATGGGGAGATCAAGCCCTGTACCAAGAGAAGAGCGTCCTTTGGCAGAGAGTGAAGAAAGAATTTAACACACACGCCAAAGTTAGAGGCAAAGAAAAGTTTATTAGAAAAGGGGTGACACTCCACAGTGTGGTCTCTTCTCAGAGGCAGAGAGTGAGAGGGACCAAGACAGACATGGAAAGACAGTGAATAGGAGACCTGAATGTTCAGGAAATTCAGTTTATATATCATTCTTTAGTTCCTGTGAGTTATTGTTTAAAAGACTTTGTTAACCCATTTCCTTTGATATGGACATACGGTGAAGAAGGGGAAGAGTATGTAGCTGTGAAAAGGTAAGAATATGTAGAGTGAAAGGCCTAGTTCCCAGCCTTTAATCCATAGGTTCCCCCAAGGTTTTAGCATAAAGAACGGCTATAGCGAGGGAAGAGGAAGAAGGTAGGTAGACGTCAAATGTGTGATGACAAAAAGAAATCTAGCTATGAGAGGTGAACACACAATGAAATATATATATTCTTTACTATTAAATTGTACACCTGAAACTTACTTAATTTCTTAACCAATGTCACCATTAAAATAATTAATTAATTAATTAATTGATTTAAAAAAAAAAAAGAATGACTCTTGGTTCCTGTTTCCCCTTCACAGGTGTGGAGAATGGGCTGTTATCCAGCGGAAATCTTTCTTTGTTCTGAAGGTGTCCTTCTGGCCTGGCTGTAGGGCTGATTAGCATATTGCAGTCTCCTATAGTGGCTTGATTAACATTTTTAATTCTCTTGACTCCTCCCTACATTAGTTTCTTCTCAGTCTTTTCACCTTGTCAGAATAAAGTCCCTTAGGAAACACAGAACTGATTTGAGAGCTGTACATACATGATTCAAATCCTAAGCTTCCCACATTTTTTGAATGTGACAATATCTAAAGGATTTAAATTCTTTACCACCATTTCACTGCCTCTCTGAGAAAAGTGAAGATGCATGAGCTTATGTATCTAAGTCATCTAATAAGGGCTCAAGGAGTGGTCAACTACATATGATATAAACAAGACTATTCTAGAAAGGAGTGTCCTTATTACTTAGTGGGAATACATATCAGAGAGGGCAGTTTCTAAAATTCCTTGTATCTCTAGCATTTGAAAAGTTTATGAAATGAAAAAACTTTCAGTTTCACACGGGACATCACTTGTAAAATTCTCAATCTTTTAGCAAGAATTGAAATGGGACATCTCCCTCCTCCCTCCTCCCCTCTCGTAACCACTAGTCCATTGTCCATGTCCATGAGCCTCTGTTTGTCCTATTCATTTGTTGCTTTTAGGTTTATATCCCACATGTAAGTGATATCATGAGATTTTCAACCTTTTCTGTCTGGCTTATTTCACTTAGTATGATTATTTCAAAGTCCATCCATGTTGTTGTAAATGGCAGTATTTCATCTCTTCTTATGGCTGAGTAATATTCCATTGTATATACGTACCACAGCTTCTTTAGCCAATCATCTATTGTAGTGTCTTAGCCACTGTGAATAATGCTGCAGTGAACATCGGTGTGCAAATATCTTTTTGGATATAGGTTTTCAAGTCTTTGGGGTAAATACTCAGTAGAGGGGTTGTTGGATCATATGGTAAATCAATTCTTCATTTTTTGAGGAAACTCCATGCAGCTTTCCATAGTGGCTGTACAAATTTGCAGTCCCACCAGCAGTGTATGAGGGCTCCTATTTCTCCACATCCTCTCCAACTCTTGTGGAGTTCTTAATCTTTTTAGTAAACCTAGTTAAGTTTTCTTTTCTCCTTTCTTTGGGAAAAAGGCCCTCTCCCTCAAATCCCAATAGTTGCCCTGAAACTGGTGACTCAGATCCTCTGGCTATTGATAAGGGTCATCAGCCCATTGTTAGCAGAAATGGGTTAGGCCAGGCAGGGCTCTTAGAGTCTGAAAAGAGAGGGGACTTTAGGCCAAAAGTCTTTTTTACTCTTCAAGAAATATATTAATCAAGACTGTTTCCCTTTACTCGCTTAAGAGGCAAATCAATAATAGAAGTTAATAGATATATTATTTAAATAACAAACCTGTATCTTCTTTTCCTTGTCTAGGGACTGAGGTGGAAGCGGGAAATTTCCTTGCACTTCAGCAGGAAATTCAAGACCCCATCCTGATTAAGGCAGAAAGGGAAAGAGCTCCATAAAACCCCAATAGGCAGGGACAACAATCTTTCTCAGCAGGAAGCAGATAAAGAAGAGACCTCCTGTCCCTCAACATCCATACTAACAATGACTCTTAGAAAAGAGTTAGGTAGGAAAGTTAGTTATTGGTTTCGGATCTGCCTGCAGACATTGATGTCATCCTATCCTAGAAGTGGTCCACCCTAATCCAACCACAATTAAACAAGCCAGAAAGGCTTTTTAGGCTAAAAGAAACTTCCACAAAGAAACAAGTAAGCAGAGAATTAGGTACCAGTTTAAGCCAGTCACTTGCACCTGCACAATGAAGACGTCGACCTTCAACTCACCTAAGCCTCATTATACCATCATTATAATATGATGCGCATGCCTGAAATTCATTAATTTCATTATAACAGACAGAATTCTGGGAACAAACATGCACAGAAAGCAAATGATGAGTCACAGTCCTGTTAATCTTTGTTGTCAATCAAGGAAGCCCACCCCTCTAAGAAAAGTAACCACTCACAGCAAATAGGGATACAAACCCCATACTTCTCTCTTTTAGCCATTCTTCTCTTGTTCAGGCCCGCTTCCACATCTGGAAGTTTACTTTCCCTTCTAATAAAGCTTTTCTTTTCTGCTGTATTTCAATGTCTTGATCAATTCTTTGTTCAAGAACATCAGGAACATCAAGAACCTGGACAATGCTCTGGGAGAAGATCCCCACTCTCCGGTAACAAGTTCAATGAGAAATCTGCTTTTGTCATTTATTTTGACTATCAATTTTGAAAATTCATAGTTGGAGGTGACAGAGTGATTTAGAAAATTCAAGATTCAAAGCTAAATATAGTTTATTCTGTAATGCGGTTTATGTGATATTTGAAAAATAATAGTATCAGAATTTAAAGTGATTAACATTGTATATTTTTTCTTTTATGTACTCAGCACAGTTTTTCATTTTGATTAATATAGCAGATGTTTTCTAAAAATGCTAAAAGACTAACTCTGAATCTAGTTGTGAAAGTATTATTAAATTTATTTGTAACTTTCTCTAAAATGCTGTAAATTCAAATGCTCTTTTTATTCACTGTTTCCCTCTGTCACAATGCAAATAATATTTCATTAAAATTTTTTAATTAATACTTTTGCACTTTTATAAATAAAAATATTTTATCAGACACGTGCTACCTTTAAAGATTTCATATTTATATTATTTAATATTATACATGTATATTGATGTCACATTAATATACATGTATTATTACTGTATGTTGTTATATATTATTGTTGTATAGATCATTATATGTTAACATAACAATGTTTATTAATGTATATTTATACACACACATGTATTTTTTACCTTTTAAAAGAAACTCTTTTGCCTGCTTTCGGGGAACAGTGAAAAATGAAAGTGCTACACCTGCTCCCAGACCTAATGGCTCCAAGAACTTGCTTCTTGATAAGCATCATTGAGATCAGTCAACCACCTTCCCATCTGATTTTAAATCATCACTAATTACATCACATAGTTGCTTACACATATAGATTTGCCTTCCTTTAATCTGAATAGACTTCTCCCCCATGGACTCTGATTTCAGTCTTAATTTTCTTAGAAAGTTTCTGGATTTGTATCTTCATACCTTTATATTCAATTCTTTAAATTATTGGTGTCTTAGTGATTCAAAGGTTTCATCAGTGTTTGTGTGTTTCACTGGTATTTGGATGAATCTTAAGGTAAGCCTTAATAATGTCTAATGATACCATTAGACACTTTATAAATTGCCTAAACATATCAAGATCTTAGAATAAAAAAAAATAAGATGACCTATAAGATTGTAAAATATAGCATCTTCTCTTCAGCTTCATGAGTCTGAAATATTTCTAAAAGTAGGAGTTGACAGAAAGTAGAAAAGGTACAGAATTGGATTCACACATCAACAAGCAGGGGCTAGCATCACCTGTCCTGACATGATAATACAGGAATAACGCTTAGAAATAAGAAGCCCCTTGCTTCGTCTACATGCTATTTGTGCATGATTTGGTAGATGGGCTAAGAGCTAGATGGTTTCAAATATTGAACATAGCCCTTCAGGGTAACAGATGTGCCTGAGTGATAGAACAATCTTCATTTGTATTTCTTATTTCTACTCCTTGCAAACCATTAAAAAGCTATTTAAATGTCCAGAAGAAAGGCCTAGTTTTTTGAAGTTCTATTTTTTTGTTTTTAAATCTTATACAAATATGTAGTCATAAATTTAAAAATGTAAGGTTTTAAAAGATTAATTTTTTTAAGAAAACCAAAATAAAATGTAAAAAAGAATACTAGCTGTAGCAATCTAGAAGTGTAAGGGCAAACTCAGACCCATAACTGTGTTTCTTAACTTATATAATATTTTTATAAAACCAAGTTTGAAAAATGTTTAAGTCTATATTCTTAATTTTCCAAACAAACACCACTCTCTGTTCATCTACTTGCCCTCTTCACTCATTTATTTTACTTGAACTTAAGAGTCCAGGAATCTTTATAGAAAAGTTTCCTGTACTTAAAAACATGTAAATAAGTGCAAGATTGTATATTCTTTATATTAATGAACATTAAAAAGTTTACTTAGGTAAGAAAGAATCAGTCTTGAATTCAAATTGCCTGTTAGAACTGAATTTGTTAGTTTTAGGCAAGTTTCCAAGTAGATGAGTGTTTAATCAATTATTTAATGTCATGTCAGATCACTCAATATTCATCGGGGTTTTTAGAGTTATGCTTCCTTGCTTCAATTAAGATAGTTTCACCTGCAGTAACAAGATTAGATTGGTATGTGACTATGCTTTGCAATATGGAAAGCTTTAGCAAATGTATAGTCCTAATAAATGATACCCAAGAAATGACAGTAAACTCGAATTCTGGGAGATTAATCCCAACATTTAGCCTTTTGATCAACTTATCAGAGCAGTTAGTATCTTTTACTGTTTTATTAAAACCTATTGTCAAATATTAGAATTATATAAAGGTAATGATTTTCTTCACAATGAAAGTATTCACAGACACTTAAGCAAATTGTGACATCAAGATGCAATATCAATATATCTTTACATCTTAGTTCTAATATGTATAAATGATGATATCGCATATTTCACATACTACATTAAAAACCAAGATTATATATATAATTTATAAGTAATTGAAATTTAATATAACATCTCAAAATAATTTTTATGTGGATTTTCCCAAAGCAATGATACAGTACACACATTTCACTTCTATAGTAGTATAGTTGTTAACATAAAAAGTGTCTCTGATCAATAGAATTTGAGAACTGCTAGGCTAAATATTGTTTAACAGATTACTAAAAATATCTTATGACCTTAATATGCCATTATGTAAATTCTTATTCTTTAAGAGATAGTATACAGAGATTATGGAAAGTCTTAAATCATTGCAAGAAGCATTACTTCCTGTTTTTCTTTTATCTCTATCATCTAGGATATAATACATAATGAACAAGCAGTAGATAATAGCTGAAAGAAGGAAAAGAAGGAGAAATGGAGAAATAGAGGAAGAAAAAGAGTGAGGGAAGCTGTATGCACAGTTCAGTTTTTATGGTTTATTACATAGGCCTAATTTTTCATAAAATTTTTGGACATGCTAATTCAGAGGAATATCAAACATCTAAAAACCTAAAATTGACGTGTAAAGAAATCTACCTATAATATTTTTTACCTCACAAGTTCAGTGGTAGTCAGCTGAGAAAGGGATTAAGAAGCTAGTGTACACATAACCCTCTGTTAGACAAAGTGAATAAATTAAATAGAATTGATAATCGCATTAATAGACTAGATCATAAAGCAATCTATAAACATAGTGCAATTAGAAAACATTTTTCAAAATATTTGTGGTATGAAGAAAGCACACAAGTTAAAGAAATGATGAGGAGGGAGAAAAGGATAATTTAAACTTTGTCAAATTTCTATTCAGTCATTCCACAAATATTTGTTGAGGTCCTAGTATGTGCTAAGCACTGTCATAAGTATGTTATGTGCATTATTTCATTTAATACCTCTAACAATCTTCATTTATTTATTTTTGTTCTTTTATTCAAGAAATCTTTTTTAGCATTATGTATGTGCCAGAGAGTATGGAAAGTGTTGGGGATATGACAGAAAACAAGAAAGACGAAGTTGCTAATCTATTGTATCTTACAGCCCAGTGAAAAAATAACATATATAAATACATGATTTAAATTATGCTGTAAAATATGAAAAAATGGCATCTTATGGCAATATGAAAGTTAGTAGGAGAATACCTTTAAAAGACTGAATTTGAAACCAAATAGATAGGAAAGACAACTAACATTGATGTGTTTGGTAAAGAATTTATTGGTAGTTGTGAAAAAGAATGAATAAAATAGCAGCCATTCTCAAAAAATAATCACTGATTTTTGAAAAATATCATTGGTCCTCAATAAATACAGGTATTTATTTAGTTCTTAATATATGCACTAGTATGCTAGGAATGCCAGGGCATAAAAGTCTCAAGAAAGAGAATAATGAATTAACAGAATTATGTAATTAACAGAAATTGTGTGGAAAGAAAACATGTGAGTTGAAAAACACTCTAAAACTGTCAGTTTGGTGGACAGAATGCACCAAGTATAAGAAACAGCCTCCCAAAATATGACAAAATTGTGTCCTTCAATAAATCCTAGTATAGCTAAGTAATACTTTAAAATTTACTTTTTTCATTCCTTAATTCTTCTTTTAACACTACAGCCTTTATTTTTTTAAAATTATACCATAAACTGAAGCATTTAGTTGATTAGAGGGGGAAAGAGCCAAATTCTTGATTTTAAATAATTCTTAACTAGGTTGTAAAAATGTAGCATATTTATAACATGTTAAGCAACATATCCTGTGAAGTCAACGACTAAGAATACTGCTATAATACTCTTTATACCACTGTCCTTGGCATCTAAGCATCTTTTTTTTTTTAATAATTATATTATAAGGGTACCTAAGTCAGCTGAACTTTCTCCTGTCCAGAGGTTTTCCTTAAATAGCCAATTTCCAAACATTCAAAATGATACTTTCGCTTTAGAAAATTTCTGTAAATTTAGGAAATGAGACACCAAAGAGAAACAGAGAAATTAAGTTACTTGCCCAAAGCCACAAAGCTAGTAAATGGCCCCATCGAAGGTCAGACCCAGGTAATGTGTTTCCAGGGACTGTTCTCTCAGCTTCTAGTCTATACTACCTCTCCCTACACAGGTCTAACATATCAGGAATCACAACATGTTCATTAACATTTCTCAGGTAGTGAAATGTAAAAACAGAATGTTATATATGTCTAATGCATTTCCCACTTTCTTGCTTCAGTCCCGCAGTTCACAGGAAAGGCAGAACGGAACAAGCACGGACAACAGACACTGCTGGAGGAGCAGCTCCATGTCAGCATTGCCCTTTCTCAGAACTCATCATGTTTTATTTAATTCAAATATATTCGTTAATAAAAAAAAAAATTCTAGAGTATCTTATACCTATTTAAAACTTTTTGCTTCAAAAATAACAAAAAAATCTGGTCAAATTTACCCAGAGCAACAAAATGTTCACATACCCATAAAACACATGAATTTACCAGATAAGTCAAGTTCGAGCTCTCCCAAGTTCTAGCCAACAAAATCATTTAAAAGTTTAGGTAATAAAACTCTTTAGTCAGGACTAACATTCTGCAAAACTCAAATCAACCCAAAATTTCTTCTTCTGGTAAAAGAAATGATCAACATCAAATTAAATTGCAAGCATTAAGTCCATAGAAAACATCAAACCAATCAAAATGTCATAGAGTTACAATGAAAAAGAAAAATCCAATCAAATATAATCTCAAGTTTCACAGAAAGCTAACTAAAGAAAGAATCTTTAAATAATGCTGAGGCAAATAAAACCTAACAACCCAAACTCTCAGACTAAAATACATAGAAAAAAGAGAATTAAACAGACAAACTATCAACCTCATGAATCTAGCCAAGTGAATTATGATAAAAATTCACCTGCACAATAAAGGAATTACAAAGTCAAAACTTGTAGAAATGCAACAGTTAAGAGAATATCTAACCCTCATTCAGTCCCAATAGCCAAAAAGGTACCAAGGAATTCTAACCCCTACTCTAGAACCAACAGTTAGTAAAATACAAAACAACCCAGGTCACCTTCAGCTTTAACTGGTAAGGGAAATGGTTCACACCAAACTATTATAGAAGACCTTCAGAAAAGATCTGAATGATCAAATTTCATGAAAATACAATCAGGAAGCAAAACCAGAAAAACAAAAATCCCCATAGAAAAACAAACCGATCAGGAAAAAAATACTATTTTAATACAATTGAATAAAAACAAACAAGATTCTCAAATGCAAAGGCAAAAACAAATATACAGATAAGACCTGAATGACCAAAAAAGCCACTGGGTAAACAGAGAACTGACCTAAATGGGAGTGGACATCACTGATCTGCCCAAACAATTTTTGTTAAAAAATTTCTTGTAGACCCAAAGAGTCAGCAACCCTCAAATCTTAAGAACTCAGTAATGCACAAGAGATCTATGAACAAATCTCATCCAACCAAAACTGGTAAGTTACCAAGGAAAGCTAAAACAGCTTCTAAAACCAGTGTTCAACAAAATTGCAAATGATCCAAACCACATTCAGTTTCAACTGACAAAAGAAATGGACCAACCCAAATCAAGCCACCAGCATTCAGACCACAGAAAGTCTCTGGCCAAATAAAACTTCCTAAAAAAACAATCATAATGCAAAACTATAGTCAAACAAAAACTGTCAAAAAGCAAACTAGTTAAAGAGAGAAAATATCTGGTCAATTTGACTAAACACAAGCAACCTATATGTTCAAAACTTAAGCCAAAAGGATCTGCTCAACACAAAGGCAAACAAGCAAAACATTATCAGAAATCTCTCCCACTATGCCTCAGCATCCTTCTGGGGGCACAAAATCTCAGTCAAAGATACCTTTGCTTTGATATCCTACTGGACAGAAACATTCTGTTCCACTGTATATTTGTTCATGTAAATTGATTCAATCACCTGGCACCCAAAAATATCATCAAAGTTGACCAGTAAGAAATCGAAACCTTACCTACACAAATTCCCCTGAAGTCATCAATTAAACCTAAACTCTTCTCTCATCATCATTATTGTTCAATAGTGCCCCATTCACTTCAACCTGGGAATTTACCACCAAAGTTAACAACTTGTAAACTTATGACCTCCACCACTACCAAATCTGTGACTGCTGGCAACAAATCCTCTACTACTGTGCCACTTACTATCATATTGTCCACTTCCACTATATCTAAGGTCATCATCATTGACATAACAGCTACTACACTCCTATAGACTCCCACTAACTAGAATATGAGTACCACCACCAGCTTCACTACCATTGTCAAACCAGTGGCTGATACCACTAGATCTATCACTTTGTCCATAAACCCCACTATCACCATAAAAGTTGTCACCACTACCAGAACTCCAACCACCAACACAAAAGTTTTTATATCTACCAGGACACCTTCCATAAACATTTCAACATCCATTCTACCTCATTGATTGCTTCTAAGGCTACATCTGTTGCCCATATATCAGCAGATGCCGCCAACATAAATTCATTTTCCATCATTGCCTCCCAACCATTAACAACTGCCTCCACCCACACTACCACAATCACATTCACTTCCACATCTCTTACCAGTCAGCTTGGAAGTAACTTCAAAGCTGTTAAGACTATTAGCCTACTTGTTTCCACAAATGTCACCACAGATGTCAATGTTAAATCTTCTACAACCACCACATATTTTGCCATCACATCAGGTGACACTTTTATTTCACCCACTTCAGTTTCCCTTACTCCAGCAGCATCTGAATCATCTGGCATAACACCTATTTCTGCTATTACTGCTACAACTATCACCATGTGTGATACAACATCACTTCTTACTAGCATATCTGTTGCCACATCCACCATATCTAATACAACACATGTTACTATTAACAATTTTTCGAGTGATGTCAGAAGTATGGTTGTTTGAGGGGGCCCCTTGATCTCTCATCTTAAAACTACAACAAGTTGAACAGCTATAATCCAACGGAAGATTCCAAGCCTAATACACAAACACTTCTGAGAGAGCTGCATATCAAAGCATCTGAAGGTAGGCCAATCTGGTGAACAGGAAAAGAGGGAAGGAAGAAGAACAGAGATAGATGCCCTGGATGCAGACTAGAGCTCACTAGGGACTTGAGGAGAGGGGAAGAATCAGGTTGCAGTATGTTTTCTCTGGAGCCCCAAGCATTTCTACCTAAGCGATTAGCATATTACTCCGAGCAATGGCATCCAGAGAAAATCAGGTGTAGCCATACTTATATCTGACAAAATATACTTCAATATAAAAAATATAATGAGAGACAAAAATGGACACTTCATAATGATAAAGGCAACAATACATCAAGAAGATATAACACTTATTAATATATATGCTTCCAATCAGGGAGCACCAGAATATATAAAGAAACTACTAACAGAACTAAAGGGAGAAACTGACAGAAATACAATCATAGTAGAAGACCTTAATACTCCATTGACAGGTATGGATAGATCATCAAAACAGAAAGTCAATAAGGAAATATCAGCCTTTTATGACACATTAGACCAATTAGACATAATTGACATTTATAGAGCCTTTCATCCTAAAACACCAGGTTATACATTCTTCTCTAGTGTATATGGATATTATCAAGGATAGACAATATATTGGGACACAAAACTAACCTCAACAAATTTAAGAAGATTGAAATCATACTAAGCATATTCTCCAACCATAATGATTTGAAACTGAAAACCAACTGCAAAAAGGAAATGGGAAAAAACACAAATATGTAAGCATTAAACAACATACTACTAAAGAATGGCTGGGTCAAAGAAGAAATAAAAGGAGAATCAAAAGATACATAGAAACAAATGAGAATGAAAATACAACATATCAAAACTTCTGGGATATGACAAAAGTGGCATTAAGAGGAAAGTTCATATCATTACAGGCCTATCTCAAGAGACAAGAAAAATCCAAAATAAACAACCTAAAATTATATCTTAAAGAACAAGAAAAAGAACAAATGAAGCTCAAATCAGAAGAAGGAAGAAAATAATAAAAATTAGAGCAAAATTACATGAAATTGAGAACAAAAGACAATAGAAAAAATTAATGCAACAAAGAGCTGGTTCTTTGAAAAGATAAATAAAATTGACAAACCCCTGACTAGACCCACTAAAAAAAAAAGACACAATAAATAAAATCAGAAATGAAAGAAAAGAAATTATGACAAATATCACAAAAATACAAAGGATCATATAAGAATTCTATGAAAGATTATATGTCATCAAATTCAATAACACAGAAAAAATGGACAAATTTTTGGAAATATACAACCTTCCTAGACTGAATCACAAAGAACTGGAAAATCTAAATAGACCAACCAACAGCAAGGAAATTGAAACAATCATCAAAAACCTACCAAAAAGTAAAACTCCAAGAACAGATGGCTTCACCAGTGAATTCCACCTAACATTTAAAGAAGATTTAGTATCTATTCTCCTCAAACTCTTCCAAAAAATCAGAGGAGGCAATACTTCCCAACTCATTTTATGAGGCCAATATTATTCTGATACCAAAACCTGGTAAAGATCACACACACACACACACACACACACACACACACACACAAATCTACAGACTAGTATCTCTTATGAATACAGATGCAAAAACCCTAAACAAAATACTAGCAAATCAAACACGACAATACATTAAAAGGACTTTACATCATGATCAAGTGGGGTTCACTCCAGGGGAGCAAGAATGATTCAACATATACAAATTGATCAATGTGATACATCACATAAAATAAAGGATAAAAATCATATGATCATATCAATAGGTGCAGAAAAACCATTTAAGAAGATACAGCATCCATTAATAATTAAAATACTTAAAATGGGAATAGAAGAAAAGTACTCCAATATAATAAAGGTCATATATGACAAAGCCTCAGCTAATATCATACCTAATGGTGAAAAACTGGAACCTTTTCCTCTAAGATCATGGAGAAGACAAAGATGTCTGTTCTCACCATTCTTATTTGATATAGTAGTAAAAGTCCTAGCTAGAGCAATCAGGTAAGAGAAAGAAATAAGTAGTCAAATTGTCACTTTTTGCAAATGACATGATTCTCTACATAGAAAACCCTAAAAACTCCATTAAGCACTATTAGAAATAATAAAGACAGTAAAGTTTTAGGATACAAAATCAATGTTCAAAAATCCATAGCATTTCTCTGTAATAATGAAATTTTCAAAAAATAATAAAAAAAAATTCCTTTTGCAGTTGCAACAAAAAAGAATCAAATACCGAGGAATAAACTCAACAAAGGACGTGAAAGACCTATACACTAAACACTACAAGACATATTAAAAGGAATCGAAAAAGACACAAAGAAATGGAAAGAATGATGTTTCATGTTCATACATTGGAAGAATCAACAGAGTTAAACTTGTCATATTACCCAAAGCGATGTACAGATTTTTGCAATTCCCATCAAAATCCCAATGGTATTTTTTAAAGAAATAGAACAAAACAATCATCAGATGTGTACAGAATCATAAAAGGTTCCCAATAGCCAAAGCAATCCTGAGGGAAAAAATAACAAGATCAGAGGTATCACATTCCCTGACATCAAATTATACTACAAAGCAACAATAATCAAAATAGCATGGCAGTGGCAGAAAAACAGATACACAGACCAATGAACAGAATCGAGAGCTCAGAAATACATCCACATATCTGTGGTCAAATAATTTTCAACAAAGGAGCCAAAAATATACAATGAAGAAAAAAAAACTTCTTTAATAAATGGTGCTGGGAAAATTGGAAAGCCATGACCAAAGAATGAAACTAGACTGCTACCTCTCACCATACATCAAAATTAACTAAAATGCATCAAAGACCTAAATATAGGACTTGAAACAATAAATTGCATAGAAGAAAACATACATACTCAACTCATGCACCTTGGTTTTTAGAAAAGATTTTATGAATTTGACCTCAAAGTCAAGGGAAATAAAAACAAAAATAAATAAATGGGACAATATGAAACTAAAAAGCTTCTGTACTGCAAAAGAACCGTCAACAAAACAAAGAGGCAACCTTCTGAACGGGAGAAGATATTTGCAAATGCTGCCTTCGATAAAGGGCTAATGTCCAAAAATATAAAGAACTCATACAACTCAACAACAATAAAAAAAAATTCAATTAAAAAATAGGTAGAGGACCTGAACAGACATGTCTCCAAGAAGACATACAAAAAGTCAACAGACATATGAAAAGATGTTCAACTTCATTAGCTATTAAAGGAATGCAAATCAAAACCACAAGGAGATACTACCTCACACATGTTAGGATGGCTTTTATCAACAGGACAAGTAATAACAAGTGTTGAAGAGGTTGTGGTAAAAAGGAACCCTCCTCATACACTACTGGTGGAAATGTAAATTGGTACAACCGCTATGGAAAACAGTATGGAGGGTCCTCAAAAAATTAAGAATAGAATTATCATATGATCCAGCAATCCCTCTTCTGAGTATCTATCCAAAAAATTTGAGAACATTTATTGATAAAGATATATGTACCCTGTGTTTACAGCAGCATTATTCACGGTGGCCAAGACAAAGAAACAACTGAAGTAGATTGAATAAAGAAGATGTGGTAAGTATATACAATGGATATTATTCAGCCACATCAGATTTTAACAAGCTTCTTATTTGTCAAAATACCTAGATGTAGTAGCTGACAAGATTCCAACTGATAGATAGATTGACTAGATCTGAAGGAAGGATTCTTTCAGGAGTAGGTATTGGGGGAATTCACAAATTAGAACTTTTGAATAATGACTGAAGACTACATTACTAAACATTGCATTTTGGTCAATTAATGTGAAAGTTCATGATTAAAACATCATTTCTAAATTTTTTTTGGACAAAAATGCTGTCAGTAATGTTACTTTTCTTTTCTAATCTTCAAAATAGTTACTTAATATTACAGAAAAAATATTCATAAGATTTCATGGGACTAATATTAGTGAAATCCACACCCTTTTTAATTTGCCCTTGATGTCTTGTCATAACCGAGTGTCAAATAATTTTACATTAGTGACATGTACTATCTAACTAGATATCAGTTCTAATATAATTCACTGTATGTGAGGTTGATTATTACTTTTTAGGATATAATGGCTACATCTAGGTTATCTACATTTGGCTAAGAATAACTCCAAATGAGAAAAAGAAAAACCAATAAAATCCTTGATCTCCAGGGGATGAAAAAAAAATGTCTTGCCCTACATAAGCTCTTACAAACAATAAAATCAAGATGTGAAAAAAATATTTTATAACAGACTTTCTTCTTGGAATGTGTAACGTTATGAACAACAGCTTTTTTTCTCGATTTATCATTATCTCTGAATTAAGCCACAAAATTTAGTGTTGGATAGTCCTGGATTCACATACTTATTCATTCACTTCATAGATGTGGCTTTGGATAAGGCAATTAAAGCTTTCCTCTCTGTATTGTCAAGATAATAATATCAGACTCATTTATAATTTATCATGATTAAGTAAAGTTATTTATAGAGAGCACAGACTCACATGGGAATAAGAATCTAATAAATGGTGACTCTTTACGTGAAGCAACTAGAACAACTATAGATGCTTTTGTCCAAGATAGAGAGGTCAGATCCTGTCTCCTAAATTCCTTCCAATAATATCAATGTATGTTTATAAAATTTTTAATTCAATGAGAAATCTTCTTTTAATTATGTCAACTCTTTAAAATAATCCATATCAAAGATAGAGATATTTAGACCAGTCAACCCTCAGAATATCTACACAAACCATTTACATTTCAATATTAACTACAGTATATAATTGCATTGCAATGTCAAATTTGTTAAATCTAATGTGATTTAGCTAGATATTTATTTTCCACTAATATAGCATATTTTATTCATTTTTAATTATAAATAGCCAGTTTACCAAAAATCAACATTACTTCTACTATAAAAATATATACACTATCATAGTCATATTTCCTGGTGTTAAAAAAAATTTAAATATTCTTTAATATTTTATATATTTTAATGACTAGTATATTCTTCTACAATTCTAATACCATGTCTCACAGGAATTACTTTTTTAAATGATTCTTTCCTAAATATAATTATTCTGGGACAAATAGAGAGGATCTTTTATGACAATTAGATATTCTTTCTACTTGATTTCAAACTGAAAGCAATGAGAACCCCTTGCCTGATCCTGAGCCTACCGGCTCTTATGACCTACTTCTCGGTACATACTTACAAGCTCAATTATTTTGCTGTTATATTTAATTGTAAATAAAAATAATTACTTTAGCGATATATATACATATTCAATACATATATACACAAACATAAATGTATATATAGGTATATATAAACATTTACATATATATCTTTGTACATCTATCATATACATACTCAATATGTGTGTATATATTTATATACACATTAAAATATATATGTGTGTGTGTATACTCTTTTATAAATGAGCAAAAAAAAATCACAATATCTCTGAATTCTGCTTTCATATTCTTAAACTTAATATTTAGGGGTCAAATTTTCTTAAAACTTTATTTTACATTTTTTTACTATTGATACCCTATCTATATTTGTGTGTAATATGTCTTAAATATCTAAAAAGATCATAAAAATAAAAATATAACTGTGTGAATATTTATCTCTATTCCATATACTCTGATGTCTCTTAGTATGAAGGTCTTAGGATGGAGAAACAAAGATAAAATTTATGATAGTTGCTTTTATTTATCCTTACCCTCAGTAATCTTAGAACGATTCATAAAGATGCTTTGAGATCTTTAATAGATGTCTACATGACTATACATAAAGAGATAGCTTTTCAAACAATTAATACTCAACAAAGAAAGAAGATGAGTAATAACATTTGCCTGTATTTGGTTATTTGTGGAATGTAGAAGAAGATCATTGTCTTTCCCATGTGTAGGTCACTCAAGCTCTAAGTTATAGCTCAATATACTGGAAAGACTCACTAACTCATTGTAATAAAGAACCTCTAAAAGGACAGCCACAGAGTTTTGATCAGCATTGTCCTCAAAGGCCAAACAATGCAATTAATAATCTGCATTTATGTTTTCTTTCTCTCCTTTCATTTTTGTAAAACACAAAATTATCAACTATCACAAAAGAAAGCTCAAATTCTTAAAGACTCTTGATATTTATTTATTTATTTATTTACCCCTAAAAGATATCAGCCCTGAAGTAAAAGTTAGAGCTTTAGGAAATAAAGTTTTTAGGATCAAAATGATACTCTAAAAGTCTATATAAAAAATCTAAATGATTTTTCCCCAAGTAAAATTAATGAAGTAGCTCAAGGTTATCCTAAATGACACGAATGCAAGGAAATTTATTCATGTATTCGACATACCATTATCAAAGTCACGTGTGACAGGGATTATTTAAATAAATGGAGATACAGCATAGAACAAGAAAGACAAAGTCACATGTCAGTGCCAAGCTGATTGAGAAAGGAAGGAAGGTTTCAGTGGTAAAATGCCCAGTTGAAAGAACACACGAGGGGCTGACATAAGAATGAAATGGCAGGCACCAACTTTATTGCAGGGAGTGCACGCTTCTGCACTAGGAGACTGCATGAGCTCCACACATGTCAAAGAACAAGAGTGGCATTCTGCCACACATGTGTAATATAATAAGCTGAATTATGCTTACATGAGCTGGGTGCAGGCACCATACTACATTAATATAACGTTCTAAATCTGGGGTCCTGTCTATAGCTGCAAGCCTAGATCACAGTCAGACCTGGAACCAGCCAAGCCTGGGGCCCACATCTTTGTTCTCACAGAGCCTACTTTCTTGGGAGTGGAGGCATATCATACAGAAGAAAATAAAAGAGAGAACACTTTAGATAGTGACAAAAAATAAACTACAGGAACTAAAAAAGTGTGAAATAATAGAGTAGAGGTAATAATTTAGATTGGATGTTTCAAAAAACTTCTCTGAAGAGGTGTCGTTAAAGCTAAAAAATACAAATAATTATTAATTCTTTAGCATATATTTGCTAAGAAATATGGAACATAGAAAAGTTAAGCTGTTTCTGAAAGTTATTGATGGCAGATTTAAGTTATGAACTAAAAGTAGAGCTGAAAAAAGAAGAGTTAAAATTCACTGTATGACAGCAAACTGAGTGAGGGAAAAAGTAGATCTTGATATCCAGGACTAGTGCAAGAAACATGATGAAGAAGTCAGTTTGCACTTTAGGCCATCTTATTTTTCATCCCAGTCAAGTGTATTTTAGTGTTTAATTGGGCAGCTCTCAGTACAACTGAGCTGTAAGCTTTCAATAAATTTATTCAAAGAAAAGATCTCTCTCGAAGAAAACCCCATAAGGTGAGAGAAAGCAACTCTAACCAGGAAGAGATAGAAAAATATGAAACAGAAAAAGGGCCATTAATAAAGCCAAGCCCTCAGGGCAAAGAAACGAATTAGATAATGGTAGAAAGATATTTAGAAAATCAAAAATTTGAAAGAACTCTCTCCTAACAGCCTTGACCAATTGAGTGAAGTGTGAATTCATCTCATTGGTAAAAGCTATATTTTTTATCCAACACAAAGACGATTATATTTTAGATTTATGTATATACTTAGTTCAATCTCCCAAATAGTATCAACTGAGTCTGATAATTTTTTTGTACTTTTCTTAATGATAAAAGTAATACAAAGATATTGCAGAAAAAAATAGAGACCAGAAAAATATAAAGAAGCAAAAAAAAGAAGAATCTTTGTCAGTAGATGGCAGAGTAATAACAAGCCAATTCCTGGCTTCTGGCTTCCAGCCCATGTGTCTTCTTCCCACTCCTGACTCCCCAACATACTGAGAGAGGCCAGGCAATGTGAACACCAATGTGGTTATTTCAGCCCAAACATCTTCCTCAATTACCCCTCAGGCCTAAGTGTGCATGTATACACTAGCAGCATGGCCCACCCTTTGTAGGATGGACCCAGAGAAGAGGGTTTTCAGATTTTGGAAGTTAGTTTAGGGCTACCTGGACAAGGTATTCCAAAGTGTAAAGAGATCTGAAGGAGGGAGGAAGATAAGCTCCTAGTGATTTCTACTTCTTGACCCCATGGCCAAGTGAGGACCTAAATAAACTTCAGGACTCAGGCCAGAGTTTCCCCTTGCGTGGGTATAAAGACAGTGCTTGTGGTCTTATATGTACTTAATGCTTTTCTTCTTTGTTTTTTTTCTGTAGTTAAGTGAGAAACAAGAGAGAAATCAGCTACAAAACAGACCATTACTAGCTCCATCTTCTCAAAGACCAGCTCCACTTCAGTGTATACTTCAGTTAAAACTGGTCAGAGTTGACTTCAATCAAATTCGTCTAGTCAACAAATATCTGCTGTCTCCAAAATCTGTTTAAATCCTAGTGCTTCCCTAAAAAGAGGAATCCTAGTCACATTTACCCTGTCCTACAAGGTAGTCTTTATCCCCAACATCATGTGAATTTACCACCTAAAATTTCTAGGTCCACTAAATCTGATTCAGGAAAATTACACTGTTCACAAAATATCTAAAACATACTTAAGTGTTTATATTTACCCTAAATGAGATCAATCCAAATCTTCTTCAATTAGGTAAAAAAATATATATTCAGACCAAAATTGAGCTAACTGCATTAATTCAGCCAAAAACGTCAAAATCTCAGCCAAAAACATCTGGACAGCAGTGAAAGACATACACAAAAGAACAACCTAAGGAAAAAAAATACTTAAATCTAACCAACTGAATCCTGGATTAAAGTCCTCAGTACAACGAAGTGGCCAAAAACATCCAAATTATAGGAAATCAATGCTAACAAAATGTCTGACACTATCAAATATTATCACCAACAAAAACTAAACCTCGAACCAGTACCAACATTCAACAAAAACCAAATCAACCTAAAATTCCTTCAACTTCAACTGGCAAACAAAATGGTCAGCTTCAAAACAAGTCAAAATCACAGAAAATGTCTAAACAGTCTAATTTTAACATGAGTACCAAAATATAGGCAAACAAAAATTTGTCTTCCCCAGCAAATTAACCCAAGGAAATATTGTATAAATACGACTAAAATAAAGCAGCCTAACCACTCAAAACTTCAGACAAAAACATATAGACTAAAAATAATTAAGCACACAAAACAGCAATCTCAGAAGTAGAGGCCTGTCCAAAAACAAAAAAAAAAGGCAAATCAAAACCTCATCTAAACTGTCTTTCACACTGAAATCTTGGTAAATCAAAAAGTTTTCCACAGAAACCTGGTTCACAAAAATATCATTCAAATTAATTTTAAAAAAACGAAACCCATTATCCAAGTCATAACCCAATTCTTTCTTGTAAGCCCAAGCCCAGTGGATATCCACCTTTTCCAATTTCATAGCAGCCTACATTTCCACAGCCACCCTCATTTATCACCAATTTTCCCATTCACAAATCTGACACTCCTACCCCCAAACCAACTGCAACTACTTTCACAAATATTGTAACATTTGCTAGTACTAAAGCTTATACAAAGCCTACAGAAAATCATATCAAGTAGACAAAAATAGAAATAGAAAATGGATTGACTGACACAGGTAAAAAGTTTTAAATCAATGGATTTGTACTTTGCAAACTAAAATATAAAAGAACAAAAATCCCAACAAGTTATTTACTACAAAATACAAAGTTTTTTTAACCTTCCTGAGATTAACATTCTTACAGATATTGCTACTTTAACAATAACAACTTTATGGATAGTTAATTCTCAGAGAATTCTGTTTAGAAAGATGAGTGTCCCATACTTACCTCACACAGAATATCTCACCAACCTCGTAAGCCAATTATACTATACGTTCTCTCATTTACTTCACTTGTGTTTTGGTTAACGAAGGACTATCAATATATTTGAAACACTGAAAATACGTATTCATTAACTAACTGTATATAGGCCAAGCAGGAACCACAAGTACCAGAATACAATGGCTTCAAAACATGTACGCTGCTATGTCCAGGTTTCTGAACACTGTAGGGCCCCTGTAAAAAATATCATACATTAACCCTGCCTAAGTTCAGGAATCTATAGAAAAGACAAAATAGTAGGGAAAAGGAGAGAGACTATGAAACCAAGAGGTCCTTATGAGGTGCATAAGGAAGAAAGATTAATCAAAGGATTATAATGGTCACAAATGTCTCCAGAAGCATATGAGATTCAAGATGCTTAATCTCAGAGGATGGAGTAAAGAGTCTGGAAGAGAAAAGACTAGCACTAAAGGGTAAATTTCCTATTGAACAAAAAAAAACCTATAACTATAATTCAATTAGGATTTTATAACATTTCACAATTAGCTCCAGATTTTGAAATTAAAGGTAAAATTAGTTATAATGAAAGAATATAATTTTTTTTAGCCTGAAATTATACATGTCTAAAATGGAACTCCTGATCTTCATCTTCAACACACACACACACACTCATCTATCTCAGTTAAAGGAAATTTCATCCTTCTGGTGGATTAAGCCAAAAATCATGACTCTTCTCTTTTTCTCAATTGCCCCATCCAATCTATCAACATACCTTATTAATGCTAACTTCAAATACATTTGGACTCTAATCTCTCTTGCCAGCCTGTATCCACCATTGTCCAATCTGTCACTATCTCTGCCCATATTATTGCATGTAACTGGTCTCCCTGCCTCCATCCTTGCCTCTCTCCTGTCGTCCTCTCCATTATTACAGCCATAGTTATCCTTTGAAAACATGAGTCAAATCCTATGACTGCTCTGCTGGAAATTCTGCAATGGTTCCAATGGTCTGTAAGGCCCTATATGATCTGGGCCATTTCCTCTCTGTCATGATTTCTTTATGCTTCCTCCCTGTTCATTCTCCCTAAGCCATAGTGGCCCTCCATCTGGTCCTCAACCAAACCAGGCACACTGCCATCTTAGTTTTATTTGCCAAAAATATTCTTCTGGAAACCATAGAATTTGTTTTCACACCTAGATCCTTCAGTGTTTTAGAAGGTAATATTAAGACACTTACAAAACATGGATTACAAAACATGGATGGCTAGATGTAAGGAAAAGACAGAGAGAGAGAAGAGAGTGAGATACACAACAAAGTATGATGAAGAACTAAATTGTGAAGTACTAAGCAATAATAAAAGTTCAGAGGAATAAGAGAAAAAATCCACAATGCTGGTAATCTCATCAAGGATGGCTTTATAAGAAATAAAATTTGAGAAGCTTTGTTTTAATGGATAAATAGCCAAATATTACATGAGAAGAGCAAAAAGAAAAAGGGGACAGAGCCCCAGAGTTAAGTGAATGATATGCGTAAAAGTTATGAATCATTTCTGTTTTAATTATACATCTAATAGTCCAAGTGTTTCTCTACATATTTTCTAAGGTGAAATGTGACCAAGTCAACACTACTTGAAGTTATATTTTCCATTTCTAAAATAAATTATATCTTCTGTAAAATACAATAAAAAACATTCAGTAAGCAGATATTAAGTGTCCGATTGGCATGATATTATATGTTAGAAGCTATGGAGAACAAGGCACCAAACATATCCCTAATCAAGTGGGCATGTCAGACAGATGTCTACATTATTGTAATAAAAGGTATACTGAGATAGGTGCAAAATAAAACAGTGCAATGGGATTATAGAACAAACAAATAAAATAGGCTCCTACCACTAATTTTTTATAATATCACTATCATGTCTACAATCATTTTTATTCTTTTGTTTCAATTTACATGTTATATCTTGGATAAAATGGGCATAACTATAAAGGGGGCTTTTTTTATTATTATTATTGTTGTGAGAGATGCCTGCAGTCCTGGCAGGATGCCTGGTGCTTGGAGCAACAAGGTCATCAGAAGCAGATGTGGACTTGCACACAAGGACACACTGCAGGGAGGGCACATACGCCTGACCAATTCTGGGACTTCTTGTTCTAGGGACGAGGATGGGAAAAAGATACTTGAGAAGAAATAGCTGAAAACACAGTGGTGGCCTTGAGGCTGAGTCTGGGAATTGGCGGTAGTTTGTAATTACTAACCTGATAGTAACTAATAATAAATTACAAGCCCAGTTTTGTAAGAAAGAATAAAAAGCCATGGAGACAGGGATGGGGGATGCTAGCATTGCCATTTCTTGCCATTCCTCCTCTCCCTTATCCATGTCAGTAAAAGCATTTTCAGACTCCGACTCTTCTTCCTAACCATCTCCACAACATTTATTAAGACCATTAGGCTTTCTTAAGAATTGTGGAAACCTCAGGGCTTTAGGACCCCAGTGGCATATAGGTTACCAAAACCTCTAAAAAAACTTAACTTAGGCACTTAATAAAACCTGGCACAGTGAATCACAACACAATTCTTCCTCAAAGGACAGTTAATTATCAGAAACAGTAAATGACAACCATTTATCTTTTGTTTAAGCAGAACCCTTCAGCTGAATTCAGTCATGACCTTCTCTTTCAGCACAACATATCCTCTCTCAAAAGAATGGAATAGGAAAAAACCAACAAATTATATAAAAACATTGTTGTTCCACTCCTTACTTGTGTCCTTAGTCTTCACCTACTCTTGGATTGCAAAAATGCTCAAACACAGTAACTAACAAGAATTCACTTAACTAATTTGTCCACATCAGAAAGGACAACACAAGGGTAGATACTGATAATTTTCAATAGAGGCATTTGGAAAGAGACCAAGACTCAGTTCTTTAATCTTTGGATTTTTCAGGTTAATGAAAAATTTTCAGGCACTCTGATAAGATGGACTTCTGATATTCTTTCAATGAAAGTGCAGGCAGTGATGCTGTTCTTACATACTTGCAAATATGTAGTAAATATGGTAAAGAAAAATATCCATTAAGCTCCATTTAGAAGAGCCAGGTCCATTTAATAGGCATTTCTAGACTTCTCTTCTAAATTTTTAATGTCAACATTAACTCATTTGACCACAGGTTTAAATTAACTTATTGTTTGTCTTAACATAATGACTAAATATTGTGGTTCATATTATTGTTATTGAGAAATATAACCATAGTATTTACTTTTTATGGTACGATTAAGAGTAATTTTTCAAAAATTAACTGTGTGATTGATTCCCTCTTATTCCATCATTCTAGTCCTGCAGTCTAATTTCCAAGATAAGGGCACAGAACTGACAAAAATAAGACCATGTTAGAGAAAAGATGTTCCAAAAAGAAAAACTTTCTTCTCTTTCTAGTGAAATTTTTGGAGAAAATGCATTATTATTTTTAGATTTTCCATGATAACATAACAGAATTAAAAAAAAAAATAGGAGCTTTGGAGTCAGCCATGTTTTTAAACCCTAGCTTTGTCATTTACTGGCTTGGAAACCTTGAACAAGTTGCTTAAACTTTTTCCTTGTTTTTCTAGTTATAAAATAAAGGTGGTTTTATCTATTTCTTAGAGTTGTTGCTAGAATTAAAGGAGAAATAGAAATAACATGTTGCCCATTTCTTAGAAGCTGTTTTCTAGAATGGAGACTGTGTTTTTATGACATAGTGCACCAATTGGTCAGAAATCATCATCATCTCTCAAATCCTTCCTAACTCTCATATTCCACGACTACATAAAATGAATTCCAAATACATGAAATATGTGCTTTAATCATGCAATTCTTGGTACTATAGAGTAGAGGGCAGTTGTAACAACACAAAATTTACTAAATACAGTTTCACATTCAATGTTGAAATGCAATTTGTAACACTATTTGAATAATGATGACTATCCTGAAATTCAGAATGGTTCAACAGTACTCTTTCCTCTTCTACATGCTTAATCATTTTTAAAATTTTAAATTGAAAAACTATGTTTTCTGAGAATGCAAATGTGTTAAAGTATTAAATGTGAGATATTTATATTTTCCTCTTAAAAGATTTCAAATGATTTCTTTATTACTCTTAGTAATTTATAAGAAATAGTTGTGTTGATAATAAAATAGTTTTGTGTCATGGTGTAGTTGCTGCATATAAAACAAAAAGTGAGTCATCCTTGTGTTTTCAGGGAGCAGATGGGAAGGATGAAAGTGCTCTACTTGACTCTGGGCCATGCTCATGATCTGCTTCTCAGTAAGTACCACTGAATCTAGTCTGCTTTCATATACGATTTAAAGACATTAAAATGCAATTTAAAGTCATTAATAAGTAATCGCAATTTTTTTACATGTAACAAGCAACTACTTTTATTCACTTGAAGGGTGGAACAAAGCACTCTAAAAATCATTCTGTCAACAACAAATTATTGAGTGCCTACCAAGTACCATGCACTATTTTAGACACTTGGATAAAGTAATAAAGAAACTAAATAATAAATACATGATACGTTAGTAGTGATAAATGTTAAGGAGAAAAAAGTTAAGCAAAGTGATATACGTGAAAATCAACTAAATTTTTTTGGTAGGGTAGCCAGAAAACACCTCTGGAAAGGTGATTTTTAAGGAAATAGCTGAAGCAAGGAAGGGAACTAAATGTGAGGCTCCTTGGAAGAAGAATATTCCATGCAGAGGGACCAAGAAGAGCAAAAGCACTAAGGTAAAAGTGTGCCTGGTGTTTTCTAGGAATAGCAAGAAGGCCAGTATGACTAAAGTTGAGTGAATGAGAGGAAATTAGTATGAGATGATGCCAGAAAAGCAATGAAAACTAGATTATATAATGCTTTAGAGGTCATAGTAAAAACTTTAACCTTTATTCAGGGAAGTGAGCAGCCATTGGAAGGTTTTGAGTGAAGAAATGACATGATTTAATTGATATTTTAAATACAATAGATGCTGTGTTAAGATTAACCTGTTTTATATTGATCTGACTTGTGTTTTAAACATACTAGTTGTTATGTTGAGAATTAACAGCAAGAAGATATGATTAGAAGTGGAAAGAGTAGTTAGGCAGTTACTACAGCAATTAAGTAAAAGATAGTGATGGCTTGGAGCATAGTGGTGTCTGTGGAAATGGTTAGAAGTCATCAAATCTTGAATAGACTTTGAAGTAGAGCCAACAGGATGGATTGGGTGGGCAGATGTGAGAGAGAGGTCAAGTTTGACTACAAAGTTTTGTCCTGAGCAACTAGAAGGTAGAAGTTGCCATCAACTGAGATGGGGAAGACTGCATGTGGAGACGTTTTGGAGGAGAAGATAAGATCAGTTTGGGATATAATGAGAATAAAATTGTTAATAAAATATTTAAGAAGAGATTTCAAGGAGACAGTTGGATGGAAGATTCTAATTTCATGGAGGGATCAGGAGGAAGTTATAAATTTGAGTGTCAAAAGAATAAATGAGATTACCAAGAAGATGAGTGAGTGAGTATAGATAGGGAAGACTAGAGTACCCAAGAAAAAGCCACAGGTCCTCCAAAATTAAGACATCAGAGAGAAAGAAAGAACCAGCAAAGAAGACTGAGAAAGAAT
Source organism: Eidolon dupreanum (assembly GCA_028627145.1). Lineage (NCBI taxonomy): Eukaryota > Metazoa > Chordata > Mammalia > Chiroptera > Pteropodidae > Eidolon > Eidolon dupreanum. The sequence continues at coordinate 41,698,544 of CM053513.1, forward strand.
AGGTCAGGCAAGAAGATATAAGGAAATCTAAGAGAGTGTTTGTATCCATGAAATCAGCTTTAAAAAAATATTCCAAAGAGTGATTAGCTGTGTCTAATGATGATAATGGGTCAAGTAAAATGAGGGCTAAGAATTGACCACTGGATTTAGATACATGGAAGTCATTGGTTATCTTTACAACGGTGAATTCTGTGAAATAGTAGAAATAAAAGATTAACTGGAATGAGTTAAGAAAGGATAAAAAAGTGGATTTGGAATGAGAATAAACAACTCTTTCAAGGTGTTTTTCTGCAAAGGGGACCACATAAATAGATTATAGCTGGTGAGAAAAGTGGATCAAGAATATATTTTTATGCTTATAGAAACATTTTTGAAGAAGCAAAATATTGATGTAGGAGAATTGCTGGAGCAACATTCTTGAGTAGGAAATAGTGGGTAGAATCAGAACACAGGTGAGTGAATTAGCTTTAAAAAGGAGCAAATATGTATCTGTGGAGACAAGTGGGAAGATAACAGGTGAGTGCAATGTTGGTAGCTGGGTAGATGTTGTGGTGAGAGTTTAAAGAAGTTCTCTTCTAATTATCCAGTTTTCTCAGGAAAGAAGGAAGCAAGATTAAGATTATCTATTACTTGTGAGTGAAAAATGAAAGAAGTTTGGAGGATTCTTAGGGAAAAATAGGGTAAGTATTAACTACATAGAAAAGTGGAGGAGTGAAGGCACTAGAGATATGTGATTGTCTGGCAGAATTGGCTTGTCCACCTAGGGAGTAAGTATAGATGAAACAGAGGAGAGATCCAAGGTATGAGCCCTAGGAAACTCCACCATCCACAGCATTATTTCTGATTTTGGTTTTCATTTTGAGAAATTTATTAGCTGGACAGTGAATTTTCTTAATACTTATACTTAACGTTGATTAACTACTTTAATACTGGCATCCAGTTTGCAAGCCATATCAGTTTTTATTTTGTCTGCATATGTTTTTCTGATGCTCTGAAAAAGCATTGAAGGCCTCAGTACACAACTTTTTATGTGCATTTATCTCATCTATATTTCGTCAAGGCTGGTGTTCAGTAATATCAAAGTCTTAGGTCAGAAAAATAATACACTAAAGAATACAGACAAATAAATACCATCCACTATTATAAAGCATGCTGAAACGGTGTTGAGGATTTCAGCATGAACTGAGATCAAAAAATTTTTTTAAGCAGGAGGTAGGAGAAGATGGGATGTGTTGGTGGTGTATTTAGAATACATATCACATCAAAAAAACCATTTATATATTTTTGACAACCAAAAAGGAAGGAGCCAAGACTACTGCTTTAGGGAAAATGATGCCAGTCATAGAATTTTAAATACAATCATCCCAGAAAAAATACACAAAGTATATGTAAATGGCATCACAAAGGAAAGCATTTATACATTGCAATCTTAGTGGTAAAGTCAGACAGTGTGCTGCAGGGGTGCAGATCATGGTGTGACAAGTTAACAAAAGCAATTTGAATTTAATTCTGAGACAAGAAGCCAATAAAGCAAAGAAAATATGTCATCTGATTTTCACTTAAAAGGACCACTCAGTGCTATTATGTGAAGAATATATTTAGATTTGGATTCCATTTCTTTAGTGGTTATAGAACTGTCAGTATTTTCTATTCCTTATTTTGATAAGTTATACTTTCCTAAGAATTCATCTATTTATCTAAATTTTCAAAGTTATTGGCATTGTCTTTTATAACATACTTCTTATCTTTTCAATATATCTGTAATTATGTCATTTTTTTCTCTTTCTAATCTTGGTTGTGTCTCCTTTTCTTCTTCTTTAGTCTTAACACAGATTCGTTGATTCTATCTCTTCAAAGAACTATATTTTGGCATTCTTGATCCTTTCTGTTATATGTTTGGTTTCCATATCATTAATTTTTGCTCTTTAATATTTTCTTCTGTTTTTGAATATCATGATTTTTTTTAACTTAAGAAGAAATGATAGCTTGTTAATTTTAGAATTTTTTCTTCTATCATAAATTAAGACGAGAAAATTCCTCTAAGTAATTCTTTAGATGTATTCTGTTAATTCAATTCTTTCAGATTTCCAATAAAATTCGACATATAGGTTATTTTAAAATATACTTCCTAATTTTAAACATATGAGATATTTTCAGGTTTCATTTATTTACTTATTCATAAAATCATTGTATTGTGGTCAGGGACCACAGGCTAAATAATTCATATCCTTTAAACTTTGTTAAGACTTGTTTTGGGGCCCAGATTATGGTCAATCTTCATAACCGTGTGTGTTTGAAAAAGATGTGTATTTTGCAGTTGTGGTTTTAATTGTATTCAAAGTGATCCATATTTTTACTAATTTTTAGTAAATTTTAGAAAAAATATTAAAATCTACCTGTGCTTGAAAGAAATACACAAAATTTGCACTTTGATTTTGGCTTCTTTTATTTTTTCTTATAGTTCTGTCGATTTCTGCTTCCTATATTAAGAGTTTATGTTATCAGGCATTATCTTAACTTCCAGGTGAAGTTAACGTTTTATCAACATGAACAAAGTCATTTTAGTTTTAGTAATGCTTTTGCTTAAATGTACATTTTATTTATGTAGCTACACTAGCTATCTCTTGGTTAGAATTTACCTGAAATAACTTTTTCCGTTTCTAGCTTTCATTTATATATCCCTATGCTGCGGATACTTTCAAAAATGGCATATAGTTAATTTTATTTAATCCATACTGATAGACAATCATCACCTTTTAAAGTACAGTCTTTAGTCAATTTTTGCTTTTTATAATAGATACATTTGAAATAAAACCTACCATCTTAATTTATAATTTCTGCTCATACGACCAGTGTTGTTTCTTTTTCTTCCCCTCCTTACAATCTTTTGCACTGAGTATTTTTTTCTTACTCCATTTATTCTGCTCCCATAGTTTGGCTGAAATATATATATTTTTCTTATTTTATGATTACCTAGCAATTACCATTTACTTAACTTATTAAAGCCTAAAGTTACTCAGTATTGTTTTTTTCAGTTTTACTGAAATATAGTTGATATACAGCATTGTGTAAGTTTAAGACATAGAGCATAATGACTCAAATTACATATATTATGAAATAATTATCACAATAAGTTTAGTTAATGTTCATCATCTCATGAGATACAAAAAAAAAAGAAGAAGAAGAAGGAAATATTTGTTTCTTGTAATGAGAATTCGTAAGATTTACTCTTTAACAACTTTCCAATCATACAGCAGTAGTAACCATAGCCATCATGCTGTTCATTCCACCCTCAGTACTTATAACAGAAAGCTTGTAACTTTTGACCCTCTTCCTCCAGTTCCCCCATGCCCCACCATCAACTCTGATAATAACAAATCTGATCTCTTTCTTTTTTTTTTTTTATGAGTTTGGGGTTTTTTTATTGTTTTGTTGCTGTTGTTGTTTCTGTTGTTTTAGATTCTACATATAAGTGAGATCACACAATATTTGTTCTTCTCTGTCTGACTTACTTGACTTAGCATAATGCTGTCAAGACCCATCTATTTTGTCACATATGGCAGGATTTCCTTCTATTTATGGCTAAATAATATTCCATCGTATGTATATACATATATATAATGTAATTCCATTAAATGTATGTGTGTGTGTGTGTGTGTGTGTGTGTGTGTGTATAATGGAATATTATTTAGCCATAAATACTATATGTGTGTGTGTGTGTGTGTGTGTGTGTGTGTGTGTGTGTGTGTGTGTATATATATATATATATATCACAGCTTCTTTATTCATTCATCCATCAGTGGCTATTAGGTTGTTTCCCTGTCTTGGCTATTGTAAATAATGCTGCTATAAACATGAGGGTTCAGATATCTCTTCAACATAGTTTTTTATTTCCTTCAAATATATTCCTGGATGTGAAATAGCTAGATCACATGGTAATTCTATTTTCAATTTTTTGAGGAATCTCCATACTGTTTCAATAGTGGCTGCTCCAGTTTATAACCCACCAAGTTATTTATTATCTTTACTCTCTTCTGGGCCAAAAAATAAAAATAAAAAATAAAAGGCATAGAACCCCATAACTCCCTTCAATGTCCTCTCAGTTTATGCAATGTTTTCATTTTGATTCTCTCCTTAATTTTTTTTCATACCATACAAGAAATTATTTTTGCTTCACACAGTCAATATTTGATTAAATTTGCCTTGTGTTCACCACTTTCTTTGACCAATATCATCATTAGACACAGAATTCTAGGATGAGACTTTTCTCTTAGAAAAGATGGTACAATCTAGCCATCTTTTAATTTCTATTGTTGTTAATAGAAACAAATGGAAAATTCATCTTCATTCTTAAGGGGAAACTGTCTTTTATGCTTTTCAGACTACTTTTGTGATTTCTCTTTGTTTTTTGGTATTCTACATTTTCCTGTAATGTATACAAAGAGATTTCATTTTATTTATGTATTTGGAGTTAAGCTTCTTAAATCTATGAGTTGGTGTCCTTTAGCAGTTCTAGAAAATTCCCAGTCATTATCTTTTCAAATAATACCTCTATCACATTCATTTTGTTTTTATTCTGGAATTCTAAGAAAGGTATGTTAGCCTAGTCTGTGTCACTCTGTCTTCCATGTCTTTTAACACTTTTTATATTGTCTACTTATTTGCTCTTGATGTTGCATTCTAGATAACTTTTTCATATTTACCTTCTAATTCTCTTTTGAGTTGCACCTAATCTGTAGTTAAACACATCCACTGAGTTTTTTAATTCAATTAGTGTTTTGTGGGATTTTTTGTTTGTTTGTTTTATTTGTTTGTTTGTTTTTCATTTCTAGAAGACACTTTGCTTCTTTCAAAATTTACCTTGTTTTCATGGTACTTTGTGCCTGCATGTATTTTCAAGATTTTATCTTTCAATTTTGTCTGATAATTCTATTATCTGAAGTTCTTTGAAAGTCTAATTCAGCTGTTTATTATTTCTGTTGATTCTCATTGATGTGCCTTGTTGATATGCAGGATCCTTTATTTTTGACTATGAGTTTCTTATTTTTTGAGGCCTGGAATAGAGATGAGTTCCTCCAGAAAGAAAATCTACCTTGGCTTCTGAAAGGTGCCTGAACTAATTGCTAGTCTAAAATCACCCTAAATTCTCACTTTAAAGTTTCTTGGACCATGCAGGATGTGAATTGAGGCTATGAAACCACAAGAGTGGTAACTTGTTTTCCAAATTCTCAGCATTAATATACCCCTTTTCACTCAGCACCATTTCCAATTAGCTGACTTTTCTTACTATCTTTTTTTAAACTAGGTCTATTCTGATACAATTGTCATTTCATAATATGTTTTATGTCCCCTTTATGTTCATCATTCAAAAACTGTAATTGTTCCTACTTTTATTTCAAAATAGTGTTTTATTTTCTGTAAAATACTTACTTATTTTCTCAGTCAAAAATTGTAATTAGTTCTTTGTCTACTCATCTTACCACTCAGTATTTTGTTCACAATATTTTCCCTTTATTTCTATAATCTTCCTTTCTCACTAAACTAATAGTGTATCTGACAATACATAAACTATGGATGAGAGCCACCAGAACCCAAAGGTGTTCATGCTCTAATGATGAAGAAAGGTATAGTAATAATGCTTATGCTTATGCTGCAATATGTCTCCTTCAAGATAGTTACATTCAAAGGAAATTCTAGATGTACTAAGAATAGGCACTAAACCTAATGATTTCTCTAGCACTTTATAGATTTACCTTTACTTAATGTTTTACCATCTCTCCTGAGGCCAATTGTTGCCATATCTGCAGAGGCTTGAAAAATGGTTCATAACTGACAGAATGTAATATGGTAAATTTATTAATAGTAGCTAGTTTTTGTAGAGCTCTTACTGTATGCTTACTATATATTAACTAATTACATTTTTATTTCACTTAGCCTTCACAAGAACCCTAAATACAGACACCATTATTATAATTCCACAATTTATATATTGTAAACTGAACCATGAATTGGTTAAAAAGAAAAGTGTTCCAAGATGACCTACCTTATCAGTGCCAAAACCACAATGCTGAACCAGGTACATTTGATTCCAAAGTCTAAATTTTTAAACATTAACATATATAGTACTATCTCCTGGTAATAAATAGTTCTTTATTTCAGTTTTCAAAGTCAATTTAAGAATATAAGAAACATCATAAACTAAAATCAATTGTTTAAAAAAATACGTAGGAACTTAAAGTTGATTACAAATCACTTTAGTCAATAATGAGTCAAAAGTGTGAGCAGCTGTTCAAACAAGTAAATTTAACTGAATCTCTGTCAACAGGCCAGCTGAGTGCTGTACTAATCAGAACATACCTACATCTCAGGGCAGTGATGATGGAAGTTGAGTTAATAAGGCCAAGTGCTTAGAAATAATCCTTAAACATAATAAGCACTCAATAAACAATTAGCTTCAATATAAAAATAAAATAGTAATAAAATCAAGAAACAAATTAATGAGAACACTGAAAAAAAACTAAAAATGTTCAGCAGAAAAAAAATAAGCAAGTAAATGATTTGAAAACTTTTCATACAGCAAAAGAGTGGTAAAGAAACAAGTGATACTTAGTCTATAACAGAGAAGTCTTAAGGTAACTCTAATTCAAACTTCCAAATATTTTGTTTAATCAAGGAATATTTTTGTAGTCCTCTATTATGAAATATATTGTAACTAACAAGGAAACAAAATGTAAATGATGCATAATTTCTGGCTGTAAGGAACCAAATTTTAATATGATAAAAAAGTTATATAGAAATAAATAACTATATATCGATGCAAAATAAAAAGATGGCATTCTGAAAATTATAAATCACTTTTGACAAGAAAGATCAGGAAATATCTATAGTATCATCCAACTTGTAGAATTTCTGACAGAGAGATGTGAACCAATGGCTTTCAAACCCAGAGAATTACTAAAACACATAGAGCCAGTAAATTATGTCAAAAATGAAGTATACAAAATGCAAAATTTAAAAGTTCAAATTAACTGGTAAAATTCTAAAGAGCTACAAATAACCAATTCTGAACCCTAAGAAAATTCAAAAACTCAATTCGATAAAAGCAAATTGTCAAATTGAAGAATGGGAGTATTTTCAAGCAAAACTGCAAAGATTGGAGGAGGTTTTCATGAAGATTAATTAGCAAATTATCTAGAAAATGTGCCAAAAAAATTAAAGAGAAAGTAGTAAAGAAAAATCATTTAGAAAGCTATTGTACAATAGAGGCTGTTTCTCTTTGTACATTCTTATTATATAAATATATATTTATTTTATAAATATATAAAATGCATTTTATTTATTTTATAAATATATACAATAAGTCATATATTTTATAAATTTTCTATTTGGATATTATAAATATATATGATATAAAATAATTTATATTCATGCATTCTCCAGTAAGCATATATTGAGCACCTAAAATGCACAAGTCCCTTAGCTAAAGGCTCTGAATACAATGTTGCATTAGTCCCTCTATGAATTGGAAATATTTCAATCTAATAGAGTACTCAGAGCTTCACATTCTTCTCTACAGCATCAGTCAGGGGTAGAAGATGTGGCAGGCTCTGTGACTCTGTGCTGGTAGCCACAATGTGATGTTTGGAAAGTCCTCCTGAACCAAATCTCTATTCCCAATACAGTAGTTGTCTCCAAGAAAAATAATTTTCTTCTCATTCAATAATAATAGAACTTTACCAATGCATAAAAAAAGCTTACTTACTCAAGACATTGAATCCATAAAATTTTAAGTGAGAGGTTATTCATGCTGTGTTTTTTTCTTCCTATGACAAGTACAACACAAGAGATGCAAAACAGGCTGAAAGACACACTACACATAAATCCATCTGCAGAAGCATCATCTTCACTTCAACATATAACTTCATGAGGAAAAGTGGCTGGATTCTCACTCACTAAATCCATCTGCTCAACAAAGATCTGGAGGTTACCAAGTCCATTTAAATCCCACTGTTCCAAAGAGATCTCCAAAGAAAAAATTTAGTCAAATCTCTGCTGTACAACAATGTAGTTGAAAGCCCTCAAATTCTCTGAATTCACCATTTAAACTAAGATCTAGAATTACCAAATCTGGTGCAGGTAAACTCATTCAAGAGTTAATTATAAGTAATAAACTTCTCATGGGTATCTACAGACATTTAAAATTAAATCAAGTCACAGTTCTTTCATTTCAAAAAAAACATTAAGCCCAAAATTTAGCTAAACCTCTTAAGTAATCCAAAAATAACTAGCAAATCAAAATCTCAGTCAAAAATGTCTGAGCAAAAAAAAAAAAAAGAATAAACAAACAAAAGAAGAGTATGTTATAAAGAGAAATTACCTAAGTGAGACTATAAACCATCAAATTAGCCAACCTAAGCTAGTTGAAAATCTTCACATCAAAAAAACCAACTCCAAAATATGAATATAACAGCTAGTGAAAAATCTAGCAATATCAAATCTTATTCAGACAAAACTCCTAAAACATACCAAGGAAATCTAAGTCTCATTCCAGTAGAAATATTCAACAGATTAAGATATTTGCAGCAGCAACTGGTAAAAAATAATCTACATCAAACTAGGAAACAAACATTATGTCCACAGAAACATCTGTGAAATAAAAACTTCCAAAAAATAAAACCACAAGGCAACATCCAAGTAGTAAAATAAAAACTGCTTTACAAAAACAAACTAGCCAGAGATAATACAATTTCAATAATTTTCAAATAAAACAAACACCATTAACAATGTCTAAGGCAAAATCTCCTGGACAAAACAAACATAAAGATATTGAACAACAAACCAGTAAACTGGGACCTAAAAAAAATCTAAGCCTAGGAGTCATCAACTTGGTCAATCAAAACATGATTAGATATTTCTCTCACAAAATAGCCACCAATCCCAAAATAATACAAAATTAACAGCTCATAAAAATATAGTACATTCAAATCTCATATAGGAAAATACCTAAAAAATTAACAAAGAAATCTAAATCTCCCACAGAACATAAGTCAAACCAAAGTATCTTCATCTTTAAATGGAGATAAGCAATGCCACAGATATCAGGCCAGTAGTGTGGAAGTGGATTGTAAATTGACAAGGTCTTTGCAGTCTGTGAGGACAACTAAGGGTTACCTCGCCTCTGCAAACTCCTTCTCAGAACAAGAAAATACAAATGTAGCCACAGGCAGTCAAGCTGAAGGTCGTGATAAGATGTGGCCTTGGAGAAGTAGAAGAAAGAGTGTTGCTATGCCAACCAGCAATGGTATGTTCTTGTATAAAAATAGCTTGCAAAAATAAAACTGCACCACTGCTCCACCATCAGTGGACAGTAGACCTCCTGATCCCAGCTTTCTGTCTTCTTTGTTTTCTTCATTTCCCACCATTCCCACTCAGGTATATTTTTCAGAGCCACGCTGGACATGGCAGGATTTACCCCTCACTGCACGTGGCACAGCAGAAAATATCCAGCAAACCAAAACTTCAGAACAACACAGTTATTAAACAACAACTACATCAAGTAAAAAATCCTATAGAAAAGCAAAGAAAATGCCATTTCAACACTACTAAAATAAAAAAGACTAGATGCTCACAGGATGGCGAAGTAGGTAAACACTATCCTCAGTTTCTCCCACAACCACATCAAAATTACAACTAAAATATAGATAAACAATGATTGAGAATCACCTGAAATCCAGCTAAACAGAAGTCCTATAAATAAGGATACATGAAAAGAGCCACACAGAAAATGACAGGAGTGGAGACATGGAACATGTTGGTCTCACACCCATGTGTGGCAGTTAAAAATCAGGAGTGATATCTCAGCTGTGGAGGTCCCTCTGGAGGAGTGAGGCGTCCCAGTCATACAACAGGCTTCCCAGCTCAAGGCTTCAGTGCCGGGAAGAGAAGTCCACACAACTTCTGGCTGTGAAAACTAGCAAAGATTGTAGGTGAGTGAGGTGGAGGGTGGCTGGAGTCCCATGCATTCCTCTTAAAAGGTCTACACATGAACCTACTCAGTGAGGAACACACTCACTCTGAGCTTCAGCATTGGGGCAGCAGCTTGAAAGGCACCAGAAGCATATGGGGAAGAACTGAATTGTCTGGCTTGAGGATGAGGGCTGGAGTAGCAGCTTTCTCCCAGACAGAAGTACTGGCAGAGAATGTTGCTCCTCTGTTGAACCCTTCTACTGCCTAATGTGCAGACACAGACAGGTACCGTATCTGGGTCTCTATCAACCTGGCTAACACCATTCACTCAAATCTGGTGATTCCCTGACACCCCACCACACCAATTTTGGGGCCCACCCAAGCTATTTCCAATGGCTTTTTTGTACAAACAGCCTGTAATGGCTCATGCTGCAGACTTTTCTAAAATCTCTTAAAAGTTCACAAACTCCAAACAAGTCCCATCTGGCCTCAACATGCCCCATCACTCTTGCTAAGCAGCCCCAAACTCAGCACAAGAGGCAACCATTTGCAGATCACTTTGTAGATTATATCAAGTGGCCCTGAACAGGAGAAGCCTGCAATAGAGCACCTCCCACAGGCCTTAGAACCAACACACCTTCTGGCTAGTTTTAGACAACACTAGAGTACCACCCAATCACCTCCACAAATGATATAACCAAAGGACAGACTCAACAGGCACCAGGAGCCTGCTAAAGCAAACCGTGATCTGTAGGGTTAGCCCCTGCACAATAGCTTCTCCACTGTAGCCACAGTCAGTCCTCACAACCAATCAGCCTGAGGGTTGATCTGTACCATTGACATATAAACAACAACCAAGGCTCAACTACAATAGGAGGGCACACACAACCCACACAAGGGACACACCTTAAGTACCTGGCTCAACTGACCAGGGAGAGTGCTCCACTGGGCTCCACAGGACACTTACTACATAGGGCCACTCTCTTAAGACCGGAAGACATAGTAGCCCTACTTAATATATAGAAACAAACACAGGGAAGCATCCTAAATGGAGAGACAAAGAAACATGTCCCAAATGAAAAACAAAAAACAAAACAAAACAAAAGCAGAACAAAGCATCAGAAAAAGAACTCAACAAAAAGGAGACAAGCAACCTACCAGATGCAGATTTCAAAACACTGGTTATAATGATGCTTAAGGATTTCAGTGAGAACTTCAACAAAAACACAGAAAACATAAAAATAGAGATTGGAAACATAAAAAATACCACTCAGAAATGAAGAATGCAATAACTGAAATAAATATGTTAGAACAGCCGTCCACAACCTTTTTGGCACCAGGGACCAGTGCTCTGATGAGAATCTAATGCCTGATGATCTGAGGTGGAGCTGAGGCATTGATGCTAGTGCTGGGGAGCAGCTGCAAATATAGATGAATCTTCGCTTGCTCACCCATCAATCACCTCCTGCTGCATGGCCCAGTTCCTAACAGGCCACAGACCAGTACCGGTCCACACCCTAGGGGTTTAGGAGTGCTGCATTAGAGGGAATCAACAGTAGATTAGATGAAATAGATTGACTCAGCAATTTGGAAGATAAGGTAGCAGAAAACATCCAATCAGAACAGCAATAAGAAAAAAGTTTTAGAAAAATGAGAACAATTTAAGGGGACTCTGGGATAACATCAAGCATACCAGCATTCTCATCATAGGGATACCAGAAGGAAATGAGGGAGAGCAAGGAATTGAAAATCTATTTGAAGAAATAATGACAGAAAACTTTCCTAACCTGGCAAAGAAAATAGGCATGAAGTACAAGAAGCACAGAAAGTCCCAAACAAGATGAACCCAAAGAAACCCACACCAAGATATATCATCACTAAAAATGCCAAAGGTTAAAGACAAAGAGAATCTTAAAAGAACAAGAGAAAAAAAATTAGTTACCTACAAGGAAGCTCCCATAAGACAGTCAGTTGATTTCTCAACAAAAACTTTGCTAGCTAGAGGGATTGGCACAAAACATTTAAAATGATGAAAAGAAGGTGCTACAACCAAGATTACTCTACCCAGCTAAGCTATCATTTAGAATCAAAGGACAGATAAAGAGCTTCCCAGACAAGAAAAAGCTAAAGAGTTCATCACCTCCAAACCAGTATTATGAGAAATGTTAAGGGGACTTCTTTAAGAAGAAGAAGAAAAGATTAAAAATATTAATAATAAAATGGCAATAACTGCATACCTATCAATAATTACTTTAAATGTAAATGGGGTAAATGTACCAATCAAAAGATATAAGGTAGCTGAATGGAGAAGAAAACAAGACTCATACAAATGCTGCCTACAAGAGACCCGCTTCAGACTGAAAGATATACACACACAGACTGAAAGTAAAAAAATGGAAAAAATATTTTATGAAAATGGAATGGGCATGAAACTGGGGTAGCAATACTTATAACAGACAAAATGGACTTTAAAACAAAGGCTATAACAAGAGACAAAGAAGAACGCAGTAATCCCATTTCTGGATATTTATCCAAAAAAATCCAAATACTACTTCAAAGGGACATGTGACTCCACATGTTCATTGCAGCATTATTTACAATAGCTAAGATAGGAAGGCAACCTGAATGTCCATCAATAGATGAACTGATAAAGAATAGGTGATAAAAATATACAATGGAATATTATTCAGTCATAAACAACAATGAAATCCTGAAATCTGCAACAATATGGATGGACCTAGAGGTTATTGTGCTGAGTGGAGTAAGTCAGACATGTAATTTCAATTACATGTCAAACTAAAGAACAAAATGAAAAATAAAACAGAAACAAGCTCATAGACACAGAGAATATTTTGATGGTTGCCAGATGGGAGGGGGTCTGGGAGGATGAACATTAAAGGGGAAGGGATTAAAAATTACAAATTGGTAGTTACAAAACAGTCATGAAGATGTAAAGTACAGCATGAGAAATATAGTCAATAATATTGTAATAACTAAGTATGGTGTCAGATGGGTATTAGAGTTACTGGGGTGATCACTTTGTAAGTTATATAAATGTCTAATTACTATGTTGTACACATGAAGCAAATATAATATTGTATATCAACTGTAATTAAAAATTTAAAAATTATTTTAAAATAAATTTAATAAATATAAATAAATAAAAAATAAAATCAACCAGTGTATCTCACCGTATTGAAAGACTAAAATAAAATCCATATGGTCATCTCAATGAATGCAGAAATAGCATTTTACATAATTTACTACTCATTTGTGATAAAAACACAGTAAATTAGGAGTAGAAGGAAACTTCCTCAAACTAATAAAGAGTGTCTACAAATAAAATAAAATAGGCATACCAAACATCATATTATCGGTTTGCAAACTGGCCCCTGTAGATGGAAAGCAAAGAGGGATCTAAGAAATACATAGATCTCTCCAGATTGGTGGGCAGCAGGTTTAATAAGGAAGGGAACTTACAAGGCTTTTTTCAGCAGCAGTGATATGAGTAGATCACAGCCCCTCTCAGAATCTGAAAAGTTTATAGAGAGATCTTAACTGGGTTCAGTCAAGGACTCAGTCCAGAAGTTTTCAATAACACCTTACTCTCTTGAGGTTTTGTGCTCTCAATGGCTCCAACTGGGGAAATATTTGGCAAACTAGATTCCAAAAACAGGGGCAAGAAGCATCAGATGGTCAGGACCCAGCTCAGGGGTGAACCAGTGGTCCTATCCCCTCAATGATATCTTCCAACATTCTACCCCTAATGATTGGCTCTTACAGTCTTACACAGCCTCCTCCTCTTCCTCATTGTACCTTGAGCAGTCAGCAATGTTTTCATTATCACTGAGGTGGTTTATTTGACAGCTATTTGGCTGCAGATACCATAGCAACAATACAAACAAATGTAAGAGAAAACACATATTAAAATAATGATTCCCAAAATAAGTAACTATTTTTTCCATGGTTTAAACTACTGATTTATTAAATCCCACCAGCTGAAGTTCAAATCATTCAGAGTGTTCACTTGTGTCCTCATGTGATTTAATAAAAATGATACATTAACATACTCACCACATATGAACACACAACACTCTTGGATAATTGTATAGATGCCTCTTTTTGAGGCAGTAATAATGTCTAAGGCCATCTTATTTTGGAGCACAGATTTTCTGGTTAGAGACATCTCAGTGTTTAAAGGACAAACTTTATTGGCTATTATTTAATTCTTGTCTCAAGCTAGTCTGGGTTGAGATGTGGCTTATTTCAGTTTCTGCTTGTGCAGTGATTCAAAATTCACTTCCTTAAGTATAAATGAAAGGTGTTAGTTCCTTAGACAAGCTCAATAAAATATTGGTAATTTTGTTTTAATCAACCTAAGAACAGCTTTTTTTAAATTCTCTACTTTGAGCTCCATGCCAAGGTCTCTAGCCAGCTGCAAGTGTTGTCTGCACACTTGTGACAGTGTTGTGAGTTAATTTCCACAACCTTAAGTGGGAAGGCAAATTCTTTGTTTCCAAAGCGAATCTGAATTTCCCCATAGGTAGAAACATGGATATCACAAACAACTACCTGTGTAGCATGCTAAAGCTGCTTTTTTGTTGTGATAATTCTGGAATCTTTGCATCTAACAATTTCAAAGATAATAATAGCTAACATTTATTAGGTGCTTACTTTGCATCAGATACTGCTACATATGTAATGTCCATTACCACATTTAAACTTCACAAAAAGCTCATGAGATAGATCTCATAATCATGTTCATATATTACTAATGAGGAAAATCAGTAACTGAGATTACTAAATCTCAGGAGAGTTAAATTACTTCCATAAATTCATACAGCTAGTAAGTCAAAAAGTAGAACCCAGACAATTGAATACAGAGCCCAACAGTACACCAATCACTGCAGAAATACACCAACATTTTCCAGAAAATAATTGTTTTATTTCTTAAAGGACTTTTAAAAATAGGCAATTACAAACATTAAATAGTGAAAAAGACTTTCTTTAAAAAGTTCTAGCTAAAACAGGGATCGGCAAACTTTTTCTGTAAAGAGACAGATAGTAAATAGTTCAAGCCTTTGTGAATAATTTTTTTGGTTTGTGTTTTACATTCTTTTAAAAATATAAAAACTATTTATTTACTGGGTATGAAACCAGTCCACAGGCCAAGTTAGACCCACATGTCATGGTTTACCAAACCTTTCTCTGATAGTATCATTTTCACTACTACCAGTGAAATGGTTATCATTTTCACTAACCTAAATTATAGTACACATTTCATTCCATAACCTTTTTCAGAGCCTCAATTAGACCTTTCTTTATTATTCATTCCCTTTACTTAGAGAACAACTTTCCTGAGACATATTAGGGTCCATCTTTCTATGACTGCAGGGTAATAGCCCCCAAATCATTACAAGTTGATTTTGCCTTTGCCAGTATCTTTCCTCAGCTAATCAGAGAAAAGAATTCTCCATATTCAGAACTGTTTTCTTGCTTCCTTTTCTATATTTAGCACAAAATAAAAGTTATGGATTTTCAGTATTTCCATGTAACATGCTCAATGAGCATCTTTTTAATTAGATGTTTCCATTTTGTTTTGTTTTAATTGAAAAGGAATTCTTTTGTAATGTTTACCTAATCTGTCTCTTAGATTCAGTGGAATTTAAACACAATCTTTTCTCAGTAATTGCTTAGACAAAAGATCAGATTTTTAAAGATATTTATTACATAGAAGTTGAAATAACAATCATCTTAATATATTCCATAACATGTTTTTTTTAGTTTTTTTATCCCTTCCTGGAAAGAAATTATTGAGGTTTAAAGGCAAAAAAAAAAAAAAAAAAAAAACAAAAAACATTTCAAGCAAGTTCAAAAATTCACAGGATTTAAGAATATGCCAAAAAGATCATTTCCTCCTCATCGACTTTTCTAGTTATTACAAATCTGCATTTAAATGATAAAGTGATAAATATAAATGCTTTTATTACACTTCACAACTCAACCTGAGCAATTCTTTTTTATGGAGGCCTAACTATGGACAGATGTGAGAATCACTTCCCCCATTCATGCATTAAATGCCAACTGATCCTGATACAGGCCATCATTTGCAAAATTCTTAATCATTTGAATAAACCTAGTTTAGTCTTTTCTTTACTCCTTTCTTTGGAGAAAGACCCTCTCCCTCAAATTTAGATAATTACCTTGAAAACTGGTGACTCAGGTCCTTTGGCTATTGGTGAGGATCATTGAAACTCAGCATTCCCCTTGGCCCATTATAAAGCAGGAATGGCATTAGGCCAGAACAGAGCCCTTAGAGTCCAAGAACGGAGGAGAACTTTAACCCAAATTTTTCCTTTCTTTTATGAAATACATTAACCAAGCCTGTTTTCCTTTACTTGTTTTATAGGCAAATCAATAATAGAAAAATAACTAAATATATAATTTAAATAACCAGTTTGTATCTTCATTTTTCCTTGTCTAAGGACTGAAGTTGCACTTTAGCAGGAAACCCAAGACCCTGTCCTGACTAAGGCAGAGAGGGAAAGAGCTCCATGAAACCCCAAAAGACAGGCACTACAACCCTCTTCGACAGGAAGCAGATACAGAAGAAGAGACCTCCTGTCCCTCAACATCCATACTAATAAAAAGGGGGTTCATGGCTCTTAGAAAAAGGTTAGGCAGAAAAGTTAAATAGAGGGTTTCAGGTCCACCTGCAAAAATGCTAAGGTCATCTTAGTCTAGAAAGGGTCTGCCCTAGTCCACCCACAATTAAGCAAGCCAGAAGGCATTTTTGGGCTAAAAGTAACTCATACAAGGAAACAAGTAAGCAGATAATTGGGTACTAGTTTCAGCCAGTCACTCACAACTTGCGCAATGAAGACCTAAAGACCTTCAATTCACCTGAGGCTCATTATACCATCATATTATAATGGCATATGCCTAGAAGTCCATTAATATCATTATAACCAACTAAATTCTGGGAACGAACATGTGCAGAGAGCAAATGAGTCACTGAGTCCTGTCAATCTTAGTTGTCAATCAGGAAAGCTCACTTCTCTTAAGAAAAGTAACCACCCACAGCAAATAGGGATAAAAACCCCAAAGACTTTGTTACTGTGCCCTTGAGCCCTTTGCCCACTCTTGCTTGGGCCACTTCCACATCTGGAAGTGTACGGTTGCTTTACTGTCTCTTCTAATAAAACTATTCTTTTCTGCTGTATTTCAGTGTCTTACTCAACTCTTTGTTTGACATATCAAGAGCATGGACAGCGCGCTGAAAGGGGAACTCCACTCTCCAGTAAAAGTCCTGCTATCCCCTTTAGAATGACATGTCTCTTTCTCTGCCTTTTCAATCCAAGACTTTCTCATTCTGTCTTTGTCTCTTATTCTAATACAAAACACACACACACACACACACACACACACACACACACACACGCACACACAAATCTTTAAAGTAGACCTAAAACTCCAGAGGCAGCCATGGCAAATACAAAAATAATTGTAATTTCTCTCAATAAAGAAGAGCCTTGCTCAACTGAATGATTTAGCTTAGGTTTTACTGAACCCAAACCAAAAGGAAATGATCAAAATGATACCTTGAAATCAAAAAATGAAGAAGAAAAAGAACTCCAGGTTAAAAGAGGTTAGTTTTATCAAACTTAAGCCAAAGGTTTACCAAAGGTTTACATAGCTAATACAAAAGATATAGTCATGACAAAGAAAGATTAATGAGCTAACTTACCATGAGAGAAATGGAAAATATCAAATGAGGATTTTATTAGAAAGTACAAACTATTTACCTAAATTTCCCCTAATAAACATACTTAGAGAAAGCATTATTATGATGATTTTAATGTCACCAGTATTCATTGTTAGTCCACTGACTTTGTTATATTGAGCAAAATAGATGTCCCAGACAGATTCCCAGAACACTATATTTGTTTCTAATAATTGTTCTGAATCATTGATAATTATAAAGTATATGGAAGTGCTTTAAAAATGACAAGGACCGAGGCACTTTAAAATATTAGTACTGATAATAGCAGAAAATCAAAATCAAAAACTAAAACATGTGCACATAGTTCTCTTTTCTTTTCCTTGCTTATAAATTAGATTATAAAGTCCTAGCCAAAGCTAGCCACAGCTGAAATAGAGCTTTCTACCATTTTTCCAGGTCAATTTTCCCTTGCGCCATTACCATATTCTCTTACTCTTAAATCCTGATTATTTTTCTCAACCTGAAAGTGAATTCCATAGATTCTGCCATTCTGCAAAGAGCTTTTCAACTCTAAAGAATGTCAACTATCAATTTCAGTAAAAATAAGATACATTTCAAATTTCAAAAACAAATCCTAAAAAGTATTTTTTGATACAGTAAAAGCTGTCTTGATGCACTGATTGAAATAATTTATGTTCTCCATATTGTAATTATGTTTTTCAGAGGATTAGAAAGCATAAAATAATCTGAAAAATCCATGGGACTAGGAGTCAGAGTAGAAAGAAGGTTGTCTATTACTAATTCTACTTTAATGGATTTTTAAATTACCAACATCTGGTCCTGATTGAATCAGATAAGAATTTTTTTTTTCCTAGCTATGAAGCATTTTGGTGTGTAGATGAGAGTGTAGTGAGGAGTAGAAAATCAACAGTGTAGCTTTTCTATTCCAGAAGAGCAGAATTCAATGAACAGTACACTCTGAGATTATCGGGTTGTGTCTGATGTCACAACAACCAATGCTAATTTAAAATATAGCATAACAGTAATTTCTATGTGTTATGTCTAAAATTTGTATAATTTATATATGCTAGTGCATGATCATGAGTTCCTAAAATGCCAAGTGGCTCCAACACTGCAAGAACATTCAAAGAATAAATGATACTCATTACTTATTGGAAAATAGAAACTGAAAAGCATTGGATCAATGTTCAGTTATCTTTATGCTTTTCCAATATTTAAAGAAAATTTAATCTGTTACCTTTAGGTGTAAATCAAGACTAGAAATAATTAGACACTTCTGGAAATCCTATTAATTTATCAGGTCATTATAATCAACTAAGTGAGCAGCTACTCAAAGTGATTTGAGAATCGTTCTACTGAAGCCATGGAATCAGAAAACCTTGCTTCAAATCAATAAAAATTCTACTCCACAGTCAATTTTGACCACAACAAGAATATTGTAAATACATATTACCAATTACTAGCAAAATATAGAAAAAGAAACTGATATTATAACTCAGATCTGCTAACTGAATGCTATATCAAAAACTACTTCTATGTCCCACTGAAAGTTTATTTAAAAGAACTATATCAGACCCTTTAAATTATGTGATTTTCACAACTTTGTAAGGTAGATGCCATCCCTACTCTGCAGATAGGAAAAGTGAGACTTAGAGAAGTTAGATAACTTGCTAAATATTACATTGCTACTGAGTACAGAAGCAAGGAATCAAACCCAAACGATAGAATCTGAACTTACCCTCAGAGACCATGTGTGAAAAAGAACAGATTGACAGGCTAGAAGTAGAATTACAGCTTCAAACTTGTATTCCAGTTTGATAATTTTATATAGTAAAATTTTCTAATTTTAAAAACCTTTATAAAAATTATTTTTAAATTTATTTCTAAAGATAGGTACTTATAAGACAACTGGTCTAGTCACTCAAGAGATCAATATCATAAGGGAAAGAGAAAAGAATGTTCTAGAATAAAATAAACTAGTGACATAACCAGTAAATGTAATGTATGGTCCTTATTTGAGCTCTAGTTAGAACAAGTAAAAATATTTTGGGCAAAATTTGGGAAATTTGAATATGGACTAAGCTTTACATTATATATATGAATTGTTAATGTTATTAGATATTGCTTGTGTTATGTTATAAAGTAAAGATTTTTTAGAGGTAAATATTGATTAGCTATCATGATTTCTATAATTTACCTTAAAATATTTTAGCAAAACAGTCAATTAAGCACCTACAGCAAAACATTAACAATGTTTATGGAATGAGTGTATAATTGTGCTTTATAATACTCTCCTCACTTTTCTGAATTTGAAATTTTTCAAAATAAAAAATCAAAATTTTAAAAATTTTCCATATTAAAAAACTCAATGTTTATATTTCAGTTCTGAAGCAATTGGCCTTCACCAATATTTAGCATCATGTTACTTAATCCTCTGCCTTTTGCTAAATCATATTTCTTGACGGAAGGAAAATAGTGTTCCATCACATGAATTGTCAGAGGGCAATACCTCTGCCTATTTTGAGAGGCCAACAAGAAAGGATGGAAGATCTGTTCCTGCTTGGAAGACCTAGGCTGTGGTTGTTTAACTCTCATTAAGTGTCATCAATTACTATCATACTTCTATCGATAAGTAAATTATTCATTGAGAACCTCTTGATGTCACCAAGTTCGTGAGGAAAACCTGATGCACAAAGGGGTATTGTCAAACTCAGGAAATTATAACTATTCTTTCTTTGTCTTTGAAATCAAATTTCTTGACAGAAGTGACCTGATCCTAAATCCAATAAAGTCCCTATTTTCAAAAAACTCGACTGGAGACCAATAAAACCTGAAAATTCTTTTGTGCTTTCTCTTCTTTGTTTCCAGTATTATCCTAAAAGTATCAGCTGAAGGCGATCAATTGGATTGAACATCATGAAAAGAACAAGTCACAGGCCAGGTATATGAACATTTTACATATAGTGGAGACTAATATATTATAATGCTAACTAAGCAGCTTTCGAATTATATACATATATTAAGTAATAGTAGTAGTCATGCTAATATAGTTATTCTCTCTTCTTGTGAACTGCTAAACTATGTAATAGCAGGCTTAACTCATATGTTATTAGAAGAAAATGTTATTGGTGGGGAATATTTTTTAATCTTGAAAATAAGAGAAGAAAATGTGATAGGATATTAGGAACCCGATAAAATAATAATTACAATTCCTTTCTCCAATTGAGCTAGAAGCTTTTCTTCTTGGTGTACTAGTACTATAGTAATAACCACCACTAAACTTTATCACAGACCAGACACTGTCCTCAATGCAATTAGTAATATATATTATTCTGGCCAATCTTCATGACAATCTTGATATGTAAGATTACAAATCACTGAGTTGTGCAGTAAGTGGTAGGGCTGGGATTTAAACCAAGTACGATTAACTCTAATACTACTTCGATAAACCACAGGGCTACTGATACAGTAAAAGCTGTCTTGATGCACCAATAAATTAATTGATGTCCTCCATATTCTAATTATGTTTTACAAAGAGCTATATTGTAAAGTATATCTGGTCTGATAGCCCATTACATTGACATATGTATGCTAATCTATTTGCCCTAATATGTACTCTGTCTACATAATGATTGAACCTTTATTTCATTTTCTGAAATCAAGCTGATTTGTATATATTGTATACATGATCAAATAAGAAAAATAAACAGTCAAATCTTCCTTCACTCTCCCCTCCTATAACACATGGCTAAAAGTAAAATTATCTTCTGGAAGTAATTTTTTTAATTTATTAAATCTACATTATGTTATGCATGATGATATAAAAATAAATAAAACATAATTCCTGTAATTTAGGAATTTAAGAAAGGGCACCAATTGGCAAAATCTTCAGTAGAATGAAGTTTCAGGAAGAATTCATCTGACAGGGTGCTTTGTTGCCGGAATCCGCCTGACGGAGTCGAACAGTCCTGAGTGGGGGAGCGAGGGTTAGGAAAAAAGACAGAGAAGAGAAAAAGATCTCGGGAGGGCATACAGTCAAAGCTGCAGCACTGAGTTTATTTAGCACCATCCTGATATACCCTAGCAAGCATGAGAAATAGCTCAAAAAATGTTAGTTATGCACAATAACCTTGTCAACGTTACACAGGGAGCCTAACGCTATCTCGGCATTCCGCATCCCTTTCTTTAAGGCCAAGGAACAATCAGCTTCTCTGTTCCCTTCTCCAGGTGTTCTTTTGTGTCAGCAGACTTCTTAGCTTTACTGTGCAAATATCCTGCTTGGCTCTCAAGCCTGAAAACGGCTCCCAACACTTTGTCCTAAGTAACAGCTCAAAACACAGAGACGAGGAACATCTTCCTTGGTTAAAAGAACATTATAAAACATTTACAAAACCATGTTTAGTAAATATCAGATAGTTTGTATGATGGTTCACCAAACAGGGAAGCTTATAGAATTAAGTAAAATTATTTTCTTTCTTACTGCCAAACTTCCTAAGACCTTGCCCTTCCTAGGCAGTCTCTAGTTATCAGTAGGAAGTGCTTATGCTATAAGCTAATTGCAATAAAAATTTCTTGGTTCTTTTCCACTGCTTTCTCTCTGAAAGAGTGTGTATTAGCTTGAAGTAGTTTTATGTCACCACTGTGAAGTATTGCTCTCTTTTAAATAAAAATAAGTAATTTATCAAAATGTCTCCCTCTCCCACAATAACATAACTAATAGAAAAACCATTTTTCTTTCCTTAGGAGCCAACAAGAAAGATGAAAACTGTGCCACTGCTAGCGTGTATCTTTGCACTGTGTTTGCTTCAAAGTAAGTATCTACCCAAATAACTTTTATTCTTATGTATCAATATAAAACATTTAGTGTGTATATTTGAGACTTCTAATGTACGACATGCAATTTCCTATTTCCAAGAAGATTGACGGCTTGTTTTCAGTGGAACATAAGATAATTAAAGTACAAGGAAATTATTCATTACATTTAATTGGTATTTATGTAGTACCAAATTATCATGAGTGTGATGAGATTAGATGAACGTGCAAATGACAGATCCTATAGGGCATAGAATATGAATTCTATTCTCTGTATATCAGGAAGCCTCAGGATGATTAGAGTGTCTGTGGAGAAATGACATGACTCTGGGTTCTGTGGAGAAAACAGATTGTAGGAGACAAAAGTTGAGGGAAAGAGACCAGTCAAGAAGCTATAGCGGTATCCAGATAAATGATAATGGTGACTCGTACTAAATGTCCACAATTAAAATAAAACATGAGGGTGGATTTAAAATATGTTTTGGTGATTAAGTCTACCATAGCTTCTGTTGGATTGGATGTGTAGTAAAAGAAAGAAATGAACAAAAGAATTCTGTTTCAAACACGTTGAATTTGAAGTGGCTGTTAGACTTCTACAAGGAGATGTTAAGAGGCAATTAGATAAATACTGTCTGGAGTTCAGAAACAAGTCAAGGGGTAAGTCTATATTTAGAACATATTTGAAGCCATGGGACCTTATGAAACCACCTAGAGAGAAAATGTAGGAAGTTTGGTTATGCATAGAGAAAATGAAGGAATCACAAAAGGAGACAGAAAAGTATGGTTTCCAAAACAAAGAGAAGATTACAAAATGGACCCTATCTTTAAAATATTTAGGGTCAGCTGGGGAAAAAAGACTAAAATTAATAATGATTCAAGGTGATATATGGTATAAATAACCATATTTGTCTCTAAGACTATATATCTGAATATAGTTGTTCACGTTTATTTTGCCAAATTTGAAGGAAAGGTCAAGAAATGGAGTGTAGATTTACTGAATTGGGCTCAATAGCCTCAGAATATTATGACTATAAGAAATGGACAGGGCCAGGAAACTGACAAAGCAGACAGAACTTACCCTTGGACACTCTTATATTCTCATCTTACCACATAATATTCTGAAAAAAAAAATCTTGAGTTTTTCCTGTACCCTAGTGCTGATGTCTATGCTTGTACCACCAACACCCCCCAAAAAAGCACTAAAATTGGGCTCAGAGGATGTGGGCTTAAGTTCATCACCTGAACATCTAGATGAATCTTGAGATACAATCTTATCTATAGGGCCCCATCTGACAGAATGCATGTATTTATAAACTGTAAAGCATAGCATAGTTATAAAAATTATGACTATAAGATTGTCATAATCTCTATTTACATAATAGTTGATAAGGACTTAAAATCTGAATATGCCTTGTGATTTTAACTTTTTAAGAAGTCAAATTTTACTCATTACTTTGCTTACCAAACACCTCTAGATGGAAAGAAATGGCATTCCAACCAACACAAGTCACTTTGTGGTTGTAGAATGACTAAAGCCAGGTTGTTATTTTGAGGAGGCTCTTCATGGTACTGCCTAAAGAATCATCCCTTCCACAAGTTCAAGATCAATAAAATTCTTTAAACTGTCTAATTTTCAAAATGCTTCTAGTGAGAGAAAGGATTTGCAAAGACATTGAATATGAGGAAGTAGTGCAGGTATACCTTGACTTAGTCCTTAGAAAATATGAAATGTATCAGAGAATGGCACCAGCCCACAGTCAGAGAAGACCAGCTCTAGAGTTCTGACAAGAGCCTACTCTGCTTTGTAGAATGATTTCAGCGAGCAAATAGTCTGGTCTCTTTCTTTTAGGTGACCCTACAAAGACATATCCTGGAATCAGATAGGAGCTTTGTTACTTTGGCTTCCTCCTACCCCTCCTTTTTTGTTCTAGGTGTTATAAGCCTACTTGAACTTTACCCTCCTCGACTCTGGCTCACTCTTCCCTTCTCTTTCCGTGACTCAAAGCCACTCTCCCCTTGATCCTCAACTATTCTCCCTCTCTCCCATCAAAAGTGAGGTTTGCAAGTGGAGATACATTTTCTTAAAAGTTACTTAATCTCTCTGTGATTCCATTTTCTCATCTGTATAATGAGGATGACAATAGTATTCACCTTATGTTATTGCTAAGAAATTAAGTAAATTCATATTTATAAACTACTTAGAATAAAGCCTGACACAAAGTAAGTGCTATATAAGAATTTTTAGAAAAATAACAGATTTGAACAGGCAAATGAGGATATCTTTAATATGCTCTTCCTGACTTATCAATATCATAAGCACCTCCATACTTCAGTCATTAAGCCCAAAATCTTAGAGGCATTTTCAAGCTTGCCTAAGCCCAATTCCAATCAGTAAGCCATCTATAACTGTCAATTATAAAAATTAGTCAATATATTTTAAATAAACTAGCTAAGTTAAACTAACATTAAAATAAGATTTTAATTAATTTTTTTCCATATCAAAAAGTCATAGATATTATTTTGGTCATCTAAATTAAAATAGCTAAAAAATTTTTACATCCTAATAAACACCTTTAAATGTTAAGATTTTATTCAATGAGAAATTACTTTTTTTTATTATCAATTCCATGTGCTTGTTTATCCAATAAATATCTAATGGTGCTTATTATGCACACAAGGTATAGTTTTACATACTGGGTATACAGAGATTAACAAAATGAAATCCCTGCCCTCACAAAGTTAATCATTTCATTAAGGGAATGAACAGCATAATTATTTTAAAACACGAGTCACAGAATTATATTTTGGAACCAGAATTTAATTTAATCTGAATCATTTCATAAATGAGTAAAATGAGATTCATTGAAATTAAGTGATTTGTCCAAAGTCACTCAGTTATTTAATGGCAGATTTAGGACAGATCCAAACCTCCATTGATGGTTTGCTGCAGTGTGTTTCAAACATAGCCTCTAAGATCTGGGAGTTCTTCACACTGTCCTCAGAGACCACCTCCAAATGGGAAGACTGAGCTGGTGAAATGCAAGGCCCAGAACCCCACTTCCATCACAGCAGTTTTGTGATAATCTGAATTGCATATTGAATCTCTAGAGAAAGATTTGATTAAACAATATGACCTGCTTATTTTATATTAGAAAACTACTGCCCTCTAATGAAAAGAATATCCTGAGAGGTTTCATGATCAGAGGAGCATCCTGAGTTCACAGATTCTGGAATTCTATGCCTTTTTAAGATCTCTATGCAAAAACATCAAAATTATGTGGATCAGAAGCCATTATTTTAACTTATGAATGTTCTCACTTAGGAATTGGAATATCCTGGATAATTTAATTTTTAAAAACAATGCTTTCTGAAGTTATTTTTGAGTCTGGGTTTATTGGTCTCTGATGAAGCTATCTTAGTTGAATAACCCTTCTAGTCTCTCAGAAGTTGTCATATTACCTGTGCTAAATTCTGTCCCTGAAGACAGCTTTACGTGTGAGACTGGAACAATTTATCTATTTGGTGGTCTAAAAAGGATTCATGTGGAAATTATCAAGAGGAAAAGTGTAACCTATTCTTGCTTGGAATTTTGGGATGTGCTCCCTTATCCTTAAGTTAAATTTCTTTTCCCTGATTTAAGTTAATATAATTGATAATTTAAAAGTCTAGTATGAGATGGAATACAGGGGAAAATGATATAGACAAATTAGAGTATGTTTAGAAATAAGAAACTAAAATAGTGATGGTACTCTAACTCAAATAATATCAGTAATGGCTAATGGGACTAAAAATATTTATATTGCAGAATAAAATCATGAAAGCTATAGGTCCTCTTTCCAGACAAAATAAATAAACATGCAAAATATTTTTAAAATATCAAGTTTTGTGGAACCTCTTAGTTTCTGTAATTCTAATTTCATAATGATGAAGTTAAAGGTAATAGCTAAAGTTCTTTCTCCAACTTAAAAAGACTAAAAACTAAGTTTCTTGTGATGTGGAAAATAAGAAGTTTAGGTGGGATATTTGTTAAATGTGTTGTTGTTTGGGTATTTGTTGTTGTTTGTTTTGCTTTATTTTGTTGACAATTGTAGCTATGAGGAGTACGATTCAGAAAAGACTCCTGGATCTAAGTTGAAGGTGTTTGACTGAAGTTTCATGGACAGAAGGCAGCAAGTGGAGAGTCCTTTTGATCAGGGCTCAGGCAGTAACCTGACAGTTTTCTACTAGAGGGAGAAGAGAGAAACTGCAAGCATAAAAAGGCAGATCTAGCTAGTCCTCCAGGCTTGAGCTCACAGGAATATAACCATCCTAGCTAGTTGGGATACAAACACTTGACAAAATGAAACTCACGAATTAATCAAGTCATCACTGAGATTTGGTAAAATTAGAAGGATAATTACTCAACCCACTGCAATCTGATTTCTAATCCCAAAATTCCACAAATACTGCTCACCACACATTCAGCAATAACCTCCCAGTTGATAAATCAATGAATGCTTTTAGTTATGCACTTTCTTTCTTTTCTACAGATCAATGAAAGTCAAAAAAAGCAAAATAAAATACATCACAAAAATAATAAGGACCATGGATATATATTAGCTCACCAACCACCATCTCATCCTGTATTTCGACCTGAATGGAAATAATTCAAAAGCATCTTTTTATTCATCATCACAGACACCAAAAACATTCACATCCAAAGAGGAGAAAATTCATGTTCCCAAAATATCCCTGGCCACATAAATATCCAGTTAAAAATAACACCGTGGTCAACAACAATACCACAGAGGCGACCACCCAAATCCCACTTATAAGTCCTACATCTACTTCCACTAAAATTGTTTCCTCTCCAAGTGTGACTCCTCTTACTCAGAATGTTGCCTCCACATCTGCAAGAGAAAATGTCACCACAGACTCTTTTGCAGCTACACCATCACTGCAATCTTCCCCAATTCCACTGGAGTACACAGCTGCCCCAATTACATCTTTCCCAGCTACACCAGCACGACAATCTATTTCAACTCCACTAGAGACCACACTTTCTCAAATACCAAACTTAATCTTCCTATAACCTTACCCGCACCTGAAACTTCCAAAACTGCAGCTGAACCCACAACCCAAACCACTCCAGCCACAATTCAAACTACTGCTATTGAACGAACAACTTCACCTTCTGCCCAAAATGCAATTTCTCAATTCTGGCAGAATATTTGTAAGATAGCAAAATACATTTCTGATGTTATAAGTAGGATATAGTACATCATACATTGTGAAGTGTTCTGTCATTAGATATGATTTATGAGTGCAGAACTACCACCTTTACTTTTACCACTAATCTCAAAGTGAAATTATAATATTTCTCAAATTTAAAGCACTATCACTAATCTTGGAATATAACTATTAACCTCACATGATCTATTAACAAGAAAAACTACCTCTAGCCCACAAATCAACCAAGTATATGACCATGATGTAAGATCACTTTGTGGAACCTACAGAGAGCTCAGATAGCCCACTAAGAAGGAAAAGGCATTAGATAAAAAGAGAAAATTGTATGGATCAGCAACCATTTACTTTTTTCTAAACGTTGGAAATGGTAAAGTAACTATGCTGTACCCCTAATCAAAAACCCACCTAAATTATGTAATCCCACAAATAGAAAGGGGTAAAATTAGGTTCCTCTAAATAGAAATCATTGTATTACTGATCAGTGACAAAAACACCTTAAACAATCATGTTAAGATTTAAAATAAAATTCCATTCCACAAAATGTGAACCAAGAACAGGAAAAGCTGATTTGAAATAAAGATTAAGAGTGAAAAAAATCTGGCAGCCAAGCACAAATTAGGACTCTGACACCACATTTTTGAGAACATGTAATTGTTTAAACTTTGTGATTGACATTTATTGTATTGTATCTCAGTTAGTTTCAATCTGATGAACTTGATTCTAGCCTCTGTGAACCACAAAAAACATTTTGTGTATGTCCACATGGTGCTCATAATATTTTACTATTAATTTAATTAATTCAATTTACCACAGATTAAATTAATTTACACTAATTTGATGTAAAATATATTCAACAGTGAAATATTTTCTAAAACTCTTAGTCATGTATTTGAATGTATTTTAAAGCAAACCATGCCAAAGTATTGTCCCGATGTCAAGTTTGCAAAACCGTCTTTGAAAACAAACTCAGATTCTAATCAGTAGAAGAATAAAAACTATATATTTGGTATATGGAGAAGACATTAATTTGGAATGTAGAGGTATTTTTATTTTCTGTCACTACTACTAAGAACTCTGATAATTGTACTTAAATTTTTTGCCAGCTAATAATCATTCAGCAATCCATTTTCATTGTGTGTATTTGGAAGCTCCTTGTCCTTATTAGATTCCAAGAGGGTAAAAAGTGCCTAAATGAAGATTTGCATTCTCGTCAACTCTGCCACTAATTAGCCAGTGACCTGAGTAGGGCACTCAATATCTCTGAACATGAGTTTTTTTTTTATTCTTTCAACAAAGTGGCTTATTTACTTAAATTAACTTCTTCATCTTCACTTAGTATTACTTATTAATATATTTCCAACTCAAATTCTGTGTTTGCCCTATGCTTCTTAGGCTGACAATTAAAGACCCCTCCCCAACCCAACCACTTAACTCTGTTTCTTCCAGTCTCAGAGTAATTCTGTATCTTTGTGAATTATTTTTTTAAAAAAGAATAATAACTTCCTCAAGGAATACTCCCTAGTTTTAGAATGGCTGAGACATAATAACCTGAGACTGAAGACACTGAGCATAATGCCTTCAAGTTCCACCCATTTTATTGCAAATGAAAGGATTTCCTTCTTTTGTATGGCTGAATAACATTCCATTATATCTAAATATATATCTCACATTTTCTTTATCCATTAATCTATCAATGGACAATTAGGTTGTTTCCATGTCTTGGCTATTGTAAATAATACTGCTATGTATTGGGGGTGCAGATATCTTTTCTTCTTTTATATACAGATTTTAGTACATGAGCCAGACACCTCAACCTAAAATAGTTATAGAGGTGTGACAAGAAAAACAAACTAAACTGCTCATTAAAATTTCTCCAATAGGCATGAATAATGTGAATGTGAGAGAAAGTATACATGTGCAGATATGTAGATGAAAGAAAACTAAATGATGAAAGAGAGGAAGTTACTGTCCCAGCTTCTCCTGATTACTTGTAATTCTATGTCTCTAAAATGAGCCAAGAAAAGCTGCAAGCAATACGTGGAAGTTAAGAATATAAATGTCATATTTAGTTTTTAGTGCTTTGCAAAAGCCCAAAGACTCTTTTTTGCATCTGCTCAACAACTTCTGCATTGTTGCACTGTGTTCACCTTGTGTTGGATTTGTTGGAAATTTTTGCATGGCTAGATTCTTAGCGTCTACTAAGAAAAAGAAAGAGACTGACACACTGGGTTTCTGGTTATAGCAAAGGTGTTAGTTTTCATTTAATTATATGATCAATTCTACTGTACCAGATGTTGGCAAAGTTTTCTGTGCACCATTTTAATGCTTTGTGATGTAATTTTTATGATTTAACATGTATCATTTAAACTTATATTTCCTGCCTATCCTTCCCACACTAATTTGAACCATACAAAAAAAAAAAAATCTTACACAAAAAAGGAAAACTTTCCTTCAGGACAAATAAAAATAGTGCATTGGAGATAATTCTTGATTAAAGTAATTATTTTATGGAGATTGGATTAAACATGGTGGTGTGAGAGACGTTCCCAGATCTCTCTCCTTGAAACAACAATAAACTAAACACCTAAAACTCAGAGAGAAAAAAAAAGACCCAAACTGCACACCAGCATGTCTGAGCATGGGATCTGGGCATAAGAGCTATCACAGGTCAGAACCCCGGGTGCTGGGCGGTAGATTAAGAGAAACAAAGAAGCTGCCTCTCACAGCCAGAGTACCCTGTAGGAGGATGGGGAGGGAAGAAAGAGCACCGAGTTCCCTGAACAGCCCTGCTTGGGAGTTCTGTGAGCTCCATGTGGCCAGCAGCAGTGCCCAATTATCAGGGCAGAAGACAGAAAAACAGGGACAGCAGAAAAGTGGGGATGGCAGAGGAACAACAGTCAATTTTTACCAGCCATGATTGCAAAACTGAGGCTGAGCCGCAGCCTCTAACCCTCAATTCAGAGGGCCACTGCCCCCATAACCTCCAAGACGGAACACTACAGAGACCCAGGGGAATCTGAGCAAACACTACCGAAACTGTCACTAACACTGACGGAAACTGAGACTGAGAGTAGTGAGTATGATTAAACAACTATAAGGAAAAAAGGATATTATTAACATTTTATAAAAAGTAGAGATCCAAGAGGCTTAGATGTCATCTACTGGAAACCAAAAGAAAAACACCTTATTTGCAACAGGCTAGGGACCATTATATAATCAATCTTCGTTCTGGGGGAAAAAAAAAATTATAACACACTTCCATTGATGCTTAGGTGGAGAAATAGTCCATTAAACACCATGAACAACCAAAGTGACAAGACATCTCAGAAAGAAAGAGAAAGATCTCCAGAAAATAAACTTACAGACATAGAAATATGTGACTTAAATGACAGAGAATTCAGGATGGTACTTCTGAAAAAACTCGATGACATCCAAAACTAATCATATCAACAATTTCAAGAATTGAAAAAACAGCTAGGTGAGCAGAATAAATTATTTAGCAAGGAGATTGAAATCCTCAAAAAGAATCGAATAGACCTTTTGGAGATAAAGAACACCCTGCAAGAGTTGAAAATGAAATAACAAGCTTAGGAAATAGAGTCGACAAAATGGAGGAAAGGATCAGTGATATCAAAGACAGAAATCTAGAAATAAAACAAAAGATAAGAGAAACCGAAGAATGAAAAATAATGAAAGAGAAATTCAAGAACTAGCTGATACCATCAAGAGAGGAACATAAGAATAATGAGAATTCGTAAAGGGGAGGAAAAGAAGCAGAGATTAGAAAGTATTTTCAGAAAAATAGTGGACGAGAATTTTCCAAATCTAAGGAGTGAGCTGGAGCTTGGAATTCAAGAAGTCAACAGATCACCCAATTATCTCAACCCAAAAAGGCCTTCACCAAGACACATCGTATTAAAATTATCGAAAATCAACGATGAAGACAGATTTCTCAGAGCAACCAGGGAAAAGAAGACAGTAACCTATAAAGGAAAACCCATCAGATTATCTTCGAACTTCTCAGCACAAACCTTACAAGCCAGAAAGATGTGGAATCAAATATTCAAACTATTAAATGAAAGGAACTACCAACTAAGAATAATGTATCCAGCTAAGCTCTTCTTTAGATATGAAGGAGAAAATAAGACCTTTCCAGGCATATAAAAATTGAAGGAATTCTCCACTAGAAGGCCTGTACTACAGGAAATACTGAAAGAGGTCCACTCACCTAAAAAAATGACCAAAAAAAAATCATAATTAGGAGTAAGGGGACTAGCAGACTGATAAAAGCAGAAGAGTGCAACCCTTATTATGAACAGGGCATTATAAGCTTAAAATAAGAAGAGATTTGCTATAGCAAGATAGTAACAAATGGTCAGCATACATAGAGACAAAATGAGACAACAATGACTGAAAAGGGGAGGATTCAAAGATCCAAATTCTCAAAGGGGAATGGAGATAAGGCACACATGGAAAAAAAGGGATGACTGTATATATACAACTACATTTTCTTGTTCATAATGGTAACCACAGGCCAAAGATTTAGAACCAAAGTATATAACATAAAACAAGAAAGACCAGAGAAAAAACCCACAAAAGCCAATCTAAATAAAGAAAACTGAAACACTAAGACAAGGAAGCAATAGAAACACTGAGCTACCAGAAAGCAAAAGATAAAATGGCTATAAGAAAACCTCATATTTCAATAATTACCCTAAATATAAATGGGCTGAACTCACCAATAAAAAGGCACAGAGTTGCAGACTGGATTACAAAACAAAACTCAACCATATGCTACCTCCAGGAGACACATCTCAACTCCAAAGACAAATGTAGACTCAAAGTGAAAGTGTGGAAAATGACATTTCAAGCAAATGGCATTTAGAAAAAAGCGGGAGTAATGGTACTAATATCAGATGAAATAGACTTCAAAATAAAAAAGGTAAAGAAAGATACTGAGGGACACGTTATAATGATAAAAGGAATTATACACAAGAAGACATAACATGTATTAATATCTATGCTCTTAATTAGGGAGCCCCGAAATATGTAAAGCAATTACTAACAGAACCAAAAGGAGAAACAGACCAAAACACTATCATAGTAGAGGACCTAAATACCCTACTATCAGATATGGACAGATCATCCAAACAGAATATCAATAAAGAAACAACATCCTTAAATGACACATTAGACCAACTGGACATAATTGACATTTACAGAGCCTTCCGTCCCAAAACAGCTGCTTATACATTTTTCTCTAGTGCACATGGCACATTCTCAAAGATAGACCACATACTGAGATACAGAGATAGCCTCAACAAATATAAGAGGGTGGAAATCATACCAACCATATTCTATGATCATAATGCTTTGAAACTAGAGGTCAACTGTAAAAAGAAAGCAGAAAGAACCACAAATAAGTGGAGATTAAACAACATACTACTGAAGAATAACTGGGTCAAAGAAGAAATAAGAAGAGAGATCAAGAGATACATAGAAACAAATGATAATGACAGCACATCAAAACTTTTGGGACATGGCAAAAGTGGTCATAAGAGGAAAGTTCATATCATTACGGGCCTATCTCAAACCACAAGAATGGGCCCAAATAAACAAACTAATGCTTCATCTTAGAAAACCAGAACAGGAAGAACAAATGAAGCCTAAAGTCAGCAGAAGGAAAGAAATAATCAAAATTAAAGCAAAAATAAGTGAATTTGAAAACAAACAAACAAACAAAAACAATAGAAAACTAAATGCAACAAAGAGCTGGTTCTTTGAGAAGGTTAATAAAAATGACAAACCCCTGGGTAGACTCATTAAAGAAAAAAGTGAAAGGACACAAATAAACAAAATTAGGGATGAAAGAGGGGAAATTATGACTGACATCACAGAAATACAAAGGATCATACAAGAATACTATGAAAAAGTATATAATGCCAAATTTAATAACCTAGAAGAAATTGAGTAGTACTTAGAAAAATACTGGTCCTTCCTAGACAGAATCAAGAAGAATGGGAAAATCTAAATAAACTGATCAGCAGTATGGAAATTAAAACAATTATCAAAAACACCAACCAAACAGTAGAAGTCCAGAACCAGATGGCTTTACCAGTGAATTCTATCAAACATTCAAAGAAGATTTAATGCCTATTCTTCTCAAACTCTTCCAAAAAATCAAAGAGGAGGCAATACTTCCCAACTCATTTTATGAGGCCAATATTACCTTTATACCAAAACCTGGTAAAGATAACACAAAAAACGAAAACTACAGACCACAGATGCAAAAATCCTCAATAAGATACTAGTGAACCAAATACAGCAACATATTAAAAAGATTATACACCACGATCAAGTGGGCTTCATCCCAGGGATACAGGGATGGTTCAACATATGCAAATCAATTAATGTGATACACCACATAAACAAATTAAAAAATAAGAATCATATGATCATATCAATAGATGCAGAAAAAGCCTTCGACAAGATACAGCATCCATTTGTGATCAAAACACTTAACAAAATCGGAATAGAAGGAAAGTACCTTAACATAATAAAGTCTATAGAAGACAAGCCTTCAGCCAACATTATACTTAATGGTGAAAAACTAAAAACCTTCCCTCTAAAGTCAGGAACAAGGCAAGGCTGTCCACTATCACCACTGTTATTCAATATAACATTGGAGGTCCTAGCGAGTTCAGACAAAAGAAAGATAAAAGGCATCCAAATGGGAAACAAAGTCAAACTGTCACTATTTGCAGATGACATGATTCTCTATATAGAAAACCCTAAGGACTCCACAAGAACACTAATAGAGACAATAAGTAAATACAGTAAAGTCTCTGGATGCAAAATCAACGTTCAAAAATCCATAGCATTTCTATACTCTAATAATGAAGTGTTAGAAAAAGAAGTAGAAAAAATAATTCCTCTTGCGATTGCAACAAAAAGAATAAAATACCTAGAAATAAATCTAACAAAACATGTGAAGGACCTATATAATGAAAGCTACAAGACCCTATTAAAAGAAATCGAAGAAGATACAAAGAGAGGAAAGATATTCCGTGTTCCTGAATTGGAAGAATCAACATAGTTAAAATTACCTAAAGCATTATACAGATTGAATGCAATCCCATCAAAATCCCATTGACATTTTTTAAAGAAATAGAAAAAAAATCATCAGATTTGCATGGAAGCACAAAAGGTCTCAAATTGCCAAAGCCATCCTGAGAAAAAAGAACGAGGCTGGAGGAATCACTCTGCCCGACTTCAAATTATACTACAAAGCGACAGTCATCAAAATGGCATGGTATTGGCAGCAAAACAGACACATAGACCAGTGGAACAGAATTGAGAGTCCAAAAGTAAACCCATATTTATATTGGCAAATAATTTTTGACCAAAAAAAGCCAAAAACATTCAGTGGAGAAAGGAAAGCCTCTTCAATAAATGGTGCTGGGAAAACTGGAAGGCCACCTGCAAAAGTATGAAACTAGACTATTGTCTATCACCAGACACCAAAATTAACTCAAAATGAATTAAAGATCTGAATATAAGACCTGAAACAATAGAATAAAACATAGGAACTAAACTCAAGGACCTTGGACTTAAAGAGGATTTTATGAATTTGACCTCAAAAGCAAGGGTAGTAAAAGCAAAAATAAATAAATGGTACTATATCAAACTAAAAAGCTTCTGCTCAGCAAAAGAAATCATCAACAAGGTAAAGAGAGAACCATCTGAGTGAGAAAATATATTTGCAAGCAATTCCACTGATAAGGGCCTAATATCCAAAATATACAAAGAATTCATACAACTCAATAACAACAACAAAAAATGATCCAATCAAAAAAAATGGGCAGTAGACCTGAATAGACACTTCTCCCTACAGGATATACAAATGGCCAACAAATATTTAAAAAGATGTTTAACATCGCTAGCTATTAGAAAAATGCAAATTGAAACCACAATGAGATACCATCTCATATCTGTTAGAATAGCTATAATCAACAGAGCAAGTAATAACAAATGTTGGAGAGGATGCAGAGAAAAAGGAACCCTCATACACTGCTTGTGGGACTGCAAATTGGGACAGCCACTATGCAAAACAGCATGGAGTTTCCTCAAAAAAAACTAAGAATTGATCTACCATATGATCCAGCAATCCCTCTACTGAGTATTTACCTTGAAGACTTGAAATCCCATATCCGAAAAGATATTTGCACACCAGTGTTCATAACAGCATTACTCACAGTGACCAGGACATGGAAGCTACTGAAGTGTCCTACGATAGCTGATTGGCTAAAGAAGCTGCAGTGCATATATACAATGGAAAATTACTCAGCCATAAGAAGAGATGAAATACTGCCATTTGCGACAACATGGATGGACCTCGAGATAACATAAACATAAATAAAATAAGCCAGACAGAAAAAGTTGAAAATCACATGATATCACTTATATGTGGGATATAAACCTAAAAGCAACAAATAGAGACTCATGAACATGGACTGTAGACTAGTGGTTACCAGAAGGTTGAAGATGGTGGAGGAGGCAGTAGGTAGATGGTTAAAGGGGGTTAAATATAGGGAGGTATGGGGAGGGTGAAATGGGTAAAGGGGATCAAATATACAGTAGCTGAAAGAAACTGGACTTTTGGTGGTAAACACACGATAGAATATATACATATCAAATTATATTTAACAAATGCTATTATAAGAGACAAAGAGGGGCATTACATGATGATAAAGGGATCAATGCATCATGAGGACATAATCCTAGTAAACATATATGCATCCAAATTAGGAATACCTACATATATAATGCAACTATTAACCAACATAAAAGGAGAGATCAACAGTAATATACTCATAGCAGGGGACTTTAACACCCCATTGATATCAAAGGACAGATCTTCCACACAGAAAATCAACAAGGAATGAGTGAGCTTAAATAACACACTAGACCAGATAAATTTAATAGATATTTTCAGAGCATTTCACCCCAAAGCAGCAAAATATACATTCTTCTTAAGTGCACATGGAACATTTTCACGATAGAGCATATGTTAGGCTGCAAAACAATTCTCAGTAAATTTAGGAAGATTGAAATCATATCTAGTGTTTTCTTTGATCACAATTTTATGAAACTAGAAATCATCTACAAGAAAAAAATAGAATATACACAAACACATGGAGGCTAAATAGCATGTTACTAAATAGTGAATGGGTTAACAATGAGATCAAGGAAGAAATCAAATGAAAATGAAAACAGAATGACTCAAAATCTATGGGACACAGCAAAAGTAGTTCTAAAAGGGAAATTTATAACAAGACAGGCCTACATCAAGAAAGAAGAGAAAGCTCAAATAAACAATTTAAACTTACACTTAAAAGAACTAGATAAAGAACAGCAAAGCCCAAAGTGAATAGGAAGAAGGAAATAATAAAGATCACAGCAGAAATAAATGAAAGAGTCTAGAATAACAATAAAAAAGATTAGTGAAACCAAGAGCTGATTCTTTGAGAGGATAAAAAAAAAATGGTAAACCCTTAACCAGACTCATCAAGAGAAAAAAGAGAGAGGACTCAAATAAATAAAATAAGAAATGAAAGAGAAGCAATTACTGACTCCTCAAAATACAAAGGATCATAAGAAAATACTACGAGCAATTACATGCCAACAAATTGGACAACCTGAAAGAAATGGATACATTCCTAGAAATGTATAATCTCTCAAGAATGAGTCAAAAAGAAATAGAAAATCTGAACCGATCTATTACCAACAATAAAATTGAATCAGTAATCAAAAAACTTCCAAAAAATAAAAGTCTGGGACCAGATGGCTTCATAGGTGAATTTTACCAAACATTCAAAATAGAATAACCACCTGTTCCCCTCAAACTATTCCAAAAAATTCAAGAGAAGGGAAGGCTCCCTAATTCTTTTTATGAGGACACCATTACCCTGATTCCAAAACCAAAGACATTACAAAAAGAAAACTATAAGCTGATACCCCTTATGAACATTGATGCGAAAATCTTCAACAAACTGAATTCAGCAGTATATTAAAAACATCATACACTAGAATCAAGTTGAATTTTTTCCTGGAATGCAAGGTTGATACAAATTCTGCAAGTCAATTAATGTGATACACCACATTAACAAATTGAAAGAAAAATCATATGAATATATCAATAGATGCAGAAAAAGTATTCAACACAATCCAGATCCATTTATGATAAAAACTCTCAGCAAAGTGGAAATAAAGGGAACATACCTCACCATAATAAGGATCATATATGAAAAACCTACAACTAATACTGTACTCAATGGGAAATGGCTAAAACATTTTCCCTAAGATTAGGAAAAAGACAAGGATGCCCATTTTCACCACTTCTATTCAACACTATATTGTAAGTCCCTGCTATAGCAATCAGAGAAGAAAGAGAAATAAAGGGCATCCGAATGGGAAAGGAAGAAGTAAAACTGTCATTATTTGCAGGTGAAATGATATTATATATAGAGAACCCTAAAAAGTCCACAAAAATAAAAGTTAGAATTGATCGATTAATTCAATAAAGTAGCAGTATACAAAATCCTCAGAAGTTTGTCGTATTTTTACATACCAATGATGAACTTTCAGAAAGAGAAATTAAGAAAACAATCCCATTTACGATTGAATCAAAAACAATAAAATGCCTAGAAATCAAATTAACCAAGGAGGTAAAAGACTTGTTCTCAGAAAATGAATTCTAAATTACTCTCAGAAATAAGTCATTGAAAAAAGAAATTGAAGAAGATAACAAATAAATGGAAGCTTATACCATGCTCGTGTGTAGGAAGAATCAACATCATTACAATGCCCATACTACCCAAAGCAAACTATAGATTCAATGCAATCCCTATCAAAATACCAATTGCATTTTTCAGAGAACTAGAATAAATAATTCTAAAATTTATATGAAACCATAAAAGACCCCAAATAGCCATGGCAATCTTGAGAAAGACGAACAAACTGGGAGGTATCACACTACCTGATATCAAACTATACTACAAGGCTACAGTAATCAAAATATTAAACTGACATGCAAACAGATACATTGATCAATGGAACAGAATAGAGAGCCCAGAAATAAATTCACATCTATATGCTCATTTAATATATGACAAAGGAGGCAAGAATATACAATGGGGCATAGACAGTCTCTTCAATAAATGGTGTTGGGAAAATTGGACAGATATATGCAGAAAAATGAAACTGGATCACCTTCTTACACCATACATGAGAATAGATTCAAAACGGATTAAAGACTTAAAAGGAAGATCTAAAACCATGAAACTTCTAGAAGAAATCATAGGCAGTAAACTTTCCAATACTCCTAATAGTAATTTCTTTTCAGATATATTACCTGGAGCAAGGGAAAAAATAGAAAAACAAATGAGACTACATCAAACTAAAAAGTTTTTGCACAGCAAAGGAAGCCATCAACAAAACCAAAAGTCAATCTACTGAATGTAGAAAATATTCGTTTTTACATCTGATAAGGGGTTAATATCCAAAATATATAAAGAACTCATACAACTCAACAAAAAATAATCCAATTAAAAAATGGGAAGAGGACCTGAATAGATATTTCTCCAAAACAGAAATACGAATGGCCAATAGACATATGAAAAGATGCTCGTCACTAATAATCAGAGAAATGCAAACTAAAACCACAATGCGATATCACTTTACACCTGTCAGAATGGCTATTACCAATAAATCAAAGAACAAGTGTTGGCAAGGATGTGGAGAAAAGGGAACACTTGTACACTTTTAGTGGGATTGCAAATTGGTACAGCCACTCTGGAAAACAGTCTGGAGGTTTCTCAAAAATTTAGAAGTGGCTTTACCTTTTGACCCAGGAATTGCACTTCTGGATACTTATCCAAAGAAAACCAAAACAATAATTCATAAAGACCTATTCACCTGTATATTCACAGCTGTGCTATTCACAATAACCAAGTTATGGAAGCAATCTAAAGCCAATCAACAGACAATTGAATAAAGAAGTTATCGTTCATATATATATATATAATGGAATGTTAATCGGCCATAAAATATTGAAATCCTACCATTTTCAACAACATGGATGGACCTAGAGGTTATTATGCTGAGTGAAATAAGTCGGAGAAAGACAAATATCATATGTTTTCACTTATATGCAGAATTTAAGGAACAAAAAACAAACTAATCAAAAACAAATTCACAAATACAGAGCAGAGGTCAATCTGGTGACTGCCAGAGGGGAGGGGGTTGAGGGGTTGGGAGAAAGGGTGAAAGGCTAAAGAAGTACAAACTAGTAGTTGAGAGATGGTCACGGGGATGGAAAGTACAGCATAGGGAATGCAGTCAGCAGTAATGTAAAGGCTATGTGTAGAGTCAGAGGAGTGATAGTGTAATCATTTCATAAACCATATACATGTCTAACCAATGTACTATATATTTGAAACTAAAAATACAATAAAATAAAATGCTTAAAAAAAAAGCGATTCAATTATGAGCTTGCTCTTCAAAAACACATGCAAAACACCATAGTCAATCAAAATCTCATCTACCAAAATATTTTCTAAAATATGCTATTCAAAAAAATTTATGTACCTCAATTTAATCCAAAGCCACCTCAAAAAATATATGATTACACCAATTTCATCTAAATCCACATATCAACAAAAGACTTGGGCAAACTCATTCTAATCAAAATAATTGTTTCCACCTGTATTCTTCTATCCAAACCCATATCCAGATATTTTTATTTTCAAGCTCTCACCCTCAAACACAAATCACTACTATAACTTCCATTGCCCTTGCTATCACTACTTCTAAAGCAACTTCTACCAACACCACATCTGCTACTCC
Source organism: Eidolon dupreanum (assembly GCA_028627145.1). Lineage (NCBI taxonomy): Eukaryota > Metazoa > Chordata > Mammalia > Chiroptera > Pteropodidae > Eidolon > Eidolon dupreanum. Next base: position 41,739,201 of record CM053513.1, read on the forward strand.
AGCTCCAATTATAATTTTCACATTAGCATCTGCTATAACTATAAAATAAACCACTCATCCTATGACATCCTAGAAGCTAGCACCTACAACTATTATTTTGAAACAAAAGCATCTCCCTATGACGACACCCAAATTTACATTGACTCTACATCTAACTGTAACACAGAATCTCCTATGGAACCACAGAATCATTTACTGACCTTCCATTTGACTCTGAAACTATATATTTTCCAGATTACAAAACTGAAAGTAACTATCCAATTGTCAGTATTGTTTTTATTGACTCTGAAACTACATCAATTCTCAACACCTTTCCAGAACCTTATCTAAACCATCACATCGCTGAAATCATGAATTAATCTCTTACTCCAGTATTGCATCTCTCATCCCTCTTCTTCTGTTGCCATTTGCAGGACATTCTTTCATATCTTGAAAAAATCATCTATAGCCAAGCTTATCCTTTTAATATTTATGTGTGTACTTCTAATACTGAGTTGAAATTTTTCTGCATAAACAGAATACAATGTTACCACAATCTATAAAACTCCTAAAGTTGTTTAATACACATTGTGTTCATGGACATATTTACATTTTTCTGAGGAGATGATGTATAAATTCAATTGAATTCTCAAAAGGGTCCATAACTCAAAGAAATTTAAAACTAAAACCAACATGAAAGATCAAGAAATATCTAGACTTACAAGGCTAAGAGATATCACTTATAGTTCCTAAAACACTTTAATGAATCCTGATATTCTAAGTTATTGCAGAAAAATAAATTACCTCACTGTTTTTGCTGATGTCTCTTAGTTTTAGAATGATTTAGGAATTTTTTTCCCTTTTATAGTATATATTTATTGACACCCAACTCCATAATTATATTATTGCAAGTTACCTGCTTTCAGACTTAAAATTTCTTGTCTAAGAAATTACTCATCCTTCTTAATTTCCCTTGTTTATTTTAGTCAAATCCCACTGACTGCTCAGTTTCCGAGCTAGGGTGTGTCACATTCCAGCTTGGGGTTGGAGAAATGTCTGCAACACACAATCTATGCACTGCCAGTCCCTGAATCACCTGATGCCCAGACAGTCACAAACAGTGATTCAGTTCAAATGAGCTGTTCACCAGCATTGTACTTTAGGCTGGCAATAGACCACAAGTCTCCTCACCTACACCCAGGAACAACATTGGCCTAAAATTCAACTCTGCCTCCACCAAAAAGAAAAAAAAATGATGGAAGCCCCTCTCTGTCAACTTTCATTGAAAATAATGCCTACAGAAAAGTGGACTCCCCAGGGTCATAGGCTCCCTCCCACACAACGAGGCTTGAATAGTTAATAGTCCCCTCACCAAAATGTAAGCTCCATGAAGGCAGAGATCTTTGTCCTTTCCACCATTCACTGCTTTATTCCAAAGGACCAAAACAGTGCAAGAGTAAATATATGTTAAACGATGGGTTGGAAGAATTGACTAAATAAAAGAATGAATGAATATGTCCATGAAAGCTTGTGAGAGAATAAAGTTGCTTCCCTTCCAAATCCTTCAGCTCTTTGTTTCATTGTTCCTCTTAATATTCACCCCCCTTTACCATGCTATTCTCTGCTCCATCAACCATGTTTCCTCTTCAAGTCCACTTAAAACCTCTTCTCTCTCTGCAGCCTTTCCTCAATTCGACCTTACTCCAACTCCATAGAGTATATACACCTACCATTTATTCAACAGGCAGTGATCATCTGGTGCTTTGCAATGTTAATGTTATTAAAATTGAAGACACAGAAGAATATAAAACAAGATCTCAAAAACTTCCCATTTAGCTCAAGGGAAACATTTAACAAAGAAATAATGAAGGAGCCAAATAAGATAATGTCTGATCAAGAGCCAAAATGAGTAATGGAAACAAACAAAAAAGATACTACAGGTTATTAAAATTAGATATCTCTTCAATCCTGTTTTCTACTACTACCCTACTGTGAAAACAGTAGAAAACAGTGGTGTTATTGTTCCAGTGGTAGGGAACAATAACACCACTCTTTCAAATCCAGACACTTGGTCTGCCTGGATGCTCTCCTTGAATTCTTAATCAATTTCTTTTTATTCTTCAAAATCCAGCTCAAGGGTCACCTCTTCTGTAACCCATCTTTGCCTTTCTGCCCCCAACAAAATTAACCAGGCTTCTCTTTGTATCTCTGTATACCCCTGGCATTGTACTTATCAACATATAATTACTTGTTAATCAATGTATTTCTCATCATATTTACTGAAATTTAAAAAGTAAGTATCCTTTAATATAGTAATTCTAAAAATAATACCTACAGAAATATTCCCACATGTGTGAAAACAATTTTAAGGATATTTACTGTATCACTTTTATAATTATAAAATAAAATCGAAATGAATTAGAAATTCATCCAAAGGAAATGTAATGTAATATAACCATCAAGTAAATGAAATAAATCTATATGTTCTGACATGTAAAGTTGTTCATTTGTTGTTAAGTAAACAAAGTAACTTACAGAGTAATATACATAATAGGCCTCACTTTTTTAACATACATCATATTTATATGCTCATACATATATGACAAGACTAGTATATCTGGGAGGTCATTTAGGAAGGAGATGGAGATGAAGAGGGATTTTAATTTTTTTTAATTGTCTTTACTTTTCTTAATTACACAAGGCATGTCTTCCTGAAATACCCTCTATTCAAATGGTAGACATTGAGTAATATGCTGTCTGCAGCTAATAACTCACCTAATGAAGTGTTGGGAAATGAAAGAAACCAAATGATTTCACAGACAGCTATGTCCTGATTGGTCTTTCAGTTTCCAACCTCCTGGAGCTGAGTTTAAATTCCTTCTACAAACTCAAACCTCATCAAAGGATAAAATTTTTCATCACAAAAACAAGAAATCAACTGGACTTTGAAGATTGTTCCACCTGTACATTTTGCCTAGTGTAGAGAAAGGTAACATTAATTGATCATGCTTCAAATAGAACAGTTTTTTAAGTATCATCATCTCTCAACAGGAAAAAAAAAATGGAGTGAAAGAGTAACTCTATTTTGTTGTTATAGGTAGCAATTTGAAACATGAAGACTACGATTCTACTGTTTTGTCTTCTAGGATCAACTCAGGCATTACCAGTAAGTGCAATATGTTTATTTTATGTACCAACCAGCCTTAGCAGCATCTTTAATTGTAGACCTATTTCACTTCCTGCCCTCTGTCAAAACTACTCTGTTCTGTGATCCTTTCCCTTAGTTTTCAGTTTTTACTTTCCAAGGTGAAAAATGACAAAGGAATAAAGTAGTAGTATATATTTCCATGTACTTACATTTTTAAAATTCATCCATCTGTTGTAGTAGAATTTCTATTATTTTGTCAGAGATATCAAGTAGAAATCAGGAGAAAAAAGAATAATGCCATAGATTATACGCCCTCAAAATGGATAATTATTTTACTTCTCAAAAAGAATTTAAGATTTTTTGGCACTCATTATTTTCTCATGACTTAAGAGGTAAACTGCATTTTCTGATTTTTCTAATTGTATATACAAAACATCTAGATTATATAAATTCTAAAAAGTCTACCAATCATGCAATAGCAAGGAAATATTTTTAAAATTTTTGTAATTTTTGACCTTTGAACATTTCATCACAAAATGTGTCCATATAACAGGTTTTGAAAAAAAGAAAAGGAGCACTTGTATTGGAATGCAGACTCAATTGTTCTTCAATATTTTATAGACATAGAGATGGGTGATTTAGGTCTCTAAATGGACTTCCCTTTGACTACTTGAGATGCTTGAGTGTGGACATTGAGAAAATAATTAGAATAAATTTATATGAAATAGCTGAACACAGAGAAATTTTTAGGTGAGCTTCAAGCCCACTTGACACTTTTATAGTCATTCAACAATCAACAAATATTTACTGAAAACTCTCTATAAACCAGATACTGTGTTAGTTGCTAAATATATAATGATGAGAGGGGAAAAAAAGCCTAATCCTTCATGGTGTTGACTAGGACAAAAGATACTAATAAATAATTTTTCAAAAGAAGTGTTTAGTGATAAATTATAATTGTGATTAGTTCTATGAAGGAGATAAACAGGGTGATCTTGTAGGAAGGAGATGGAACACACACATGAACAAACAAAACCCTTCTTGTTTCATTCCACATATACTTATGTCCTTCTTGAAAGAAGTTATCTACAAAAATTCAACTTCCAAACAAGGTAAATTAGGAGGTTAATTTTTTTATAATTTATGGATTTACCATTTCACCAAATAAATTTACCAAAAGGTTCTCCTAAATAGTGTGTCTCCAGTGTATTTAAGTTACCATGTAATTTGTAAAAACTCAAAATAAATAAAACTTTCCAGGAGTACAGCTATCACTCAAGGTAAACTGAGGAGTAGCATGTAGGTTAATGAAGATTGCTAATAGCCAATAATGTGAAAGCAGCTATAATGTGGTGCAGGGGATACAGGAAGTGACACTAAATGTCTATTAGGTATAGTAGTGATATTTATCAAATGAAAAATCAAGACACATGGACAAGGTATTCTTTTATTAGTAGTAAATGAATTTATTCAATCATTATAAAGGCATAAAAAATGAGTCAATTTGCAAATGTGGACACTTAAAACAGCCTGGCAATTGTTTTTAGTAGATCAAAAGTTTGGGAATAGGGTGCACTTTAGAGATGGAGCAGGTCACATTTCAGGAGAGTGGTCAGGGTGAGCCTCAATAAGGTGAATGTAAACAAAGACTTGAAGCAGATGAGGAAGTGAGCCAATGTCTGGGGAAAGAGGTGAGGCTCTGAGGTCGAGTGGGCCTTACTTGTCACAGAAACAGCAAGTAGCCTGGAAGATAGTAGTAGAATGAGTGAAAGGAAATGAGATGAGACAGGGGCCCACGGCATGAGGGCCTTTTAGGCCCTTGCAGGATTTCTGGCTTTTACCATGAGTTAAAATGAAAGTCAATGTAGGACTTGAGGAGAGGAGTAGAATGACCAGACCATTGTTTTCAAAAGACCACTCTGGCTGCCATGCTGACAATAGATTGTAAAGGAGGAAAAGATATTTGCGGGATTTATACTTACGTTATCTTAAAGCCTAAAGGGACTTCTAAGGACAGATAATGCCAATCTTATCTCTTACAATTAAGAGGAAAAGTCCAAAGTAAAACCAAGTGTCAGGGACAGCTGCAAGGAATATTCAAGTAGCCCAAGGGCACAGACAGTGCTGGAGGGCCACACCATACTCTCTTCTGTGACATAGCCAGGAGAAAGGATGACTGGGGTCAACCTGACAAGGGAGCTTCCACCTGAATGCAGAGAGAATGCTGAGAGAAGCTAAGGGAAGCATTCATTCCTTAAAGACTAAGACCACTTGCAGGATCTTAGTACTGGCTCTGCCGTAGGATCCTAGCATATGACTCACCATGTCACCTTGGCAGGTCACTTTGTCTGGACCTCAGTTTCCTCATATTTAAACAAAACCACACAGATATATCATATGATTGTAAGCACTTTTTCACCCCTTAAATTCGGTGATTCTTAATACACTGGGAAAATACTCTGGTTGGGAAAAGGACTGAATTTCCATTAAGGGAATTGACTAGTTAGTTAGGCATGAGACAAAAGCAGAAAGTTTTATGAGAATGGAGTAGGAGTTGCAAAAGCATACCTTCATGCATTGGGTAAAAACAAATGTGTACAGAGTTAAAATGCAGGCTATGTATTTCATGCCCTGAAAAAAGAAGAAGGTCATTACAGAGAAGAAATGGGAGCTAAAGAACTACCTCCAGAAACTCAGGTGCCCTGCCCCACACTATTTTCCTCCCCACCACACACTCACTGGGCTGGCAATTTTCCACTCTACAATTCCATCTTCTAACTTACAGAAAATGTTCCGGGAAATTGAAACTGCTCTTAAACACACAAGAGTCTAAAGACAGACATTTTTGTATTTTGGACAACTTGTTACCTCCCGGAAATAAATGGATACAAATCCACAAACACATTCCTGCGTCATCAAATATTTGTTATCACAGATTCAGCTCAATCCTGCTTTGAGACTTCCTCCAATGAAACTCGTTCCAGATCAGGCAACCCTACTAAACCAACAGCAGCCAAATCAGGTAAGAGTCCTTCAATAGCGAATACTTACCAGAAAAGGAAACATGTTAAGACCAGTGGATTTAAAATCAAGATTTTACACAAAGCCTCATGACTAATCAAAAGAGATGGGCTTTTCTTTTGGGAGAAAAGTAAAACAAGAACCAATATACTTTTTTGAAAATTTTGAAAATTTTGAAAAATAAACATCTTTATTCTTTTTCCTTTTACTTGAATAATAGTTTGATTTAGCAACCAAATCTAGTAAACTGAAAAACAATAGCAACACCTGTTGACAAAACTTGATTAGCTATGCCCTTGAAATACTGTGACATGTCATATGTAGTATTTGCCAAAGTTATCAGAAATTGAAAGGTAACCTATAAAAATAACTGCAGATTTCCTCATGGTTTTCTTAAGTTCCATTGTCAATGAGCTAATGTGTAGTCACTATAAGGCCTGTTTTTTTAAAGCATATTTAAATATTGTGAAAACTATGTTGTCTCTTGGCTACCACCTTTTTTTCACTCCAACCCTTCCACTGCCCTAAAGGACCTCACCTTACCTTCATCTGAACTTTGTGAAATAGTACAATCAGATAACACCAAAGTCTAAAGATTTTTTTTAAATCTATGGACATTATGGAACTTTCAAGTCAAGAGCCAATCTCTCTCCTTAGGGAACCTGAAACTTATACAACTTGGGAACATTCTTTAAGAAAAAGAATACAAAATTAAATATGTAAAATGAAGTCCTAAAGTGAATAATTCATAATAAGAAATAAGAAGTATATATTTTAAGCTGATAAAAACTGTAAACTGGACACATTGCTAGGGTGCCTCCCAGAGCCATGCTAGTAAAAGGCCCTGAAGCTTCACCTTTATTTACCTTCTTAACAAACCCTCCTCTGATGGGAGTATAGGTTGCTTAAGGCTATCCATCATGGACAGCATAGTGAGAACAAACAACCTCTCATCTCATGCAGCAATTCCAATGTCATGCAGGTCTTCCCTTCTTTGGGTCTAATACCATTGACACAGATGCTCACACTAGGGTCAGATCTGCAACTGGTAAGTGCTCTTTTGTATTATTTTAATATTCATTGTTAAATAAATATAATACCTAATGTTGAGTGCATGTTTCCGCCAATGTACATATGCACACATATTCACTGTAGATAAGCTGAAAGAGAAGACAGAGAAAAGTCAGAGAGCTGGATGCTAATTCAGTATGTCATGAAAAGTTTTTCTTAGCAAGAGACTCTAAAGGAACTAACATAATTCTCGTCTTTACTTTTTCAGTTAATCTTACCTCTTCTTCAAGCTCCTCTCCCCATTCCTTCACCACACCATCCTCGTTGCCTCCTACAACATCCACACACCCATACAAACACTATGACTACTATCTATACCCCAAGGAAAAGAGCAAACCAGAAAGGAGAGTTTCATTTTTCTCATAAAATGACTATATACTTCCTTAAACTGTGTATAGTTTAAGTTCCTTTCCTGATTAAAGTGGACTTTTTTCCAGTGGTCAAATTTTAATATAGTATTTGACTATATACAGACTAGATAATTTATTTTTATGACTTTTACAATCTTCATGGGGATACCTATGAAGGAAATCATCACTTCCTAAGAAAGCTATCAGAAATATTCCAGGAATCATTGCTGTTATAACCAAAAAAGAAAAGCCAGGATAAAATCATCTAAGTAATTCTCAAAGAGACTGGGTTAAATGCCAACGAAACATTTAATATGGAAAAAGTTAGTCAGACCCTATGGTTGTACTAGTAGACTAAACAAGTCTTTGAACTTCATCTCTATATTTAATTCCAAATGTAATGTAGTATACTATATATTTGCAAAGCAAAATCTCTATTAAACATATTTTACATTTAGTAAATACATTTTAGTTTCCTGAATGTTTAAAGTGAAACATCACAATGAAAATCTTATTTGTCCTACAGCTAAATCCTGCTGCAGGAATGACACCTACTGCCCAGACCCTCCCACTGACCCTGGGGGCATTAAACGTACAACAGCAGCTGCAACCACAAGTAAGTTCCACTTCAGTTTAATGATAGGAAACATTTATTTCCTATCAAGTGGAAGCCTAAAAGGAAGGAAATAATTTTTTCAAGGTTCTTGAACATTTCACCCAGATAATTTCCAGAGGGATGTTCTACAGAATATGGAACAGTTTTTGGCAATTTGGTCCCTGCTGAAAATTCATGAAAACACACACCAGGAAAACTGGGCATGATGCTCCATGACCTCTTTAGAATACATTTGTGATGGGTAATGGGAAAATGTGAACAGTTGGGAAGATTGAAAAGTAAAAAGCATAGGGCAGGGGGGAATTGAGAGGTATCAGGATTCTCCTTTAGCATGTTGTGTTTTCTATTGAATACTTTCTGGGTGATCAGAATCATCCTAAATTAAAATTAAGAGATGGATAAAATTTAAATTCAGCAAATCTAATCTTCCCTTTTTTTGTACCTCTTTTCATGCCCTCTCCAAATTCCCACAAAGACTTTCTAGTTCTTTCTCTCCTCCCACAATAGTTAGCTTTTAGGAAAAACTCTAGAAAACACTCTCACACTAAGATATACTTAGGTTATCGCTTCTTTTAGAAGTGTTTGAATTTTAACTACAGAGAAAGCCCAAATTTTTACCTTTTTGACACTTCTCCAAACATATTATTAGGCTCTGGAGAAAAATATAATGCCCCTTTATGACTAGACTAAGTGATTATAGATAACTTATTCTCCCTAACAGGTGATCTTAGGCACTATCATTCCCACACAATGGTCTAAAATTTTATAGAAGCTTTATTATTTATTACAGACATAATATATGTTAATTATAGAGAACTAAGAAAATACAGATTTAAAAAAAAAAAACATAAAATTCATCCATAATCTTAAGAGCCAGAATTAACTGTCAACATTCTAAGTTATGTAATTCCTATCTTTCTGTTATGATGTGTAAGTACATTTTTTAAAGAAAATATGTTCTTAGCATATCTAATGTTATATAACCTGATTTCTTCACTAAAAAGACTGAATAGTTTTGTGTTTTAAAATATTCACTTATAGCATTGTTTTTAATGATTGCTTTGTATTACATTGTATTGCAAAACTTTTTTTCGCAAATTTTCCTTCTATAAATGATGATACAGTGAACATCCTTATAACTAAGTCTTTGACCACATCAATGATTATTTCCTTAGGACCAGTTTTTAGAAAAAGAATTTGTAGGTCCAAAGCCATACAAAAATGTAAGACTTTTAATACACATTCTCAGATTATGAAGCATGAATACAACAATGGACCAGTATATCCTAACCATCTTCTTACCACTATGGACACCTCCAGGTTTTAATAAGAGCAGACTGTGTTAATTAGTAATTATAATCAAAGCTGACTTTCATTGACAAAATAATTTGATCCTACTCAATTTAAATTCTACACCATATGCAACTAATACTTTTTTCTGTACCTCCATTTGTCTAAAGTAACAACACAAGCTACTTTATACTGCATTAATTCATATTTGTGAAATTCTATAACATAACTAATTTTTACTTTCCTTTTTTAATATGAGATGTATACTCGTCTATGTCAGTACTTATTTCTTACAGATATATTAGAGCCTTCACTCAACATATTTGCTGCTTATTTATATCTCAATAACAAAAATGATCCTCTAAAAAAGACATGAGAGGCAGACAAATAAAATGAGAATCTCTGTAACACGTGATCCTGGCATATTCCTTATGCTGACTTCCCGATTTCACTTTCAATTGTTGCTCTTCTCTAACCTTGAAGTTAGACTTAATACATCTTCATATTCACCAAAGAATATCCATTCCAGTCAAAGGCATTAGTAGGCATCATAGATGTTACCTAAGGTTCAGTAGAGAGGGTTTGACATTATACACTCCCCAACATGCAATAATATAAATCAATCCCCATTCTCAGTGAGAACTGTTCAGTGTCTCTAGGCTATGCCAGCACCAAGGGTCCTTGTACCAGACCTCCTGTGCATCCCCATCAATGCCTCTGACCATGCCTTTCTTTACACAAGGTGGCATCTTCTTCCAGAAATGGGCACCTGCCTACAGCTTCGATTTATCAAAGCAAGACCAGTGTGGTTGTGTGAACTCTGGAATCACATACAGCTTCTGGTCAAATCCCAGCTCTCTACTTTCTATCTGTGTGACGTTGGCTAAGTTACTTAACCATCCTGTGGCCCACTTTCCTCACAATTTAAAAGGAGATTAAAGTAGAATTTACCGCTAGAGCTGTTATAAGGGTTAAATGAGTAAATAGACATAAAATATTTAAAACAGTGCCCACCATGTAGTAAACAATCAGTGTTAGCTATCATTATTTCAAATAATTTCTCTTCTAAAACTAATTAAAAAGTTTTCTCCTTATTTTTACATTGGTGAACAATTAAATTCCTTCATTACAGTTTTTACTTAGACATCTTTGGTTTCCTATTTGTATTTTTGTCCCTTCCCATTCACCTTTAAAGAAATTTCTATTTTGTTTGCTCCCAAATCCGAAGTGGCCCTTTCCCCCCAACCCACTTTCCCATTGTCACCCTGAAGATTAGTTGTTTTTTGTTTTTGTTTTTGTTTTTGTATTGTCAGTTTCCAAGGATCTAATTGAGAGAAAAAAAATTTCTTAAATCTATGTGCTTTTTACCTTTTGGCACTGGGTATAACTATACCAACTGTCAAGGGAAATAATAAATTTAACAGTCTATTTCATAAGACTTTCAAATATTTTGGGTTGATTAATATTAAAAGTTCCATTTTGATTACTTTCTTGGCGCTATGTGAATTTCTATAGAAATAAAGATAAATCTTAAAACCCTAGTTCTCTTCCACAAACTCTTTAGTTCTTAGAGTACTAGAGCACACCAATACTTCACTCCAATTTTTTCAACTGTAAATTCATAACATTTACATAGTTATCAGTGACCATTAAAGTATTTCTCAATTAATTCTAAGAACTCTGCCTGTGCCAGGGATTACTGAGCAATGTCACCCATAATTTCCTACCAGTGCTCTATTTCAACAGCAAAAATCCGGGCAAACATATGAGACTAACTATAAATACTTCAAGAAAACTTTGTTACCTAAGGTTCAGTAGGTAACAAAGTTTTGTGTCTTCTGAAATGCCACACAAAATGAACACATGCATTTTTATAACATTTTATATCATTATTTTTTCATAATAATTTTCAGTTTGGAAGTAGCTTAAGACCAAAATTATTTTTTGATAATCCAATTTATTCACTTCTGCCTTCTAAATGTTCTTCCTTAGACTGGTTTCAAAGTTATCTTGGATCTAATCTTTTTTATACAAATTGGATGAGTTCTGATTCTTATCCAGTTCTATGAGTCAATGTCTATGATTACAAATGATACACTAGAAACAAATATTACATTTTTAAGAAAGTTTCAATATTTGTATCTCCTGCCAGAACTTACCTTTGAATATATTTTTTATGGAATTTCTCACTATTTTTTTTCAGATGTTACCAGTTATCGTAGCACAACTTGGAGCCCAGGTAAGATTATTTTGTAATATGATTTTTGTTTTAAACCATCTCAGTATTAAATATTTAATCCTGCCTCAATTCACCAGATAGTTGCCAAGTTTCCTTTTTATTTTACATTGTATGGATATTGATAATAACAAGAACTAACACTTACTGAGTGATTACTATGTGCCAGGCACTGTCCTAAGAACTTTGCTATTTATTCTGTACTACCTCATTTAATTTTCAAAACAACATTTGATAGACAACATTTTTATTGCCAATTTGAAGATGAGTAACTGGAGATACTTAGTTACTCAGTTACAATCATACAGTTAGTAAATATCACAGGTGAAGCAACGAGTTAATCCTTTAAATCACACTGCTAAGAAAAAAATTAATTAATGGAACTGATCTAATGATTAATAATTTGGGGGACATTTTCCATTGCAAATATATTTATTAACTACATATTTTTTCCCTAAAAAAATGACACAAACACTTTTTCTTCTTTCTCCCTATTTTCCTTTGTAAAAGGTAGATCTTGAGATCACTGATAAAATTACCAGGGACCAAGATCAAAACTGAGCATCAGGTGGTAACGTTTACTCTTAAAAACAGAATCTAATATAAAATTCATATGAACTCTTAATTCCATAAAATTCATATGAACTCTTAATTCTACATCTGGGAATACATCCCAGGGAAATAATCTGAAATATATCACAGGTTTATTTACAAATATATTCAGCAAAATAATATTTAGAGTACAGGAGAATATTGGGCGCAACTTAAATTTAAACAAAAAGAAAATTATTAAACTGTGCAACAAAAAAGCAAATATTTTGTCACTACTCAAAAGTTTGTTAAAATTTATCAGTAATATGGTTAAATGATTGTTGTATAGTATTAAAAGAAAAGGTAAAACAGAAATTGTATAAATGACATGACTTCCATTATATAAAAAAAGAAATGTGTGAAAAACATCTAGAAGAAAATACAACAAAATGCATGATGGGGTTATATACTTTTTTTCTTATTGCTTTCTGCATTTCCAAGTTTCCTCTAATATGCTTCTATTGCTTAATAATAGAAAAACATATAATTTTTAAAATCCAGAATATCTCCATCATTCGGATAATAAGTGTAAGCAGTGCAATGTCATGTGCGGACTTGAGTCTTGTGGTACAAGTTACAAAGGCATTTTAAAATATTATTGAAAATAAAAAATCTTTATAATCTTTAAAACTTTAAAAATTTTAAGTTATATTATACATATCGTGCCATGAATATATTAAAATTTGTCTAATATTTTGTGTTATTATTTTCCTTCTAGGGGACCATCCTAAGCTCAGAGGAATTGGTAAATAAAATATTTTTAATTACTAACATTTCAAATTCTTTTCACTGCTACCACAATGCTGTTATCTGTTCTCATATCCATAGTCTCTTTTTACCACAAACCTCAACTTAGTGTATAATAAAATAAACTGAACGTTTTGCATTAGGTTATCTTTGTCTAGCTGATGATTTTATCATCTTTCTCCAGCTACTTATCCATTAATTTGACTTAGCTTTTGTTCTCTGTATATTGATGTCAGATTCAGTTCTATCTAAAAAGTCAATGCATATTTTTAATTTCAGATTGATTAAAATCTAGGATTATAAATTATTAAAATGCATGCAGATGTAGAATAGTACACATATCAATATTTATTTCAGGATCTATTAATTTTTTGACAAATTTTAAATTTTGTATGAAAATAATATTTTTTCTAACATTTTATCACAATGAATGAACTCTTCCCTATAAACATGAGTAACTAAAAGTCTTAACCTAAATAAAATTTATATTATCATTACTGGGCACTTTATGCACTTTCCCTGTAGATCATTTTTAAAGAAAAATAATGTATCTAAACATGACACCAAAGTAAAGAATTGAGGCAATGTCTGGGAAGATATGCATTTTTTTTAATCTTTCTATAGTGAAAAAGGTAGAGATTTGCTAGATTTCCCATAAATAAAATCAGGTCATGGCTGTTTTTCCGACATTGATATGTGAACAACCACATCTACCAGTTTTAGAGTCCATTCTATATAACAGGTACCTTAATAGATCTTTTACATACTTTGCCTTTACACCTCACCAAATTACAAAGTAGAGATTTTGAACTCAACTTTATAAAGAAACTGAGGCTTAGAGAGCTTAAGCAACTTCGGTCCCAAGGTCAAAAAAAGAGTAGATCCAGATTAAAAGCCATTTTTCTCAACACTATGCAAGTGGTTTTCAAAACTTTTTAGTAAAACTTATAGTAACAGCTACATTTTTCATGCAGCTAACACACACACGCGCGCGCACACACACACACACACATTTCATCAAACAACATTTACCTTTACTATATGGAATGCACTAGGTAATTTATAAAGTCTATTCTTTTTGTCTTATTTTTTAATGATGAGCATGGCCCACCTTCTTTATTTCAAATCTATGGATGTCACTACCCTCAATTCGAAGCTTCTGTATTCTACTCCTATCTCTTATCCAACATAAGTCTATCTACTTTCAATACCTTGTAAATCAAGACAGTGCTTCCCAAACTTCAGTCCCAGACACCAAACCAGGACAACTGGAAACACTAATTAAAAATATAGATTCCTAAGTCCTGTCATCTACTTACTCAATCAGAATCTAACAATGGAGCCTAGGAAACTGCCTTTTTAACTCCTCATATGGTTCTTATGCAAACTGAGAACTGCGCTCAAGGAAACTGACCTGAATCTTTTTTTATTAAATTTATTGGGGTAACATTGGTTAATAAAATTATATATATATATATATATGATATTATACATGAATTTCAAGTGCACAATTCAGTAATACATCTTTGTGTGTTCACCACCCAAAGTCAAATCTTCGATCACCATATATTTGACCCCCTTAAACTTTTCTACTTCCCCACCTCTTAATTATGAGCTCTTGACTCTTTTACTCTATGAGAATTCCATCAAAACTGGGAAGTCCAAGAAAACTGGTTCCTGCCTGAACGCTCTCCAAAACCAGTCCATATCATATTATTTCTTCTTAAGAGGAACTTCTTACAGTAATTTTTTTCCCAGAAAAAATAAAATAAAATAAAACAAGTGTGGCAGCAATAGCATTCATTACTAGCGTGCAAATCACTGACTGTCCAATAAAGAGGAGTTCCATTGGGTAACCCCAAAGGAATACACAACTGGTTGAATTGCTAAGAGAAATATTTCTGACTGTACATCCAATGCCTTTGGAAAATACATCAGAAGAAACTTGAAGGGATGTAAACCATGAAATGAAGATTGATTAATCTACTCGAGTTAATTGTGTTCATTAATTTTTAGTCTCCTAAATCACTTTTTTAAAAATTACTAGCAAAAGAAAGATATATTTTAGGTCAATAACAGAGATACAGCTTGTCATAATTATATGGATTTTCTGCCTTAGTTCTACCTCCAGATACACTTGATATTAGCAAATAATGCATTATTCCTTTTCCAGTGACTGCCTCGATGGTGGCTTTCCCTTTAAGAGGGAATTGTAGCACAGCAAGAAATCCCAATAGTGAAACTAGCATCAGGTTTGTCTCAGGAAGAGAGGCATTTCTTCTGGGGAATGCCCCATATTATTATTTTCTCTGACTCTACCTTCTTCATCCTGCCATTTCTACCCAAACTTGCTGCCTTCAAAGGAGAAAAGGCTGGTTGGCCAGCCTTAAAATGTGTTCCTTTGTTTTCTGTTTCCTTCCCTCATTCCAGCCGGTGGCCCCACAAATCTTTGCAGGCCTCATCTTCCAGCCCTTGCTCTCCGGAGCCATACTGCCCACCAGTCAGGCTAATCCAGATGTCCAAAATGGAATCCTTCCTGCAGGACAAGCAGGAATAAATCCTCCCATCCGTGGAGCTCCAGGGAGCCCCTTCCCAACTCCCAGTGGTGCAGGCAATGACTTTGGAGCAACCACCCCTGCAGGCATCCAAAGGGGCATGCTCACTACTGAGGAAACTACCACGGGGTCCCCAAATGGTAAGTTCTCTCAGCTGGGAAAATGCCCCTGAGCCATGAAGGTCATCTGAACAGTGGGAGAGAAGGGTTCTTTGTCTTGCCTTGACAAATACAGATGCTAATAAAATCAGGGAGCCCCTTTACTCACTCATAGTTTATTGCAGCAATGTGAGGAAATATTTTTACTGGGCCACCAATCCTATCGAATTGACCGAGAAAGAAGACATTTAATTGTTGGTATAACATACTTTCCATTTAAGTTAAAGCTGGAAATATTTGGTAACAGACTGTGCTCTCCTTTTCCCATCTTCCCTTGTACCTCGACCCCCAAATATACACAGGCCCACAACAGACACAATTAATCAATCATAATACCCATGGATGAGACTCAGAACCTTCCTAACTTAATGTTGCAAGCAGCCACTAGTGATAGACTGGAGATAGCACTGTAGATGAACCCATGTGCCCTTCTCCTCAGATGAGACTTCAGAAATGCTTCAGAAATAAACTATTCCAGCACTAACAAGCAAAGATGATAATTTAACAATTGGGGATGTCTAGAACCAAATGTCCTTGGAGATAACAAAAGAATGATTTGATATTGATATTTTTGTTCCTAGAAAAAAATTTTGATGCAAATAAAAATGTTTAAATTCAATATGCTTTTACCTACATTTAAAAAGTATTTTATTTTCTTTCAGGAATTCGGTAAGCCATTGCAAACTTTTTCAACTAAACCACATCAAATGTGGTGATACATGTAAATCTTTTTCATTGGCCGTGTTCTTGAATAGATTGAGATACACTGGAGAATATCAGAAGAAATTAATACTTAGTTAACTAAAAACCTCCTTGAAATTTCAGAGAAAAATTTTTCCTAGAGAATATTGACTTCTGAAAAAGAATAATTAAATGAATAAATTTGTCTTTGAAATGTAACATTTGCCACCTTGGACCTGGAAGATATATACATTAAACCATATTTTGAAAACTGACGTTTTCTTCTTTGGGGATGCAAAAAAGTTAGACCCTTTCAGGGATGGCATTATATAGGACCCTTAGAGAACACTCAGATCTAGGACTTTCTAGGACTTTCCTTGGAAGTAGGCAGTGCTACAGTCATGGGAATGGATGTCCAGCAATGGAAGGATGATTTCTGATTTTCTCACAACCAATTATGACCCACTGTATCCCATAAGAGCCACAAATTTAATTTCAATATGCAAATTATTTTTAATATTTCAAATATTTCAAATATTAATTTCAATAAACAAATTATGTTTGATCATCTAAAATATAGAGTGGAAACAAAGAATTGTAAATCATATTGCTTATCTTCAATCTACTTATATACAGAACTAGTGATTATGGCATTTAATGTTTAATTTTGGTATGTCTGAGAGTGAGAAATGACATTAATGAAAGTTATCACTAAAGGTAATACTCTTGCTCCTCATTCCCAAAAGGTATAATTTAATCTGATTTAAATTTATAACCCAGACCATTGCAGTTCACTCAAAGTGGGAGAGAGTGGGAGGGTTAATACAAACTACGTTACAGCCCCCACAAACAAAAGATACAGATAGATTTATTTACATTTCTCATTATATTTGAGTAGCCCCATCAGTATGGAACAAACCCAAATATATATGTATGAGATATATTCCATATTAAGTTCTTTAGGTGGTTAAAGATTTACTAGTAGGTAAAGATCATGAGCCGCAGTGTTTCAGATTTGCAGAATCTGAATAACATTTATGAAATCATAAGATTTTTACAGTCAAATGAGAGAAAATTTGGATTCAATTTCCAAAAATATTTTGCCATTAGTGTCATGTGAAACTAATTAAAAGTACCACCAGAAGATTTTCTAGGTAACCCTGCATCAAAAAAAAATTCTCTCTGAGCCTCATTCTTCTTATCTGTAAAATGGGGACAAAATTCTGTCACAGATCTCCTACAAGATTGACATGATGATCAAAGTAGATAATACATGAAAATGTTTTGTAAACTTCATTCTGCTATAGAATTTCATTTTGTTTACCTTCAATATCCTTCAAACCAACTAGAATTATCTGTCCTTCCAGCTCCACACCTCTCCCTGAACTTCCTCATTATGCTTTCATTATTAGTTTAGGTGTATGATTATTAGCAAAACCATCTAAATCAGGTGTCTTCCTGGTGTATGCTACCTGGAGGAATCTGAAGCCTTTCCAAAAGTTACAAGCAGACAAAGGGTTTTAAGGCCCAATTTCCATTCTTAATTCTCACATATGTACTTTCTTAAGACAGATCTGCCTGAGAACATGTTCTGTTCTTCCTCTCCTTTCATAGTCACTCTTTTCCCACATTACAAAAGACCTATGTCACTGATCTCACTATGATAAACTACTCTATCATTAAAAAAAAACCTCCGGGACACAAAATAAATGAAGAATTTCAAATATTGGTGCTGGTGTTAAAAATGAAAATGGCCTTTTACAATTCAGGTAGTTTCTTGTTCTAAGCTTTCAACAAAATTAAATGAGGACCTAGCAGAATTATCAGATGATTGACCTTTGAAAACAATTTTAATGGCAGAAATTAAAACTAATAAATTAAAATAATAAATTAGCTATTAATTCATTTAAAAAGATTAATAATACATAAATTACATGTTAATATAAAAACATACTTTTATATTAAGTATAACAATCGTTTTTTAATTTTGGTGTGAATGCTCAATTTAATTAATAAATTTAACTCAAAATGGTTCATAGACTTAAATGTAAAATGCAAAATGACAAAATTTCTAGAATATAATAACATAAAAGAAAATCTAGGTGACCTTGGATTTGATAATGGCTTTTTAGATACACCGAAATACTCTCCATGGGTCCATGGGGGGAAAAAAAAACAGTAAGTGAACTTTCATTAAAAAGTTCTGCTCTAAAAAAGATAGTGTTAAAATAATGAAAACACAAACCATAGACTAGGAGAAAATCTTAGCAAAACATATCTGATAAAGGACTGGTATTCAAAACATACATTAATTTCATAAAACTCAACAATAAGAAAACAACCTGATTTTTTTTAATGGGCAAAAACTCAGCAGACACCTCACCAAAAAAGACGTACATTTTGCAAATTCAAATTCAAAAACAATGTGATACCACTATACACTTATTACAAATCTAAAACCCATAACGTTGATAATATCAAATGCTGGGGAGAATGTGAAACATCAGGAACTCTCATGCATTGTTGATGGGAATGCAAAATAATAGAACCACTTTGGAAAACAGTTTGGCAGTTTCTTCCAAAATTTAAGATACTCTTAACCATATGATCCAGCAATTGCACTCCTTTGTATTTACCTAAATGAGTTGAAAACATGTTCATGTAAGAATCTGCATACAAATATTTATAACCACTTTATTCATAATTGCCAAACTTGAAAGCAACCAAGATGTCCTTCAATAGTTGAATGGATAAACTGAGGTACATCCATACAACAGAAAATTATCCAGCAATCAAGCCATGAAAAGTCAAATTGCTAATTTAAATAAGCCAATCTAAAATAAATATATACTATGATTTCAACTAGATGACATTTTAGAAAAGACAAAACTATGGAGACAGTAAAATGATAAATGATTGCCAGAGGTTCAGGAGAAGGAAGGAATGAATAGGTGGAGCACGGGATTTTTAGGGCTATGAAACTATCCTGTATGATACTGAGATGGTAAATACCAGTCTTCGTACATTTATCAAAACCCATAGAATATACAACATAAAAAGTGAACCTTAATGTAAACTATAAAATTTAGTTAATAAAAATATATCAGTATTGGATCATCAATTTTAACAAATGTCCCACACTAATGCAAGATGTGAATAGCAGGATTAACTGTGGGGGAGAGAGAAAGAGGATAAAGGGGGAATTTCATGTTCAATTTTTCGTAAGCCTAAAACTGATTTTTTTAAAGTCCATTAATTTTTTAAAAGATACAGAAAGTATTGGTTAGTATTTTAAAATATTAGCCTGCAAATTGATACGGTTTGCTAGAAAAGATAGGACTAAGAGATAGAAAATATTGCCCCCTTGTGGTCGTAAGACAGAAAAACTAAAAGCTGAAGCTATGAAAAAGACAGCAATATAAACAAATTAAGTCTCAAATCTGATAGCCATACATAAATCCAAATAAGAACTCAAGTAGTCAGTTAGAAGGGTTATAAAGGACAACAATTAAGCAAAATCAGAGAGCGTATAAGGCAAGTATATAAGTGATCAATGCCTTATAATACCATGGAAATGACTTGGGAGAAGGAAAGCAAATTCTATAACTCCTTCAACTGTCTAAGTATCCCTTGGTTAGGAAGATTTCTGCAAACCAGGAAAAGAAGTCACCAGAAAAAAGACCAATTTTCCCAACGAAATATTGGCGAACTTGACCAGTAGACATCTATTCTAAGATGTAAGAAGCTACATTCAGGAAACTCAATGGGACTTAGCAAACCCAAGCTGAACTTTTAATTATTAATATACTTAAAACTTTACATTTTAAAAACTAAAATAGGTAACTAAATACTCAGTATGAAATGGGTGTATGATAGAACAACACATAAGACAAATAATTCCCACAATTATTCATTTCAGATTAAAGTTAAAAGGAACAACTAGTTTGAATAAAACTTCCTTTAACGTCATAACTGCATGAAGACATTACATGTAAGGACATCTCAACAAGTAGTGTACTTACGTCCCTTATGGAATCTACTAAACATTTTTATGACCTAAAGAACTTACTATTTTATTTCAGTGTCCCTATTGTAACTAAGAATACAAAAATGTGAAGAGTCACAGAAGAGAAGTCATAGAAAGAAAATCAGCACATGTAATCTCACTTCCTGTGTAAATAAGCACACTCTCCACTACCACACTACCACTACGTGTGGACAGCCACCATCAGTTTTGGGTGCACACGTTCATGTTGCAAATCTCATCCTCTCTGTCCAGGTGCAGCCTCCTGGATGTCAATATATATACTGCTAAGAACTTTTACTGTCATCCTTCATTCTAATCTCCTGACTATGTGTCATTCATGAGTTCTTTCTTCATCTGTATCTAATCTGATATTAAACCTGTTATTCTCTTAATTTTGTTTACTGGCATTTTTAGTTCTAGAGTTTCAATTTGGCTCTTTTTGAAATCTGCTATATTTTATAGTTTCCAATTCTGTGTCAATGTTTTCAAGCTTTGCTTTTATCTCTTTGAATATAATCTTAGTTTTTGCAAAGCAAACTATAATTCTCATTATCTTGATTCCCAATGAGTCTCTTCCTATTGTCTGTTTTCTTCTCATTCTTCTTCATGGGATCTAGCCTCTTATTGAATCAATGCTTTGACAGCATGTCCAATGTTTTTTCTTTAAAAATTTTATAAAAACAATTAGGGACAGAGAGCATGTTTGTTGGTTTCCACCAGGAGCCCGGGAGAACAACAATCTGGATCATCTTCTTTTAATTTTAGAGTTCGTGATTTTTCTAAGCCACTCAAATAACAACTCTAGGGCAAAAATGGCCCCAAATGCTGAATTTTCCTCTTTTGAGTTTCAACCCCTTCTGGATCTCAGTCTAGTAATTCCTCACTATCTGATGAACTCTTTGGTGGTTTTAATTTTTTTATGTTTTATTCAGTTTTTCAGTTGTCTTGAGCAAGAAGAATTGATCCAAGTGACTTAATTTACCATTAGTGAAACCAGAAGTCCCTTCCCAATCTTTACTCCTAACCCATTCCACAGTATCTTTGGCAGAAGGGAGATTTCTTAACAATCCATAGGTGTACAGTGCTCAAGGAAGTGGCTGGTCCTAATACCTGCCACTGATCGTTCTCTGAAACTAAGAATGTGGGTGTTCAGCCCCTGTTATTATCAACTGGGGCTTAGATGCTGATTCTGATAAAGTAGGAATAATCTCACATGGTGTTTCACACCACCGTATATCAAATAGGAAGTGATTGTTCACTAGAAATACTTCTAGAATCTCAAAAATAAAACATTAATGTTCCCCTATTATCCCAAATAAAGAACAAAATATCAAGACTTTGATAAGGAGGGTGTGTGAATGTGCTTGTATATGTACATACTGAACTCCAAAATATTATACTAGTTATTTTGCTTATTTAAATATGTATACATGTTTTCAATTAAATAGTAAAACAAATTATTGTACCAAGACTGTAAAAATATTCACTATTTTTTGGAGTGGTGCAGTCTATCTAATAATGAAACTTTCAGCCAGTCATCAACTGATTTTTACGACTTTTTTTTAAGCAAGAAGCATACAAAAAATTTGTAATGCACAAAATTATAAGGAAGAAAATTAGTCACCCAAATCCCACCATTCATATGTTACTACTATTAGCATTTTGATAAACATTTTCTAGTCACTCGTTTCTATGCATATTATGTTTTTTTCACAAAGTCGAGTTTATACTGCAGTAATATATACTGTTATGTAACATGCTTTGTCCACTTAATTACATATCATAACTATTTTCTCATGTCATTATTTTGCTAAAACATAATTTTAATGTCTAAGTTGTATTCTACTTTATCAATTAACCATAATTTATGCAAATAATTTCTTAACTATCTTAAAAGGATTTTGTTCAGTAAGAAAATCTTTATTTCTGTTGATCTATCTACATCAAAATTGAAGTTGGAATTTCCTTGCTGTGAACATCTTTTCTTCCTTCTCCCTACCTGAAAACTAGTATCAGTGTAACAATATTTGGTATTTTTTTCTTCATCACTCCCCATAGCTGTGACATGATATAAACCAAGGGTGACAGAGAGGGGCATTTGGTAAGAGAAGGGGAGGAAGGGAAGAGAGAGTTTTTAGGAGCAACATCAAATGGAAGACAAGCCAGAGGTGTTCCCTTTTGGCAGTGTGAAAGGTGTGACTGGCCCATAAACACTCCACCCACAGGACAAGACCCCCCTTAATCAGCCCTATCCACTGAGGAATCACATGGAACTAACAACTTGCTCTGGAAACACAGGACAAGAAAGTATGGGGCCCTAGACTAAAGCAATCTAGAAGCCATAGAAAAGATTTAAGTCCAAAGGAACAGTTTGGTTTTTTTTTCCTACTTAGTACAAAGTAATATAGAAACATGACCTACTATTTTCTTGAGAAATGAAGGGACTCTTGTCTGTGAGTAACCAATGGGGGTGACTGCACGGCCCCTGTGAAGTTGTGTGTGTTGAGAACTTGATTCTGGCCTAAAGGACTGTGTTGTACATTCTTGTGGGCATTGTGTGTGCTTGATAAGCTGATGTAAGATCTCTTAATAATATGCTGTCTCTCCTCACCCTCTTCTGTTCTGAGGGATGTAGTTGTGGAGTTACAGAGGAAAAACCCGAATACTATAATAACTGTAGACAAGTTTCTTTATCACTGCTCAAATCAGACTTTATGTCAGCAAGGTCTCCTAGTTAATTATCAATCATTTACCCCCTCCACACCCTGTCTGCCCCACACACTGTAATTACAGTCTGATTTGCTTTTCAAAGAATGTCTCACAAGGTTAACTGAAGCTGGTTGCATCAATGCCACCTTTGGAAACATGCTTAGGGAAGCTTTCGCATCAAGCCAAGCAAGTGGTTACTAAGTGAGTCTGCTGAATGTTATGAGTTTACATTCTCATATCTGATCAAATCTCAGTCTCTGAATCATTACAATAATGTACAGATTTAAATTTTTTAATCTTAACAAATTATTCTAAGTGCTTTAAAGAATTCAAATAGGGCACATTTTGTAGAGTTGAGAGTACATACATGACACATTCAAAATATAAATCATCTCACCTCATATTCCTCTTTCTGCACCCTCTATTTTCGCTAATGGTCCCACCATATTCCATATCACCATCATGATCCTTCTCTCCTCTCCTACCCATCACATTCAATTAGATGTCAAACCCCTTGTCAAATCATAAAGAGGAGTAAATGAGATTACCTATTTAAAGAATACTTGGCAAATTCCCCAACATATTGTAAGAATTCAATAAAGGCTAAATATTATTATTATCATTATAACCATTATTATTATATAAGTATTACCCTGTTTTCTGACCTGTAAGGGCAAGGGAATTTGATATTTACTTTCCAAGAATATAGGAAAAGTTCAGGGAGTAGAAAAGAGCACCAGTCAATAACTAGTTCTGTGTTCTTAAAACTTACTGAATATCCCAAAGCCTACATTTTGAAACCTGTAAAACAAGGGTGCTAATAATAATTACTCTATCTCACTGGGTTCGTGAGGATAAAATGAGATATAAATTTAAAACTGCTCTGCAAAGCATAAAGTCATCTAAAAACATATACTTTTTCCCCATATTTTAACTATAAAGTGAAAATAAGCAAGCTGGACTACATCATGTCCAAGATGAAACTCTATTGATTGTGAAGACAAGTTTCAGAAATGCCTATGCCAAGAAAGATTCTGTACAACATATAATTTTCATCTCACAGGAACAATGCTTTGCAGAACTTCCAACAGTGAAGGAGTGACTGTATACAGCCAACACTTCTATATTTAATAATGAAATGATCACTCTTTACAAAAGAAAAACCTAATTACATTTTTTATTTCTTCTTTGCTATAAAAATGGTTATGGTTACAGTCATACATTGAGAACTGAGTCAAGATGAAGAGTCATAGTTAAAGTTTTTCTTTTGCAGTATAAACAGTACTTTTATGTTTTGACATTTTTTGGAAATGATTTTAAACTTATAAAAGCATCACAAATTGATCATCCATATACTCTTCAAACAGTTTCCCACAATGTTAACTTCTTACATAACTATGGTACAATTATCAAAACTAAGAAAATAACATTAGTACAGTATCATTAACTAAACTACAGACTTTGGGTTTCACCAGTTTTCCACTATTGTCCTTTTTCTGTTCCAAAATCCAATTCAGATTCCACATTTCATTTAGCTGCCATGTTTCCTCGGCCTCTGCCAATCAGGACAATTCCTCAGTCTCTCCTTGTTTTTAATGGCCTTGACACTTTGAAGTATGTTGGTAGGTATTTTGTAGACTATCCCAATTTGGGTTTTTCAGATGTTTTCTTGTAATTAGATTGAGGTTGTCATTTTAGGACAATATCACAGAGGTGATGTGCCCCTCTCAGTACATTATTAAGGGGGTAAATGGTGTCAATATGTCTATGTAATGTTGAAGTGATGTCTTCTAGATTTCTCAACCATAAATTCACTATTTTTCTCTTAATAAATATTTGGGGGAGATAATTTAGGCTATGCCAATATTCTGTTTCTCCTTAAAATTTTGACCACTAATTTGACATTCACCTGTGGATCTTACCTCCACCAATGATTACTGTGGGATTCTAAAGTAGATTTTCTATTTCTATTATTCCTTCTACATTTATTAATTGGAATTCTTATGTAAAGAAAAGTGTCCATTTTCTCCTACAAAAAAAAAAACAAAAAAACAAAAAACTGTATTTGATTTGTCACTAATAGCAATTACTTTTCAACTCTTTGGATGGTTTATGAACCAAATGTCCTGATTGCCTTACAGCATTATCAAGAGAATTGCATAAGATAGGATATATACATGGTAAGCACTTAACGGATGTGAGATCCATTCCTTCCACCACCTATTGCCTACTACCCAGAAGACCACAATGTCCAAACCATCCAGTTAGCAGTCAATCTATCATAATCAACAAAACTTCTTATCAGTAGTTAACTTTGCATACATGTAACCACACCAAGTAGATTAAGGTCCCAAGATGAACAAACTGACTTCCTATGGCCACTCAGACTCACAACACTAGTACAGTATACTATGTAGAGACAATCAGAAAATGCATTAAATAAATGTATTAAATAAATAGTATTTGATGAATGCTAAGAGAAGGTATATAAATGTTAAGAATCTCAAATAAGGATTAGTTTTAATATGCTTCCTTTATTCAGGCCATTCTCCCCTCCCTTTCTTTTATGTCATGTGCTTCTAGATAGGTTTAAACTTCAATGTTAATAGATCTGTATTCCATAGTTCATTCATGTCGCCTTTTAAACTCATCATTTTTTTCATATCTTCAAACATCTGAAAATACAGCCTTAATTTTAAAACAGTCAAAAGATGGAAATGGACAATTTAAAAAGAAGAGTTAGAAATGAAGATTAAACATATGGAAGGAAAAGTTTAACTTCAAAATGTGAACTTCTGCAAGTTCAAATAAAAACAAGATATGGTTTTTTCCTTATCAAATTAAGAAAAGATATTTTACATTCATGCTTCTCAAACTTTAATGTGTGTTCAAATCACCAAAGGGTCATGTTAAAACTTAGATCCTGATTCATTGAGGCAGAGAAAGAGAGAAAAAAGGCAGAGATTCTGAGTTTCTCAGTCTCTAAGTGATGTCAATGTTGCTGAACCTGGGAGCACACTTTGAACACTTCGGTGATCTGTAACCATAATGAGTGTTGGTGAAAATAACTGTGTGCTACATACATGTAGCTGATTCTATTGTAAATCAGTACAACCCTTTTGGGAAGCAGTTTGGTTGTGTGATTTAGAGCAGTCTTGGCTGTATATTAAAATTTCCTGGCAAAGTTTACAAAATATATATGTCCAGACCCCATTGCAGACTACTTAAATCAAAATCTCTGGGAGTGAGCCCCAGCAGTATTTTCAATCAAAGGATAATGAATATTTTATTGAAAGATAAAATCATGAGTATGTGGATAATTAAAAATATAATGTAAGATTTAAAATATAACATAGAAAAATGCTTACAATGTAACATTAAATTTTTTTCAACCTTACTGAGGTACAACTGACATATTAGGATTATGATATTTAATATACACTGTGGTGATTTGGTAGACATATACATAGTGAAAGGATTCTCCCCATCTATCACCTCACATATTTATCTTTATTTTTTAGGTGTGAACATTTTTAAGTTCTACTCTCTTACCAAATTCCAATTATAATACAATATTATGAACTATAGTCATCACGTTTTACATTAGATCCTCACACCTAGGCAAAAGTTTGTACCCTTTTACCAACTTCTCCCTACTTCTCCCATCCCACCCCCCATCCCCTAGCAAATATTGTAATACTCTCTTTCTATGAATTTGAATTTTTTTTTATTTTTTTAATTGAGGTATAATTGACATATAACATTATATTAGTTTCAGGTATATGACATAATTCAATATTTGTATATACTGTAAAATGATCACCACAATAAGTCTATTTAACATCTGTTGCCATACACACAGAACTTTTTTTCTTGTTATGAGAACTTTTAAGATCCACTCTCTTAGCAACTTTCAAATATGCAATACAGTATTATTAACTAACTAAATAGTTGCTGTGCTGTACATTACATCCTCATTCCTTATTTAATTTAGAACTGGAAGTTTATACCTTTTGACTTCCTTCACATACTTTACCCATTCCCCTTCTTCTGCCAATCACCAATCTATTCTCTGTATCTATGAGCTTAGTGCTTGTTCTTCCTTTTTGTTTTAGTGCTTTGTGTTTTTTTGTTTTAGATTCCACATGTAAATGATAACATATCGTATTTGTCTTTCTCTGTCTACTGTCTGGCTTCTTTCATCTAGCATAATGCCCTCAAGGTCCACCCATATTGTCACAAATGGAAGAATTTCCTTCGTTCTCATGGCTCAGTATTAGTCCCGTGTATGTGTGTGTGTGTGTGTGTGTGTGTGTGTGTTATGTGTGTATATCATATCTTCTTTATCCATTCATAGTGTGATGGACAATATAATGCTAAATAAAAATGACACAAACCATATTATAGTATAATTTTAATTATTGATTAATTAACCCAATAGTTTAATTATTTAGTATCCGCATGTGCCAGGCATGATAATAATAGGTGCTTGGAATAATTCAATAAATAATACAAAAATTCCTTTCCTTGAAGAGTTTACATTCCATATATTATGTATCTAAAAATAAAAGTAGACACAGGCAGATGTAAATCGAAGTTAGTTCTGGGCAAACTATATTTTATCCTTTAAACTTTCTGGTAGTTCCATGTTTCGAAATCAAAAAAAAAAAACAGATATTTCCTCTAACATATTATTCATGTGGTATCAAGATTAGATAGAACTTCAAAAGTAATCATTTATTGAAAACTTAAATTAAGCGCTCCTGAAATTTTCAAATTCATCTGTTTGCTGTTTTGGACAGTTGCTTTTCTACTCTAGAAATTTCCTCCTTTCCACATTTTGTTCTCAGATCCTGATGTGAGTCTTGGACTCCCTCTGCTGTCCAGACAGCATTAGCAGGAGAAGACTGAGCAGAGAACAAAGTAGGAAAATCATAAAGCACAGCAAACACTCTACACATTTCTCCCTCTTTCATTCAATCAAAAGACACTTATTAAATGCCTATTATGTGCTAGATACCCTGTAGGTGTTGGAAATAACATCAAAAATAAGATAAGATCCCTGTCCTTGAAATCATCCTACACTTTTCCCTAGGAAATTACCAAATCCCAGATTTCTTGTGTATGGGACTCAAGAAAAAACATCTACTCTCTGTCAAGAAATAATGATTGATATGTATTCATGCTGGGCTATCAAAATAACTTCTGTCTCTGTGAAAAGCAGAGACATCTTTCTATAATACCATCTGGAAGATACTGAAATATTTAAGCTTCAAATTTCCCTAAACTATGGCAGTCACCATACAGTAAGAAACTTAGACACTAAAGGAAAAAAGTGACCCAAAATAATGAGTAGTCTGAGGTAAAAATATGGTCAGTTACCCAGGAAAAATCAGGTACAGTTTTTATTCTTTCCTAACTAAGACATGATTTAAGGATTGGCATCATTGCAAAACTATAAAATTTCACAAAACAAAAGTTCTGGCAGACTTTCTATTCTTACCCCCTTCATTACATGACCAGTAGTTATCTATTTGATGTGGTTAGCAGACATGATATTCCAGGAATTACATCTCTGAAATAAACATTCCCTACAATTGATGTTTTAGCCACAAATGCTCATTGCAGACAGTCATATTTGAACTTACTTAAACGTCCACTAGTGAGTCAACACAACCTGTAAACCCACTGTTTTTTATCCAAGGAGTTTGATCCTTTTGAGCTGAGATGGTATAAAAATTACAGAAACCTGAAAAACTACAGAGGTGTCCATTTTAGACTAAGAGATTAGAACACTTTTATAATTTCTCAAGATTTTTTAAATAAAATCTGCATGTTTAGATTTAAAAGTATCAGTTGGCTCTATCCAACAGAAGTCCTCCTTACTCCTCTTCAAATCCACTATAATACATTAGTTTTATAGTCTATTATAGTATATTATAGTGTAACTTAGCTTAAGCTTTTTTCATTGCTGTATAGCAACAGAGTCTTAGGATGAACATGGGACAACCCTATGGGGAGTATTTTTGCAATTTTTGCAGGACTTTTTAGCTGTCACAACAATTAAAGCTGCTATTAATGAACATTGGCAAGAGTCAGTGCCAGTAAATGTCCTGAAGTGCATGGGGAAATGCCAAACAAGGAATTTTTTGGTTCATATCCTGCATGACTTTCAAACATCCCACCGGAGTTTTATGGAGGTAAATAAAGCAATTTGCATAGCTGAGCTTAGGATCCAAACACCTTTTGATAGATAACGCAATACATTTTTTTGAATGACCTTAGTATACATGGGATATTTTAGTCTACACCTTCCTTTTAATCATAGGAAGAGAATACTAGGTTTTCATTCAAACTTTTTCAAGAGTTGCTAACCATTGTGGATAACCATGTCCCTAAGGACAAGCGCCACTCATGTCGTTTGAGCCCATGTTCCACACTTGAATCATCTGCATTTGTAGCTTATGCTTGCAAATATTTTACAAGCAAAAATGCAAATATCTACACATTTTATTAATAATTCTATTATAGAGGCATAAAGATTACTTGTTGTGTATATTATGAAAATTACAACTTGAAATTTCTTGAAATTGTACCCTGTTCTTCAATTTAATGTTCTTTTCAATCGTATAGTCCTCAGAGATCTGCCACCAACCTTCTCCATTGTCCCTTGAATTGCTATTTATTTTTTCAGTAGATCTCCAATTTTCTGTTGACTGTAAAAGCATATGGTTTCTGTGGTCCTTCTGTATGTTCAAGACAGAGTGTACATCTCAACATGATTTCAAGATAGAATTTTTAAAAGAAATATTCTATCTCATCCCCACCCTATTCCACACAAGGAATTATTCTGACACACACTTAAGAATAAGTGGCCAGCTCATTGCAAGAATATTATACTTCATTTTCTTGCTTCAACAATCTGTAATTTGTCTTGACGTGTTATCCCTAGTGCAATTAAGTTTGTTTCCCTCTTTCTCTTATCATATACAGACAGATCTAGTCTGTCATTACTAATCCTAGCACTAGTTTTTATTCTATGTCCACTGTATTTCTGCTCTCTCATTTTTCTCTACTTCTTGTTCAGCATGGCTTTTAATTTTACTTCTAAATTCTATCTGAGTCATTACAAGTAGTACAAACATCTGACTACTTCATTTTTGCTTCTTGTGTAGTCCTGCACAAGCATCATACATGGAAATGCACACTGCTTATTTACTTGTCTTTCTCCTTTAAATTACAATAAGAACATTATATTTAATATAATTTTGTTTTTAAACTATGTGTGCATGTAAGTTATGGAATTAACTTCATTTCAAAAAAGGAAATATTTACTATATAAAGAGGACTTTGAGTCTAAAGAAAAAAAAAGTGTCCACTATTTGCCACCCCCACCTTCAGACACCTTGTCCCCATCTCTGTCCTTTGGGCCTATCTGCTCTTCAAGACTCATTCAAGGAGCTTTGAAATCAAGGGGTTTTTTTACGGGGGGTGTTTTTCTTTTATTTTTTCAATATTTTGTTATAGAAAATTTCAAATATAAAAAAATTTGAATTTTACAATAAACATTTATATGCTTATCAACATGATACAATTAATATCATCATACTTGTAATAGTTTATTCATTTATCCATAATTCTATCAATTTGTCAATTAATCTTTTTTCTTTTTTTAATTTTATTATTAGTTTCAAGTGTACAGTACATTGGTTAGACATTTATATGGTTTATGAAACAATCCCCCTGATTGCTTTCTTTCCTCTGGCTTTCCACCTAGCCATTACATTAATGCTGACTGCATTCCCTATGCCATATTCCCCATCCCATGACTATCTCACAACTACTAATTTGTACTTCTTTAACCCTTCACCCCTTTCTCCCAGCCCCCCAATCTTCCTCCCCTCTGGCTGTCATCAGATTGTCCTAATATTTGTGAGTCTATTTTTTATTAGTTTGTTCTTTTTGTTCCTTAGATTCCACATATAAGTGAAATCATATGGTATTTATCTTTCTCTGTCTGACTTATTTCAGTCAGCATAATATATTAAATGAGCATATAGATGTGGATTTATTTCTGGGCTCTCTATTCTGTTCCATTGACCAATATATCTATTTGTATATCGGTACCATGTTGTTTTGATTACTGTAGGCTTATAGTAGAGTTTGATATCAGGTAGTGTGATATCTCAGCTTTGTTCTCCCTTCTCACGATTGCTGTGGCTATTTGGGGTCTTTTTTGGTTCTATATAAATTTTAGGGTTATTTGTTCTAGCTCTCTGAAAAATACCATTGGTATTTTGATAGGGATTGTATTGAATCTATAGATTGCTCTGAGTAGTATGGTCATTTTAAAGGTGGTAATTCTTCCTACCCATGAAATCAGGCTTTTTAAACTGCTCCTGTCTGTGAAGGCATCTTCTCTGAAATGCAATGGAACTATTTACTATAAGTAGTTGGAATTTAATCTCATATTGAACTACCAATGCTGTTCTTGGGTGTGTGTATGTGTGTACATTATTGTCTCCACAGCTAGACTGTAATCTTCTAGAAGCCAAAATTATTTCTCATGTCCTACTGCCCCTAGCACTATTCTTTGCATGAAATTAGGACTCAGTATATTCTGGTTGAGTGAATAAACCAACATCAAAATTTATATGGTAGCATAGTTCTTCGCACATCCTCTACTAATATCGCTTGTTAGGCCAAGCTTTTATTAATTCTAAGGAATTAATAAATACATCTGACTCTCTCACAAACTGTTAACCCCTTGAGAAAAGGGACCATGATTATTCACCTTTGTAATCTCAGCATCAGAGTACATTGACTAGTTCATCAAAATCATTCAATGAGTGTTTATGAATGACCAGATTAATGTATTAATTAGAAAATTCTGATGTAAGTGTAGATTATACAGAAGCAATTAAATGGGTATGAATGCAATTAAAGTCACTATAATAATGGAAATCCTGGAATAGAGATTCCCAGAATTTTACCTTCAAATTCACATTATCATTGTGTTGTAACTTCAGGTCAAATTTCAATCTTTTCCACTATAATAAAATTATTTGAAAAAATTCTGAAAGAAAATAGATATTAAAAAAAAAAAGATGAATCCCATTCCAAGGTTAGAAAGCTTTTATCCTCTTTGGAAAATAAAAAGAATTATATCTTACAGAGTTTTTGTAAGACTAAATTTTGCAGACTTGGAAATAATCCTAAAAATCTAAATAAGTTTATTCTAATTCACTTTACCACATATTCACTACCACACAATCAGCATGTTCTACATTTTAAATGATATCTAATGTATCATTTTATTTTAACAGTAAAAGAATTTACAGTCAGAAATTTTGAAAAGATCTATTCCCAATT
The DNA here is from genome assembly GCA_028627145.1 of Eidolon dupreanum. Classification (NCBI taxonomy): domain Eukaryota; kingdom Metazoa; phylum Chordata; class Mammalia; order Chiroptera; family Pteropodidae; genus Eidolon; species Eidolon dupreanum. Next base: position 41,771,752 of record CM053513.1, read on the forward strand.
TAAATCGCCTAAAAAAGGTTATCACATTATTTCTTTTTTTCTATTATATATACATCTACAGTTTTACAGAATTAGAATGATATAATGTAAACACATGTTTTTTTCCTAACTTTTAAATTACAGTAATGTTAAAAAGGAAAAAAAAAAAGGACCTGTGTCAGAAGTCTCAAAGTTTTGGTGTCAGAATTTCTCTCATTCAAAATTATTGAAGATCCCATGATATATCACTGTAGATTCATAAATTTAATAAATGTAGGTAGGAGATGATAAAAAAAAAGAAGCTGTGCATGTGGGGGGACAGAGGTTGTATAGGAGTTCTCTGTACATTCCCCTCAGTTTTGTTGTAAACCTAAAACTGCTCTAAAAAATTTAAGTCTTGATTTTAAAAAAGATAAAAAAAATTATCGATGATCCCAAAGGGCTTTGTGCATTAAAACTAAGAATTTTTTTAACATTAATTTATTACTCATTTTAAAGTAATAGTAATAAACCAATTATATGTTAACATGAATAAAATATTAATATGAAAATAACTATATTTCCGAAACAAAAATTTTAGTAAGAATAACAACATTGTTTTTACATATTTGTAAATCTCTTTAATGTTTAACTGGCCATAAGATAACTGGATTGTCTTACTTGCGTATTCACTATGTTATAGCATACATTATGTAGCCTCTGGAAAACCCCACCATGCACTGGTGAGAGGAGAGAATAAGAGTAGAAAGAGCAAATAACATTTTAGTACTATTATAAAAACTAGTTCCAAATTCAAGACCCCAAAAGATGTCAAGAACTCTAGGTGTCCCCAAATCACAATTTGAGAACCATGACCCTGTAGGCTGGATGTGGATGAGAAAATGTTAATGGACCTCTCCTTCAAGGGTGGATTCTGCTTCATACACTCCAGGAGCTCCACAATGGTCACGACATTTCTAGCAGACCCTAGAATGCCAGCCTTGGCTTGGTCATGTAACATTCTTGGGGTACAATAATTTCTACGTGGACCACTGTCACCCGGCCCCACATATGGTATGTAAATGACATAATCTTGGCTAGGCAAGAGTTTGTGACTGGAAGTAACAAGGAGGGCTATATATTATTTTTACAATAAAAAATAAAATATTTTTATTTTGAAAAAATTAATAATTTTAGCTAAAAAATAAAAAATTAAATATCATTCTTAGAAAAATTTGTCACAAACACAGGAGTATCTAGCCAAACATTGCCTACTGAAGGAACTCTTTTCAGTGAATCTTTAAAATTCCAAACTATTTGTAAGGCTATCTCCAGTGTAAGAAAGACACGAGAGGTTGTAGCTAAGGAACTCTATGTATTCCACACTCAATGCCAAGTCCATCCTTATCATAAGCTGTATGTGTCAGAATAACTTAATTTTTTGTCTCCTAATATCTGTGTTCACAAATAATTATGGTATGACTTAGCTTTTGATGTAGATCTTTCTTTGGGGAGATACTAGAGTGATTATAAATAGTTTGACCAGAGAGAGAGTTCTCCTGTTTGTTATAAATTAATAGTAGTTCTATTTAAAGTTTGTTTTTTTTTTTTAAATAATGGATCATCGTGTCAAGACGCTTATAACTGGAAGGCGAGAAATGTATCTGATAGTCAAACTCCTCCTGGGAGCTTCAAAATGCCTGCCAGGCCCACAGCCCCTTCTAAAAGTTTCTTTAATCATGCCTCATATCTTTTCACACTGCCTCCCAGGACACAACTGACCAAAGTAGGCATGGGTACTTTTTCTGGACAAAAGTCTATGAGATGCCCTGATTCAAAAGCTCTACCCATCTACGGCCATGCTACTTTGAACAAGCCCAATCCCGTCTTATCTAGGAAGCTAAGCAGAGTTGGGCCTGGTTAGTACTTGGATGGGAGACCACCTAGGAAGACCAGGTGCTGTAGGCATAAAAAATAAAAAATAAGGGATTATAAACTGACAAATTCCTTGTAATCTGTGAGGTCAACCAAGGGTTGCCTTACCTAAAAAAAAAAAAAAAAAAAAAAGCTCTACCCAAATCTACCCAATACAGACCTCCTTTATGTAATGGTGACTAGTTAAATCGATTAGGTCCTCTGTCTTGGGAACTTTAGGAAACAGCAGTTAATAACAAACAGCTAGATCATTCAAAGCAGCACAGGGAATAACTGTGTCTCCATAAGGGTGACTGCCACTAGAAGAGAAAGTTACAGTGTCTCGTAAGTTAGGAAGCTACTGGCAGATACCAGAGCCCTCACAAGGTATTGAATGACATCTTGTCTCCATGAGTCTGAAAAGGCATCTGTTCCTATTCTGTTTTCATTAATTAAGAAGCATATTTTGTCCTTACAATTTATCATAGTATAAGCCACATAATGCTCTGTAAGCTCTGTAAGAGAGTAGAAAGACAATTTAGCCCATTATCCTGCAGGCACTAGTGAAAAGTTGTTCCCTAACTTTGATCATAGTTACCATTCAGAAAGACAGAAATTGTTTGCCAGAACTTCTAAGTTTTAAATGAGATAATACATATCAAGCATTTACTATATGTCCAGAACATTACAAGAGTTCATTAATATTCATCATTATTGTTTTATATCATTTACAATTATCATTAGCAGATACATCTATAGGAATTACCTGGAGAAATAAAAGTACTTAGCAAATGTACATTTTCAAATTCATGTATATATATATATATATATACCTCACAAATATCTTTAGGACATGCTTTTTAAAATGCTTCTTCAGTTTTAATTGGTCTCTTAATTGAAACATGAAAACCCTAAAATTTAAGTTACGCTGACAATACTGGTTTTCTTTCTGTTTGTTTGGTTTTGGGGGGAAAGATAGTCTACCCATTTCTTGGTTTTTCTAGTCTATATTTTCCCTGGGTAATTTTCCCCATAGATACCTTCAGATATTACCTCTCAGACAGAAATGTTGATTGAACATAATGTGATTTTTCTCTAAGTTGATTTAGGCCTATAATCAAAGACTTCCAGTTTTGACCACCTCTTCCAAAAAAAAAACAGAGTTTTTTGCCTTTGAAGGATTGACACAAATAATGAAGTTTAGCTACAAAATGAACAAAGAGACAGTGTCTAAAAGAGCAGCATGGTAAAAAAAAGAAAAAAAAAAAAACGTGCATACATTCAGAGCACTTACACCATAAATTACAACTCCAGGCTATAGAGAGGTAGAAACTGATTCTTCATTTGTTTGAAAAAAAAAAATGTAGATGAGCCAATAATCAAATGAAAATAATTGTGTTAATTTTCTGGGCTTCCTATATTAACAACTACTATAAATTAATATTGTAAATTAATATTATGAATTCATATACAACATATTCAAAGCACATCAAAGTCTCAATGTAAATAATGTTGTATTACTATGATCTATTCAAATCCATTTTCCTACCTAAAGACAGTGTGATGTAGAGTGAACAGCATGTATGGACTGGAGAGCCAGACTGACCTGGATTTAAATTTTAACATGCTTATTAGATATGTATCTTCAGCAAGTTCCTTAACCTTTTGGAACCTGTATTATTATCTCTAAAGATGGAGTAATGGGCTTACTTCATAAAGTTAATATGAGAATTACATGAAATAACAGGAAAAAGTGCCTCTCCATTGTCTTGCTGAAGAGAAATTTAATAAATGTTACTTTCTTGCTTCCATCCTCTTTTCCCCCAGCACAATGCGGGGATCAATTCAATTCACATATATCTCAGAAGATATAAAGAGAGATTACTTGCATTCCTTGGACACAGTTCTGGAGTGAAGGAACTTCCCTCTTACACCTTGAGTAAGCACAGGTCTGTACTGCCCTTTCACCTCAGGTAGCTCTTTCTGGAGTGGCCACAGTGAAAGATATCTGTTCATTTATTTGCTGAGTCATTTATTTAACAAATATTGAGCCTTTTATATGAGAACAAATGTATATACCTGGTATGGAGATACAGAAAGTAATTGACAGCCCCTGTCCTCAAGGAGCTCACATTCTGGGTTATAACAGACTTAAACTTAAATAGAATTTCTTAAGGTACATTCCACAGAATATCAATTCCAAAGGTCGTATTTTAAAACATGGGGAGCACAGCGTAGAGAATGCAGTTAGCATTAATACATTGGCTAGGTGGAGGGCCAGGGGAGGGAGAGAGCAACTGGGGGTATTATTTTATGAACTATATAGATGTCTAACCAATATACTGTATACTTGAAACTAATTTAAATAAATAAATTTTTAAAATAAATGAATAAATATGTGTGTTCAATCTGCCATTTAAAAAAGAAAGAAAGAAAGAAAGAAAGAAAGAAAGAAAGAAAGAAAGAAAGAAAGAAAGAAAGAAAGAAAGAAAGAGAGAAAGAAAGAAAGAAAATCAAATTTGGAGGGAATGTTTATAAAATTTCTTTTTGCTCTGGAGTTTTCCAGAACCAATAATGTGCTTGGGGACATAGAATGCAATGCTTGTATTTAACTACAGGAACTTTTTATCAAGGAGCATCTCTGTGTTTCTCAGAATCTGCTTTGGAAAGAACAGACCTGTAACCGTAAGGGTTCTCCCTTCTGCTACTCCTGCAAGACTCTGGAGGAGACAGAGTGGAAGGCAGGCATTCTGCTCTGATGCCACTGTGCAGCCACTATTTCAGCGCCAACCATTGAACTACATGTCTCCAGTGGGAGAGCTGTGGCCTTGGACCCAGACAAGATTGGAAATTTGATCTTAAAATTTACCTGTGTGGCCTCAAGCAAATTGTGAATGCTCCTTGATGCTCATTCCCATGTCTAAACAAATCATAATAACACTGACCCCCTGAGATTCTTGTAAGGAATAAATGTAATAATATAGAGAAAATGCCAGGCATAGAGTAAAAGTGGGACCCAATAGATAGTCTTCCTCTTCTCCTTTATTCTATGCTAGACTTTATTATGTCTTAGAAAGCGCCACACAACCAGTCAGCAATAAATACATCCTGTTACTTTAAAGAACAAATATGTGTTTTATCATGTGTATGTCATCTATTATTTTTGCTTGCAGTTTTGACTTCTCTGTACTTCTGTGTTTCAGCAACAAATGCTGAGACAAGATCTTCGTCTTGCCTGAGAGAAGCAGTTCTTAGATTTGCAGGTTAATTAGTTTGGAGCCCTACATTTTTACCCCATAAACCGAACATTAGTTTTCTCTAATGTTTGGTCTAAAATTCAGTAAAATCCTTTAAACTCTTTGTCCCTGAGACTCTCATGGTCAGGAAAAAATTTTTTTTAATTTTAGTGATGTTTAACCCAACATTTTATACACCCTATGAAATGCAGTGTTTCAGACACAATAAAATTGTACAATTATAACTGTAATCCAAGTCTGTCTACAATGAGTTGAAATTTACTTCTCAGTAGTAAAATAAATCTGAAAAAAAGTAATCATATGAAATATAACTCTTCATATACATTATATTATATATTATAATCAACATATAATTATATAAATATAATTTATATTACATATATACTATATTATATAACCAATAATGCTTCATTCATTGGGCTTATCAGACTGTACTATTCCACACAAGTGAATTTTCAGTTAAGTAAAATTTAAAGTTGACCCACTCCTTACTTCACTCACCCTAACTTACTTAGGAGTTCTAGAAAGCAGGAAAGAAAATGGAGACATGTGAAGAGGAATAAAGGTCCACATCACAAATTTAGAGCAGTACAGATGACCTGACTAGAAATTAGGAGTTTTGGGAGCTACATCCCCCACCCGAAGCAGAAAGAGCTTCCAAGCCCCTTTTTTCCTCCCCATCCTGCCTAAGTGCAGCCATCACAAGACTGTGGAATACGGTCTTTCACAGCACAGACAGGGCTGCAGATGGGTTGGCTGGATAGGTTTGGAGAAACAAGCTTTGAAACTAGAAATTTCTTGGATTAGAAAATTTTTCATCATTTTAGTCTATAGCTATTGACCTAAAACTGAAAGATTTGCAGGCATTTGATCTGAGGAGTCTTTAAGGCTTAGTGTGAGCTTTGGGGGCATCTGTAGGCCTCTGGAATGTGTCGAGGAAGAGCCTGGGCAGGAGGGGCAGAGAATTTATTGATGGGGCTCATTCTAGGTACCAATTTAAAAAGAAAAGGGATTTAAAAAAGCCTCAACACTTTCTTCTGTGTTGTTAAGCTGGCTCTCCAAGGAAGAGAGGAAGTCATAATTCATAACCAAACCTCTGTATATCCACCAAAACACGGCTTGTGCTCTCACTAGAAACTGATAAGGGTAAGAAATTCCAACATATGTCATTATTTTAAAGGCAAAGCATCTATAATTTTCTCTCTCTGTTTCCTCGACTTAAAGATAAAAACATCTAACCTGATTTTAACGGCACAATGACCATTGCAAACACGCATTCCTATTTTAACAGGAGCTTTTAAGGCAGCAAGAAATAGATTCTATCTCAAGTGTCCCCAGGAAGTCTGTTTTTGTTTTTGTTTTTGTTTTTTTTTATCTTAGTTCTTGGACTCACCTATTATGTCTGGTGACTGTGTTTCTAAAATTGGAAGCCTTGGTTTTTCCTTTTAGAATATAGATATGGTAATAATGGAGAAAGAATGGTGAGGCAAATCAACTTCTCTTATTTTTTTGCATGTAAGTTAACTAAATTCACTGCATTTGGCATCATGAGTATATCTCATTCTACTAATTGGATACCTTTTTCAATAGACTCCCTAGTATCATTTAACCTCAGCTAATTTGCTTTTTTCTCACCATTATGCTATCAGCAATTTTCTTTTTAGAGGTCATACCTTCACTATGGAAGTGTCTTTCACCCTATAACTGTTAGTCTATATTCTTTATTCACTGCAATCCTGAATTTAAAACTCATTTTCTACAAAAATACTTTTATGATTAAGTTTATTCCACTCCAATAATCTTTTTATTTGACATGCCTTTAATATTTATACTAAATCAATCATAATTTGCATTAACTGCATGCTTACAGTGTGTCAGACACTCTTCTAACAATGTTACTGCACTGTTTTATTTACATCTTTACAGATTCCTTTATTTGTGCTCTTTTACAGATGAGGAAACTGAGGCACAGAATGGTCACATCACTTGTCCAAGACACACAGCTAGAGAATCATAAACTATATCTCATCCTGACTTGTCTGACCCAAGAGCCCACATTCTCAGCAACTAAGCAATGTGTACCCTATCTTCCTTTACATGACAAGATATTTCATAATAAGGAACATGTCTGTTCATATATCAATGTCATATATGGTTTCTTCAACTAGACTGTAATGTTTTTCAGAAAAAAAGCTTGAGTATCTCTCTTTACATCATCAAATTTAATATGATGGTCTGTTCATAATAAGCCTTTAATAAATGTTCTTTAACAAACTCAGTGGTTAAGTAACTAGCACAAGATGTGTTTCCTGACTTGCTTTCTAATTATCTACACCAGAGGCATCTCCTGGGCAAGGCAAAACCAAATACCATTTCTACTATAAAACTGACTCTGCTGTCAGCACATAGGGTCTATATGTGAAGAGCTAAAGTCATTCCGTATTTTCCTGTGGTCAACTCTCTCATTCTACCAAAAGTCTTACTGAATGGGCTTATAATGGGTCAACTGGCAGATGATAATAATCCTGAAGAGAAACAAATGAAGTACCATTTTAACATACAAAGCAAGTAGGTGTTTTATTTGGCCAGTTGCCAAGTACTGTATCTTTTATATATATTTATATATATTTATATATATTTTTATATATACATATATATACAAATTTATATATATAAATATATATAATTCCATTGTTTTTAAAGGAACAATGAAAAATTTGTTTACTATCAGAATTTCAAGGTATGTGTCTTTGGAACCCACCATATAAAGAAAGGCATGAAGAGTAGAAAATGAACTCAACCTGACTCCAATATATATGCATAAAGTATGCAGTGTAGAAAATTACTGTGAAATATAAAGCCTTTACCTGGAAGGCATTTTAACTTACATATTTTTCAATATCTGTCAAAAAATTATATCTAACATGCCAAGAGATTAACTTGTATGTTATATAAAATGTTTTATAATATATGCTCAATGATATATAGAAAAAACATACAAATTGATAAGAATATTGATTTCCCTGTGGCTAATAAGCAAAAACATGAAAACTTTACAAAAGTAGAAATATAATTAGTAAATAAATATGTGAAGAAAATAATTGACCTTGGTAATAAACAAAGAAATGTAAATTAAAATGCTAATAAAATACTGCCTTACATCTTTTAAATCATGGGGAAAATTAATTTGATGAACAAATTCTGGCAGGGCTATGGTTAACTGGTATATGTAATTTGTTGATAGTATATAAATTTGGAAAATTCAGCAACACTATGACCAAAAGTCAAAGAAAGAAGCATACTTTTAAGTAGGAATTATATATATGATAAATTACTTTAAGAAAATAATTCAAAATATAAAATTTAAAAATATTTATTCATTAAAATATTGATGGTAAAAATTTAGAAATAATCAAAGTCCAACAAATGGAAGTCTTGAGCATCAATTTGAGAAGCTATTACCAAGACAATATAAAATATAATATTTAACTCTCTATATGTTACTATTTATAAACCATAAAGCTCAATACAAAATTATATTCATACTACAATCACAACTATGCTGAATTGGAATTCAACACAAATAAGTACTGTAAGAGAAAAAAATGAAAAAGATTGGTTAGGTGGTTAAATAATTTGTCTTCTTTCTGTATTTATATAATCATCATCATCATGTTGTTTTTCTGGTTATTGTTCTTGATTATGAAATAAATAGAAATCAATAAAAATAGTATCTTCTAACATTGTCTGTAGTTGTCAAAATAACTTTGACTATCTTATTAGCAGAAAAAATAATTTAAATTTGATTCCTATGCTGTAGGACTATATGGTAATAATGTAAAAGTAGATTTCACAGAAATATATTATCCATTTTTTGTAATAATTAAAAATCAGATAAAATCATTAGCCCAAACCAGCATGATAATGGGCCTAAGTGAAAAACAGCCAGTGTGGGTGAACTAGTGGTCTTTGGAGATTGACTGCCAGCTATGCTACTTACCAACTCTGCACAATGTAGTACCCTTTCTAAAGCCATTTTCGCAGAAATTATGGGGTGATCCATGAAGATAAATGAAGATAAAAAATATAAAGTACAGCATCTGGCTCATGGTAAGTGGCCAATAAAAATAAGCTATTAATATTATATACACTAGGCTTTAGTGTAAGAGCCATGAAACTTTTATTATTCCATTTATTATTCTAATGTACAAAGTCAACTTTAAAAATTGGCCTTCCTCTGACACAACCATACTTCCTGCCCTTATTCTCTTGCACTAAGGCTTAATGAACGATGCTCCATGTCGTGGAACACTTAATACTTATCAATTTACTCAATCACCAGCTACTGATTGAGCATCTTGCCAAATCTAATTCTTCCTTCAAGGATCATTCTCCTCATACATAATCCCTATAAATTTCTCCAACCTTAAATGTTTTATAACATTTTTCTATAGCAGAGTTTCCTAACCTCGCCATTATTGACATTTGGGGCTAGATTTTCGGGGGAAGGAGGAGCTATTCTGTGCATTATCAGGTGTTTAGCAGCATCTCTGGCCTCTACTCACTAGATGTCAATAGCGAATTCCTCCTCCCCCTCAGTTCCCACTGGCAAACTATGACAACCAAACATATCCTCTTATCCCCAAACATTTCTAAAAGTTCTTGGGAGGTGGTACGAAATCATCCCTGGTTGATAGGTACTAGACTTATCAGGGTGATCATGTCGTAACTTATAGAAATGTCTAATCACTATGTTGAACACTTGAAACTAATGTAATATTATATGTTAATTGTAACTGAAAAATAAAAATAAAAAGTCCCTAACTGTGAATCACTGTTTTCTTATTTTAGCAGTTAAGCCATATGGGATTATGCCTTCTGATATTACATGTGCTTTTTAATTAAATTATTAATTTATCATATGCTTCATTAACTATCTTTGTGTATCTTTCTTCTTTGAGTAACTATCTGACAAACTCCATACAGACAAGTGTATTGTGTTGTACTTCTTTATATTTGCCAATGATTAATTAGTCCACATCATTTGCCATTGGGTGATTAATTTATTCTGGCACAATGCATAACAGCAAGGACTCTGGAGCCAGATGCCTGTGTCTAAATTCTGGTTCTACCATTTGCTGTCAGTTCAGGAAATTTACTTCTCCATAGTTCAGTTTTATCATGTATAAAAAGAGGTGAATTGTATCTTCTTCATAAAATTCTTGTGAGAATTAGAAAATGAATATATGTAAAACACTAAAATAATGCCTTCCCACAATACTATCCAAATATCATAATGAGCATAGAACTCCAAAGGATGCAATTTAGTAGAATGGGCGATTTCTACCCCATAGCAGTGTTTTATATGGTTGAAAAGATGTGAAAACCATATTCAAAATCTAGATTACAAGCAAAATAAAATGTTAAAGATCTATAAGATCTATAACAAGCAAACTGTCACAATGTGGTGTATGATTGTCAAATGACTGACAAATACCTGGAATTTAGAGAAGGGAAAATTACAGAGGAATAGAATCGTGAGGGAAGGAGTCACAGGATAGGTAAAATTTGAGTAGAACTTGAGAAAAGATTATGGAGAGGTGAGAAAAGAGTCTAGGTAAAGTTTCAGCCAAAATCCCAGAAAGGGAAAAATCATAATACATTCTGGGAAGAGTAAGTAAACAAGTCTAGCTGCAACAGAAGTTTGGAAAGAACGCATCAAAGCTAAACAAAACTCAAAGTCCACATTTTGTCATGTGGAATCGATATACCCATAAGCAATCAAAATCATTACTATACATTTTAGTTAGCTGTTATAGATGTCACTGCAGCTGGAAAAGCTACAGCCAAGGCCAACAATCCAATACAAAGCAGTTTTTCAGCATACATGTTTCTTTATTTCAACAAAAATAATAATAACTTATAACCATTGAATATTTCCTTCATATCAGATAGTGTGCTAAGGATTTTATATGTATTATTATGTTTAAATTAAATTAAATTATTTCTGTATTATGGTAGATAACATTTCACAGCTGAAATTACTATATGGAAATACTATATATATTTAAGTTGAGTAGCTCACCTAATGTCATATGATCAGTTTCACATAGGAGATTTAAACAGCTGTGCTCTCAGCTACTAACATCTTCCATAGGATCTTATTTTTCTAGATTTTTCTTTATAACTTTTTTTGTGGCATGTGTCCCCTCATATGTCTTAGCACCTGTCATTCTGAGTTTTTTCTGTTCTGTTGTACTCTAGACACAGTATTTTTTTTTATTGATGCTCTGTTTGTTCTTTATATAAGTACAGTCTTAATCATCATAACATGGTTTCCATCAGCTGTAGTAACTTCATTAACACCTATAATCACTATCAGAAGTATTTTACTAGTTTCCAAATATTTTTGTAATTAAAATATTTTTCATAAGATGTGACAGGATTATATTTACTTATTCCCCCAGTAATACAAGCCAAAAATAAAAAACTATTTGCTACCTGTAAAATGAAACCAACTTCAATTGATTACAACAATCATTGCTATATCAACGCACTATGTCTCATAAGACGTGAGAGATGTTAATTTGACTGTCTAGTTACAGAGGGTGAATTTTATATTAGAGTCTTGGGTATCCTTAAAAATTTTTTGAGTGGGGCAGTGAAATGCTGAAACCAATATTTTAGGAAGACAAATTTGGTGTGGGTATGCAGGAAAATGGAAGAGAAAGAACCTAAAAGGTAAACATGCGGAAGACAGTAATCCAGCACTGAATGCAAAGGACGCTTAAGAAAGATAAAAGCTATGTCATTTATAATGTATTGGATATTTGGCTTAAGAGCAGGACAGAACATATGAATCTACCAAAACATCATTATTATGTCATGATAACGCTCATAAACCATAAAAGACATGCACACACACCCCATTTCCCTGTTTAGCAGTCAGTTGGGAAGTTTAATCCCATGGATTTAGCATCAGCTTCCATGCAAAAGAAATGCCTTTCTTCAGGTCCCTGCTCTACCCTCTTTATAGCTTATGCACCTAACTGCCAGTTCTCCTCCTCCTATAACACACACAGTATCTTTGTGGTCCCCTGTTTCTTATACTTTCTCCCCCCCAAAAAAAAATCACCCATTTATTGAGCACCCGCTGTACAGCAGCTGCCGCATCTTCATTATCTCACCAAATCTTCAACAAGACTGTGTACTAAACAATTATCCTTATATTACAGAAGAAACTAAGGCCCAGAGAGATTAAAGAACTTGATCAAGCACCACAGCTGGAATAAAGGGAAACAGAGAGAGAGAGAGAGAGAGAGAGAGAGAGAGAGAGAGAGAGAGAGAGAAACCAAAAATGATACTTTCCATTTCAATAACATTTTGCTGTTTACAAAATGTATTCACATTCCTTATTTCTTTGAATCCTAAAAATAATAAAAATAATTCCATTATCAATTGGAAAAAGAGTTTTTCAGGAACACTGTCAATAACATTATTTGAAGCTAGTAGGCTTACACTTAGGTAGGAAGATATCTTTCTTCCATGATACCTGCTCCTTCCATGTTCCCTGTAATTAGCAAGATCCCTGCTTTCCTAAAGAGAGTACTTACTCATCTCTTCTTAAGAAACTAATCTTAAATGCTTATTCCCTCCCAGGTCTGAAATCACACCGTCGCAAAGACAAGGAGGGGCAGAGAAATAACAAAAAGAGCTAAAGTTCAATCCACATCCAAGACATTCTTATCTATTTGTAGAGAAAAACCCATCCATGTTGATGTTAGCCTGTTAAGCAACATGAATATGTTACTAATCTGGCTTGATACTAAATGCCTGAAAATGAATCAATCTAAAGAGTGAATTGAGAGTTGAGCTCATTTACTTGATTAGCTTATGTAGAATGTTCCGATTTATGCCTCTCTTCCCCCAAAGAACACACATCAAAGGTCTACCTGAAGTGATTCTTTCAGAGGGTCCAATTGAAATTTCTTTAAAAGTTTGACTATCTCTAGTCTATCTTCAAATGAAAAAAGATCTAGGAAATTCTGAGGAAAAAAAAATTATAACATTATTTATCCAATATTTTTACCCTCTCTTTCAAGCCCAGAAAATTATTTTAGTGTTTTCCTCTAGACTGTGTGCTGGTCTAGGGGAAGGGAGTCCTTTAACCACAACAAACATGAGAGTGGAAATTGTAAGAATGCTGGAACTAGGTTACTAGCTTTATCTGCAGATAAAAACCTGCACAAAACAGATAATAGTTTATTTTGCACCTATTTTACATATATTTCCCCCACATCGCCAAAATGATTGTCTTCAGGGCTTATGTTCATTATTCCTTTATGTCTTCCCTGCAATCAAGTTCTCCGAATAAATACAAGGGTTGAGTTACAATTAAAAATAATGAGACTCTACTGGGCCAATGTCCTTGCATGCAGTAAATGGGTGTGGGCTAATTGTAGGAGCAGAATTGGTTTTTTTTTTCCCCCATTTTGCTTCACTTTGATTGGTGGATTGACACTTTAAATAAAGGTTTCAGGTGTTCCCTGAATGAGAGATACAGAGCGAGTACCAGGCACACACAGCCTAGAAAAAAAAATTAATCTTTTTTTCTTAGAACTATCTTGGTTGGCATCATCAGGCCCTGAGAACACAGTGCAGGCCAGCATTGAAGGTAAAATGTGATTTTATGATTTCCATGTGATTCCTGTAAGTTCTTATTTCCTATCTCCAGGCAGCTTTTATAAAGAGGATTTATCTTTATTTGTCACCAGAAACTGAATAATAGTTTACTGTAAACCATTAGCATATTTCAGAGAAGACATGCCTAATACCCTTCTAGCTACGAAAAAAAGACTTACCTATGGACTTCTTTTTTTTTATTCTTTGTGATTATTAGTGACAGTGCCTAGTTTATAAAAGTATTAAATGATAAGCAAATGTCTTGGCTAGACAGATTTCCATTCATGGAAGAATAAAGAGCCTTTTGAACTTATAAAATAATTTTAAAGAAATAATTCATTTTAGAAGGAGGAAAACAATTTAGAGACATATTTTCCACTGAAATCATAGGAAATTTGAACATAAGTTTATTCTTATTTTTAAAATGTAAGTTTGGTCAAGGTCATCTGGGTAACCTAAACATGGAATGATATACCCTATATCTGTAAATAAATGTTTGTTTTGAAATGATTGTTGTATTACATTTCAAATGCATTTCAAAATTTATTCTGTAAGGAAACAAAGTATAAATTTATATGAATGATACTGAATAGACCAAAAGTTCATGTAGTGAAAAGGATTTTCCAATTCATAATTTTAAGAAATGAAACACATTAGTTAAAGAATATGCATGGAGATGGTTCCTACATGTTCATGTAGGTTGTAGCTGGGTAAAAAAAAAATACTTGGATATTTTTTAATTGTTTGTCAATTAATTCCTAAAACTAGTGAATACAAATCAGTTGTTCAGCAACATTTAGTTTTGTTTTTGTTTTGTTTTTGTTTTAAACCTGGTTGTGAAGAACAGAGACTTGGCTTATTTGAAGCATTGTCTTTTAACAATTCTGAAATAAGAATTCATCTGATTTAATTCTCCCACATAATTCTGTTTCAGATCTCACTTTATAAAAATGAAGGACCTGATATTGATCTTGTGCCTCCTGGAAATGAGTTATGCAGTGCCGGTAAGTCAGAATCTTCTAGAGTGCATCCTAGAAGAGACATTGTCATTCACCAAACAACCAGAGGACGTGGATTGAGTCTGGGCATGTATTCATTTGAATTAATCTAGTGGTATAGTTCCTACTGAGCCAAAAGTTGTAGTTTCCCAGACATCAGCCTTACCATTCAAAAGCAATGTCAAACACATAATTTTTCTATTCCAAAAGATATTTAAAATATTTCAAAGTCAATTTCTATATCTTATTCCATTCATTAAAAGATAAGAGATGTTTCACAATATCTTGACACAATTTTATTATTAACTACTTGCTACTGTTGTGAAATTGAAATGGAAAGATGAAATTTCTCCCAAAAAAGTAAAGTACACACACCACTTCTGTCTACAAAGCTAACTTTTTTCTCTACTGGGAATACTTACTTACATTTATAACTTATTTCCCTCTATTCATTCCCAAAGCTGAATTATTTGAAGAAATTCATGCCATGACTCAGAGGGTGGAATTTTACCTATACAAAAGAGCAGGAGGTGGAGGATGACAACCTATGCTCAAGAAATCCAAATACATTTAGTGGAGACTCCATAAATATTTGTGATATAAGAAGGAGGGAAGGCATTAAAACCCTTTGACCCTAGTTAGTAAGAATATTGTCAAATTGTGCTTTTAAAACAATTTAGTATTAAGATGTAGACAAAGGGTAGATGATTTGTGTGGGAGAAAAGTTATTAAATAATATGTTAATTCCTCTCAAATAATTTAAATTCTTCATTCTGCCCAAAAGTTCAAATCAAATGGTAGCCTCTCAGGTGTACTTTCTATTTCACCTACAAGAACTCAGACTTATTCTTGTTTCCATTTAGGTGTTTCCTCAGCAACCTGGGACACCAGGCATGGCTAGTTTGAGCCTGGAGGTATGTATTTTCAGAGCATTTACTTTTAATTTTTATATTTGTATATTCTTGATAAAGGAGAAACAGGATGAGCTGTTTCTCAGTTTTCCTAGTCAGAAGTCAGTTGCTATCCTCCTGTGCAGTTCTAGAGAAGCTTATGACATTAATTAGAGCCTCATCTTATAATTTTACTATAATTTTAAACTACCATGTGTTTTAGTCTTTAGGATGTCATTTGTATGTGAATTGAAACAATACTAATATTTAACACATAATTATATATACATTAACATTACTACATTAATATAATTACTACAAATTAAAACACATTGTTCTGAAGTCGCAAATGGTTTATAGTATCTTTCTCCTTATAGTATCTTATATGATAAAGTTCCCATGAAGAAAATTTACCTTACAAAATTTAGTTTATTTATAAGAACGCCTATAAATAGCATTAACATTGTACTGTGGTACCTGCTGCATAATCTGTACTAGTCTCATTGCGCTTCTCATAACTAATATATACTCTGTTTAGAAAACTCCCAGCAAAATAGAAATGTTTGACCAGATTAATAGAAAATATTGACAATTATGAATAGAAAAATATCTATGAAACAACACATTTTTCACAAGGCCTTGCAAAAAATTATTCATATGACAATCTGAAGGCAATCAATACCTATATTGATTGGTGCCTATTTCACATAGAAGCTAATTTCACTGAGTTATTTTTTCTCACTTTCTAGCTCAAGTTTAATTCAAAGCATTCTAAACCTCATCCCATTAAATTGAAATTGACTTTCTGGTGAATTGGTGGTATCTTTAACAATCTGTCTGAATAACATTTTCTCCAAATCTTTCGAATTTTTATTTTGAGAACGTTTTTGTTTGGAAAGGAGGTGGAGGTTGTCTTATTTGGTTTTGTTTGCCTGCTTTTTCAAATTCCTCTTCAGGTCAAATTTTAAAAGGTAAAGATAAAAAAGGAGAAAAAGTCAATGAAGCCATGTTCTCATTATAACATTTATATTTCAGTTGAATGAGCTATTTTCCCATGTTTCAATGTGATCTCAATTACATAATGCTTTCTCTCTTTTAATAAATGATAAAAAGCAAGATTACTATTTTAATAGCAATAATAACACCAATGGAAAAATCACATTTGACATTTCCACTTTACAGTGGTGATTTATGTCTATTTCTATTTTACTCAAATTGACCCACCCCAAACTTTGTGCTAATAATGTCATATGTTGAGAAGATCAGTTTTTGTTGTACAAAAAGGAACATGTGTGGTAACTACAAACCCACTTTTATTTTTTCTTTACAGACAATGAGACAGTTGGGCACCTTGCATGGATTAAACATGCTTTCTCAGGTAATCTTACTTTCAAGTATTTCTTACTGCAAATATTAATGGTGATGGTAGTAGTGATATTAGTAGCAGCATTGTCATTCATAAAATATGTTTGTGAACATATGATATCCTAAATATTGGAAGAACAAATGAGTAACTGAGATAACCTAAAACAAAATAAGATCCTCAGATGAGATAGCAAAGGTAAATAAAAACAATATTAAATTTTCTTTAGTTAAAAATAATATTTTTATGCATTATCAATTTTATTATACAGCCCAAAACAAAAGTGCTTAAAAGGCTAAATCTCAAACAGAATTATGGGAATATTGCAGTCTGGCTCAAAATGAAATATAAGTCTTTTGGAAGAGAGTGTTTACCTATTCATATTAATTAACCAATATCACTCTTACTTTCGCTATCTCTATACTGTCTATAGATTTTTCAGAGAATCAAAACCAAGTTCAAGCCAATACTGAAATATAAGCATGTGTGTCTCTCTCTTCCCCCACCCCCCACTATCTTTAGTATTCAAGATTTGGCTTTGGGAAATCGTTTAATTCTTTGTGGATGCATGGTCTCCTCCCACCACATTCCTCTTTCCCATGGATGAGACCGAGGGAACACGAAACTCAACAGGTAAGTTAGTGCACTAATATGTTTGGAATGTCGAGACTTAAAATCTTCTCTTACTTACCTTCTCTAAGTTGTGATATGCAACCCGCAGACAGGTAAGAATAATGAACAAAAAATTATCTAAATACCAAGTAAATCAAAACTTAAAACTACTGTGTTTGTTAGTATTTTGGAAAATTAAAAATAAAATCGTTCAAATTTTCAACCCATTTGAATATTTATTTCAAATAGGAAGATCTAGCTTCCAAAATATGAGACGTACATTAAAGAAATTGGCAATAACACTAGCTAAACTATTCTCAAACTGGAAACAGATTAAATCCTGGGCAAATCTCCTTATGACCAAGATTTCCCAAGCCATTATTCAAAGGCATGTTTAAAATGATGCCAAAGTCCTGGTTAAAACATCATGAACCCTACAGCAATCAATAAATACATCAATCAGTTAAACATTATTCATTAGGTGCCTAGTAAATACCTAAACCTATTGTAGATTGGGAGTGAAAGTGAAAACATTTAAGAATGGCTCCAAGGCTAATGAGATTTCAGATCTGATGGGGAAATAAGACAAGACAAGGTATCACAAGATGCTAAAATGTGAGGTATGAGTAAAGAGTAGGATTAAATGATGAAAGCCCTAGGAATCTGGAGGTGGTATGAGACTTCCAAGCCACGCTGAAGAGCTTGCGATCAATTTAAAAATAACAAAGAGGAATTCACCACAGATAATTTCAAAGAAAAACAACAAAACATGATTGTTTTAACAGGAATTTTTCATTCCAAATGGCCTTTTATAACGTACAGTATTGCCCACCAAAGCCACTTTTAGCGGGACCGTACATTATGTTAATGGTGACTCTTTCTCCACTTGATTGTTTCCCAAATGAACTACATGATGCAGAAACTTGATTGGTATTTTACTTAGTTACGCTCTCTCCTTTCATTAATTCAAGAAAACATATTAAGTATCTATTATGTGCCAGACTATGTCAAGTCCTGGGACTGTGCAGATAAATAAGATGTATTCCCTCTCAGTTGACTGGGGACAAAGATATATAATAAAAAAAAATTGTAATTCAGTCAGAAAGAGCTAAATAGAGATACGTGGTGGCAACTATGAGAACCCAGAAGAGGAAACACTCATACTACCAGAAAGTTCGCATAGCTTCCCATCTTCTTGATCAGACTCTTCCAAGTAGAAAGCAATTTTACTTTAGATATTCTAGACACCATAGTTCAGTGAGTCATTGTTTCCTGACACTGCTTTCAAATTTCTCTGCAGTATGAATATTCTTTGCCTGTGCATCCCCCACCTCTCCCATCGCAGCCATCCTTGCAGCCTCAACAGCCAGGACAGAAACCTTTCTTCCAGCCCACTGTTGTAACAGCCATGCAGGACACAGCCCAGAAAGGAGGACCTCAGCCTCCAGTTTACCAGGGACAGCCGCCCTTGCAGCAAGCAGAGGGGCCAATGACTGAACAGCAGGTGGCACCATCAGATAAGCCACCAAAGGCCGAGGTAATTTCTTTCTCTGAAGTCAGATCAGAATCGTCTACTAACTTAATGAAAGAAACCTGATTTACAGAGCACATTTAACTATTCAGAGAGCTTTCAGGTATAAAACGCAAAAATATAAATATTTTTTGAGCATTGACATATCTGAGAGTAGAATATAAAGATCCATTCCTGTCCTTTGCCATTTGAGACACAGGACATGTACTCTAAAAGACCCTGTGCCTATAAAACTTGATTTCTTAGTTGCAAAAAATGAAAGCTTTTAGAGTAAATAGGGAAGCCCAGAGAAGTCCTTTTACGTGTTGAAAAGGATTGAGAAGAGTGATCAATTCCTCAGCATTGTAAGTAGTATTTTGAATTATTATTTCTCTACCTGGTAGTAGAGAAGACCAAGACCAGCATGCAAAAGTATCTTGTAATAATGTACAGAAAAGAATGATGGACAGAAAACGAAGGTACCATGAAAGTAGAATGCTACAGGCAGTTAACATTCCATCCTAACTATAATCCTATAAAGGCAGATATTATTATTCTTTTTAAGAAGAAGACAGACTTTGAGAGGTTATAAAATTTTCCCAGTATTACATAAAATTAAGTGGCAGAGTCAGGATTCAAACCAACCTGGCATGCTCCAATTCCAAAACTCATTATTTTCTACTCTGCAAGAAATAGTGAATCCACGATAGACATGACTCATCATCTCCCTGCCCGTGCACTTGAATCATGTCAATAAAAGGCAATTGTAATCTTTTAGTTTGTACTCCCCCAAGACTAATGAAAGTAAAAATCAGGAAACTCATTTGGGATTGTTTTATTATGTTCATAAATGAGTGTATGTTTGGTTCACTTTGTCTATTCTATACTTTAGTAATTTTAGTATTTACCTATGATGCAGCTACCAGGAATGGATTTTGCTGGTCCACAAGGTTCATCAGTAAGTACAGATCTCAATAAGACTTTTTCGGGAAAAAATATCTCTATACTTCAAGAAAGAAGAATAAAAATTTAAATTGCCCATTTATTATGAATATAAAATATGAGTTCCTTTTTTCTTAAATATTAAATAATTCTTTATCATACGAATACATCTGAAAATATATTTCATATAACTCTTAGAAATGGCTGTAATGGAGGTTTACCTGTGTTTTAGCAAATAAGAATGACTTATTCTCTTTCTACCACTTAAAGATATTCCCAATAGCCCGTTTGATAGCTCAGGGACCAATGCCACAAAATAAACCATCTCCAGTAAGTTTTTTTTTTTTAATACTACTTCTCTGTTTGTAATTTACTTAAAAATTTTTCCATTAGAAAATGCATTTTGTGATGATTATTGTATTTATATTTAGCTTTATCCAGGAATGTTTTACATGTCCTATGGAGCAAATCAATTGGTAAGTCTATATCCTATAAAAAGTATCATTTTTAATTAAATGTTATCTTGAGAACTAAAACTGTAAAATCCAGGCCTCACACAATAAATTCCATATTCTCTGAATGCCTGAGTTAGTAACTGAAATGTTAAAGAGGTACACTTCCTATTTGGATAATTCTGGGCAGACTTACACACACACACATACACACCCATGGTATTAAGAAAAAAGGTAAATTTTCTACCTGAATTATCCAGACTGGCTACATTTATTTAATAATGGTTCATCTCTCCACTTTATTCTGCCTCTGGAAACAGCATTAATATTAAGGTTTCAGGAGAAACTAAATGACTTTTAACTTTCTCTTGAGTAGCTACAATAGGAGTCAGGTGGTTCATAATATGATGCAGTGTTTCTTTTTGAACAGAATGCTCCTGCCAGACTTGGCATCATGAGTTCAGAAGAAATGGCGGTGAGTAATACCTTCAAACTTTTCTTAAAATTGTGGACAGGGGATAACAATCACAGATGACTGGCTATAAGAGACACATGGCCATGAATATACAGCATGAGACTCAAGACTGTTTCACTCCAAAACAAAAAGCTTGATTTCAAAGCAGCGTGCAAAGACTTCATCACATTTCCTACATAGCCATTTCTGAGTCATGACCATTCTTGCCCATAGGGTTTTGCCCCTTTCTTGAATATGAGGGGAGAATCTTGAAAATGACTCTTGAAAAGTCATTATCATTGAACAGCAAACATTTCAAACCAAAACAAATTCAACTGCATCAAAAATCACTTAGACCTCAAAACTGAGAGATTTTTTTTAAAAAAAGTTAACCAAGTTTAAAATTTAATTATTATAAAATTCAAAGTACATTAACAAGTTAATTCAAGTATATTCTTATTTTATCATTATCATGCATTTTACAACTTTCAAATGTGAGATCAATTGACTCACACAACTTGACTATTTCAGAAATTTCTTCACGTTACATCTATTAGAACACAAAGCAAAACAAAACAAAACCATACTGAACCAACAAATCATTATCAACTACAAATCCTATCAAATTAACAAACATATACATATGCTATCACTGAAAGAAAATTTGCATCTCAATATTGAGTGCCTTCTGTGAACGAGACACATAAAAAGATATGACAGAGGTAAGAAAAGGCTCCTGTTCTCAAGAATTTCATAATCTAATCAATGGAAAATATAGATATTTTGGTAGAGAACATCAAAATCATGTGATAAGGGTAACAGAGCGATAAGAGAGGGAAGGACAAGGACAATTAGCCCAGCCCAGGGGTTCAAAATGCCATTCCTGGAAGAGATAATGTGAAAAGCTGAGAGTGGAGAGCCAGGAGTAGGTAAAGTATTGTATCTGTATAACACCAACACAACTGGTCGAAAATTCAAGTAAGGGTTAATCATCATGTTGTAATATTTTTTTTTATGTTCTGCTTCATTCTCAAAAGCTTTTGCTATAGCTTATGAAAAACACACAATAAACATAACCAAAAAAAATTTAAGTTAGAATTTAAAGTGAATCAAAACTGAGGAAATGAGAATACAGATATGCTAGTTACAAAGCCCTGTGCCATTGCTGTGAATAATCAGAGATTTTGGTTTCGAAATTTGGGGCAGCAAAGGAAAAAAAAAGAAACATGGTCAATTCTAGAATTCTAACTGTCCACAGGAAAAAAATAATATTTCCGTTCTCAGAGAAATTGAGCTTCTTTTTCTTATATATGTTCTAAAAAAAAAAAAGAAAAAAGAAAAAAGAAAGAAAAAAAAAACTTTACATGGGGATTTATTCATTTGGAGAATACTGAGAAATGTTATTGAGAAGGTCCGCAAAACATCCCTCAATGCTCAGGAAAGGACTGGATTTGTTTTATGATGGTATTGCCCATTACACCTGCTCATTGTTTTCTTAAAATTAAATTCAAATTACTTTTTGCCTATAGACTCAGTTATGCCCTGCTTCTCCGCTTCGTTTCTTCCTACCCTTTTCATTAGGTATGGCAAAGGTCTTCATCTCCCTTTCACAGCAGTGGGCTTCCCCAACCCACGAAAGTGCAGAATCCTCTCCCTTATATTTCAAAGCCAGTTTGGTGAGAAATGTGTTTACACAAAGCTGCGCAGCCAACTCCCTGTTTCCTATCAGTTTTTTGTTTTCTCGGTGAGTCTCACCAGGTTTGATTGAGTGGCATAGTAACAGTATGAGACAATGGTGTCTCTGATCAATGGTTTTCTTCCAGGGAGGCAGAGGAGGCCCCATGGCCTACGAAGCCATGTTCCCAGGACTTGGAGGCATGAGGCCCAGCCTCGGAGGGATGCCCCACCATCCGGGCATGGGTGGAGACCTTACCATGGAATTTGACACCCCAGTCGCTGGAACCAAAGGCCCAGAGAAAGGAGAAGGAGTTGCACAAGGCTCCCCCATGCCAGAGGCCTACCCAGCCAATCCAGAAGACCCAGCTCTCCTTCCAGAGGGAGGACCTGGTGCCCTTAGAGGGCTTCTTGCTCTCCCTAAAGGCAGTGTTTCTGGCCTGGCAAGGGACCCTGAAGCACAGAGCGTGGGACTCCCTAAGGTCACCCCAGCAGCTGCTGACCCACTGATGACCCCTGGATTAGCTGATGCTTATGAGACCTATGGTGCAGATATGACCACACCCCTGGGAGAAACGACCATGGATACCACAGTGACCCCAGACACTCAGCAAACCTCAATGCCAGGAAACAAAGCCCAGCAGCCTCACGACGTGTGGCACTTCCAAGAGCCCTGAGAGCCTTGAGATACCAGCTAATTTCTGTATGCACGAGCTTCCCAGCTTTGTCCCACAGCATATCTTTTTGCTAAAACATTTATTACCCTTCTGCAGCAAAGGCATTAAAAGTAGTAAGCATATATTAATAAATACAAGAAATAGTGTAGGTTCCCTTCTTGCTTTCATTCTCTTATTGAAATAAAATGTGTCAACTGTCTTTGTGATTTAGAAATGCTATTAGTCTCTGCATTTGAAAATCACTGTCTCTTAGCTGTCTTAAGCATTATAGAATTTCTCTTATGAAGCATGACACTGTTATATCCAGGAAATGGGACACTGCTTTGGAAATTTTTCTCCTAAGCAAAGGCACATATTTTCAGAACTATAAGCTATTTTATTCAAATGTTATTAAATGGGAAATTGATGGACAATCCCTGACTGGTATTACTGGGTTTGGTGTATTGGATCTAAAATTCTCATTTGTAGAGTATTTTATTTAATCTAGTAAAAACATCTAGCTTATTTTAAATAAAGAATTTTTCTCATTGAAAGTATCGTAAATTATAAGCTTATTATTTACATATATTTAAATGGTTAAGAAAAGCGTACTCATCTCTTACCTCTGCTGCTGTTTAACCCATTTTATTCAATTCATTTACTCTTTCATGGAAAGTTTGTTGAGCATCTATCCATGTCCTGGGCACTGTACAAGGCAACAGGAACATAGTCCCTCAGAGCTTACAATGGGGATGATTGACAAGTAGATAGACAACCACAATAATAACAAAAACAGCCACTCCAGGCCAAGCTCAAGCACTTTAAATATATTATCTCACAGAAATACTGCAAAATAGATACTCCCAAGGCCAAGCACAGGGCGCCCCTGGAGTCACAGAGAAGAGGCACCTAACCCAGCCTAAGGAGCATTGGAGGGGCTGGGAGGGATCAGACTGTTCTGTTTTCTCAGAACAATATAGAAAACATCTGCAGAATGAGGCCTCCAAGAGAAAGAAACACAAGACGAGTCATGTGGGCACCATGTGAGTATTAGCTCATCCATATGAAATACAACCAAAGCTAGATATGATCTGTCAAGGCTAGATTAAGAGGTTTCAAGATCAGATCTGGTCACCCCTGAAAAGTAGCCTCCTGTTGCATTTTCTCCACATCCTTCCAAGTTGCCCATCCAAGGTCTTAGATTCCACAAAACTCCGACACCCCTTTATCTTTTATGGAGATTCTGAGGATGCAGCCCAAGAAAAGAACCTTGAGACCTCTCACAGCCTGGAATGCTTCTGACACCTTAGCAGGAAGCATGCAGGCACCACCAATTATCTGACTCTCTTTAAGCCCTCCTTCTGTGGCTAGAGACAAAGGAGATATGCAGGACACTAAAATTCACTTTGTGTACTATAGCAGCTCTGGTAAAGGTACATGGTAAGACAGTGACCTCCACTGTAGCCAGCAGATGCCCACTGAGACCTGTCTTAGCAATCCAGATAGTCTCCTAAAAACCAATATGGCAAAATACATATAGACAGATTTGGATTCAAATCCTGGCATCACATCTAAGCATCTATGAGTCATTGGAAGTAGATAATCTCTCTGCTCCTATGTTTTCATTTCTATAATGGAGTTACACCCAACTCACTTCACATGGTTGGTATGAGAACTAAGATAAAGTATACAGATAAAACTGCTGAATCAGTAGTTTCCTTTCCCGACTGATCCTTTTCATAAACAGAACCTAGCAAAACAGCAGTAGTAACACTGGAAGAATAGAATTATTGCCATTATCTGATGAATTTGTGTTTTTCCATTCACACTCCACACATTGTTCTTCTGGTCCTCTTGGTAATTAAGACTATGCATTTGTGAGATCACATATGCTGGTTTCCACGAAGAATGTTGTCATATCAAGGCCTCAAAGGTGGCCCCTGCTATTGGCAGGCTGGGTACTTAACAGTGTTAATAATTAGATCAACTAATTAAAAAGAATTAAAAAGAGGGAATAAATAAATAAATAAATAAATAAATAAATAAATAAATGTTAAAAAAAAAAAAAGACCCTGACCAGCTGATCAATCTGATACTGACCATGAGTCAGTGAAATATGTATCTCAGGCTATCTCTCCTTCCACACAAAGTGGACAACCAGATGTGCCTTTTAAAGTTCTGCCCACTGAAGGGGGTTGTTGTTCACTGACTGTCCACTTCCGGCTGATACCAGAATGCCATACAGAAATCCGTGAGCTAGGCATACACTCTTTCCTCTCCATTATTTGGATGGTAGCCATATAATTGATTCTTCAAACTGGGACACTTTTGCCAATGAAAAGTGGCATCACGAATGATGAATGAATGTTGGACAAGTATAAACTAGTACTACCTAGGGAAAATCTGGACATCTGGCTATTCTAGGCATATGGAACTCATCATGAAGCCAAATGTGTAGACTGAGAGAAAGGTATTAAAGTTATAAAGAGGAAGTACATGAAAGTCTGTACCACTTGCTTGTGCAATTTACTTGAGCCTTTAAGACCTGTTAAAGCCTAGTCATATATATATCATTTTCATTTACAGTGGAAGGCTGCTGTTTATATTCAGTTTCATAGTCCAGTGGATTATCTATCACTTAGTTCCAGATGGGCAACTCAAATAGCAGAATCATTTAGCATCCCATACTCAGGCACATTGTCTCTATCGAGGCCCAGTAACAAGACAAAAACTACTTTTTACAAAGAAACCTTAAAGTTCTGTGCTATTATTCCCCTGTCAGAGCTTGCCAGAGATCCCATACAGCCATAGATACCTCCAATATATTTGGGTTTCTGAGTCATAATGCCCAAGTGACAGGAAAGCATATGCTATAGCACAAACACCTTTCTTGCCCTAAGTCCCACTCAAAACTGGCAGGCTTTCAAGTTATAATGTATGTAGTATATGTTGCCTTCAAAACACAAAGAAGTCAAAAAAAAACATTGTGGTTCTCTCTACATGTAGGATGGTGCAAGCTGCAGCAACCTACCTTTCCCTTTAGCAACCCTGACATGCCCCAGACTACTAGACCACTAGAAATGTTAGCAGCCCCATGAACTTTTGCACTATTTGTCTTCCACCCTCTGACTTGCTGTTTCATGATAATCAAAACCTAATGCATTGTGTCTTCAGTGTAATGAACTGACATGGTGTCCTGTGAGATATGAAGATGATCAAGGATCCTCAGTACTATATTGTCACAGATGGCAGAAGTGACACAGTCCTGGGGCAAGATTGTTTGTATTGGCCCTTCCTTTTAAAAATGAACTGCTTCTGATTTTTCTTCCTGATTGGAATAGAAATAAAGCATCTACCAGATCAATAACTACATACTTGGTACCATGGGCTATGCTAATTTGTTCCAATACAAATTACCACATCTAGAACTACACCTACAATTGGCGTCACCCCTGTATTGAGTTTATAATAATCCACTGTGATGACCTATCTAGCTTTTGCATCAGCTTAACAGGCAAGTTAAATGGAGATGTGATAGGACACCTTCCCTGTATCTCTCATGTCTTCAAAGGTGGACACTATGCTCTGTAATTCTCCCTACAGGACTTGTCATCTTGTTGGAGGTCACAGGAGGGTAATGGAAGAAAAAGTACAATTCTAGGAGCTTTCTTCCACTTGGTCCTTCCTACCATAATACCTTTCATTCCACTGGCATAGGGATTGATGTGGGGTTCTCCCCATTATTAGGTATATCTAGTTTCACTATACATTCCAAGACTAGGAAAATAACCTGAAATAGATGCACTGAATCCACCATTAGATAGATGTGCACCCAGATTCCATTTCTCACCTGACTTCTGTAAACTTTAATTATTAAACTGTGAAGGCTTTTCAGTTCAGAACCACTATCTAATAACCTCTGGAAAATCTAGGCATTTCCCTCCCCCACCCCACCTAAACTCCGGTGCCCCTAAAGAAAGCTTAGGGAGACTTCCATGGTCTACATATGTGGTCAAATTCAGTCTTTCCTCACAGGGACCTGGGTCTCCCCTCAGATGAGGGGTTCTACGTCTGGGAGCATAGATGAGAGGCTATGAATCTCACTATGGTGACTTGAGTTAGGTTCAGTAAACCCAGAATTTTCTCTTTTTTGTCTTTTTATGTCAAGCAGTACCTTAACAGGATGTTTATCTATTTTTTTCTAGAGATGCATGATCTATGAGTGGTCACCATAGATCCCTACTGGTCAAAGCACCATGATTACCAATTGGTGCCTTATTGTGATAATCATATCCCCCTTGCCTCTGAGTGGTAAGCACCGCCATCTGGTCTCTATGATTTCAGAATCTTATTTTTCCCATTGTGATTCTAGAACAACATTTCCCATCATCATATCTGTCCTCCAGAGGATGAAACCACAGAGCTCCTCATAATGCCTTAGTGAAGAAAGTGCTTTCTAGGCCCTTCTGGTTGGAGAAGGGTGAGGAGTGAATCTGGAGTGGTAAACCTAATATATGCATCATACCAGTGTACCTCAGGTGTGGCCACCTATCATCAGTGTAAAGACAATTTTTAAGTAGTATTTGAATAATCTTATTTTTATTTACATCAGTTGATACTGGTTTTCCGCTTACAGATGCAAAAAATGAGATTCCTTTCTAAATAAATTTTATCTTTTAAGTGTTTGAAAAAATATTAAGTAACTAGCACAAGTTATAGTAAGAAATGGCAACAATCACATAGGTAATACATAAATGACTATGTATATAAAAAAATTTTGAGTAAAAAATGATTTAATTCAATCTTCTCATTTTTGGGTGAGGGGTCTAATGCCCAGAAGAGTACTGTCTTTTTCAGGTTCTGGCTGGCATTAAAAAGTGAAAAACCCAAGCTTTTAGATTTCCTGTCCAGGACTGTCCCACACAAACACTCCACAGCAGTCAAGCATTCATTTGCAAATTTAATGAAAGCTATGAATCATCTTTCTTTACATGAAGAGAATGCATAAAATTCTGCCTAAAATTTCAGTGATTACTCAGACAGCCTAAAGTTTAATCATTTAAAAGCCTACCAGTATATGGCATTGTACAAGTCGAAGCAAATCTTCAAACTGACCCAGACTCACAGTCTTTTTCAGACCTTGAAATTACTCTCTTAGGGAAAACAAATCTCAAACACATAAAAGCTTTGAGTTTCTAAGTGTAACCCCTTCCATCCAAAACTGCTCAGCACTAACAGGTTGACTAGCATAGACAACATATGCTACCAGTCAAATGACATCAACAGACAGACTGTTCTGCATTTTCTAAAGCAGGAGACCAAACCAGATGTTTAGGCAATTTCTTTCTTCCATAAACATTAGAGACCAGGAGGAAAAGTAGAAGTAACAACAACCACAATCCACAGAAGCCAGACATTAAAAACAAAATCCCAGCTTTGAGAAATGATCATTACGAAGCTGTTTGTCATAATACCTTTTAGCTGATGCCTTCAGTTCTCTCCCTACACTTCTATCTTTCCCCAGGGTTCAGCAGCTTTCTACCAAGAGTCCCACCTAACAACCACTTTGATAATGACTTTTAAATAAGCTGTTGCGAGCACAGGGAAGGAAATGACTGTGGGTTTTCCAGAGTGGATGGGGATTTACATTCTAATTTATTCACAAACTAGAAATGTCTGGGTGTTATTTAAAGATGTGTTTGGAAAAACTGACATGAAAAAGGTCAACTCTGGAGTTATGTGTCTAGCATACTTTGGACATCACTTTAATATGACTGTCAAGGGCTATGCTACTTCCATGAAACAAGGAGGACTGAGTCCCAGATGACAGAAGCTATAGCATTTCTGTAGGTAGCAACCTTGGAAAAAAAAGAAGAGAGAGAGAGATGGAGAGAGAGGGAGAAAGAGAGAGAAACCTTGATACAGACTGTCTCTCTGTCTTGATGTTCTTTCATACCCACCCAAAGCCCAAATATGCCAAGTAAGCTACTTTTAAGCCAATCTTATGAAATATCATTTTCCCTATACTACCAGATTCTTAAACATAGCTTTGTCTCTTCTTTTGCAGTTTCTGAAAGGTTAGCACAAAGCATACATATTTGTGAAATATTTTATGCTGGTTCTGAGTGTTGTTATCTAACCCAATCTCCTAGAAATACATTTATTCAACAAAGATTCACATGAACACCATGCACTAAGCACTGTTCTAGGCATTGGGAAACATCAGTAACAGAACGTGAAATCTCCGATACAATGGCAGGTAACCCTGTACAGAAAACTAAAGCAAGATGAAGGAAGAAAGAAGGGACTGTGAGTAGTCAAGCAGGGCTCCTTGAAGAGGTGACATTTGAAAGTGATGATTTCAAAACTGAAAAGTCCTTAGAGAACAACTATTCAAACACACATAAAAAATTCAAATGTAATATCAGTTGCTAAGAATCGATCAAAACAAAACATCGTGTGGTGAAACGGATGCTAAATTGAAAGCCAGAGCCTCCCACACTGACTCTAACCACCTGTGGAACCCTGGAAAATCAGTTACTCTCTCTAGACCTCAGATCCCTTATCGGTACAATAAAGGGGTTAAATTACAGTATTTTATTGAATTCCACGAATGTGTCTAATACTTTCTAGGTGCTAGGGATTCAGTAATGGACAAAACAGAGAAAATACCCTGAAGATAGACAAAAAAAATTAAGTTAGAAAGATAAATGTTAATTGATGAGTGCAAGAGAGAAAAATAAAGCAGGGAAGGGAATTTGGGAGGATGATGGGATTACAATTTTGATTTGGTAAACCCTCACTGAGAAGGTAGGATTTGAATAAAGACCTAAAGAAGGCAAGGGAGTGAAACTTTAAGACTCTAGGAACAAGTGTTCCAAGAAGCAGACCTGGTATGATTAAGCTAAAGTAACAAGGCCAGTGTAGATGAGAAAGAGGATGATGGAAAGTATGAGGAGATGGACATCAAGAGGTGGGATCAGGTCACATAGGGCCTTGTAGCCAGATAAGGACTGTCTTTAATGCAAACTGAGATGAGGAACCAATGGAAGAGAGTCATGATCTGACCTATTTATTTAACATATCACTCTGGCTGCTGATTTGAGAATAAATTGAAGAGGAGCAAGAAGTAGAGAGACCACTAAGGTAGTAAGATTGGACCACAGTGGATGGAGGTGGTGCAAAATGGTTCAGTTCAGGATCTATTTTGAAGGTAGAGCTAACAGGAGTTGTTCAGGAATGGGAGAAGAAAAGGGTCAAAGATACTACCAAGGTTTTAGGTCAGCGAAGCTAGAAGAACAGAGACACATCCCTTTAAATGATCCTAAGGTCTCTTCTGACTCTGAAAGTAAATGAATTGGAAAAGCTTTTTCTTTCTTCATGGTAGAATCTTCCACTCATTTAAACTCTAGTTCTTAAAAAACTGAAAATATACGATACCTCTTAAATTATTTTCTCTCTTCAGGAAACTTAACAATAAAGGAAAATCTATGATAACAACCTTTAAAAAAAGGAAAGAAAGAAAATTGTCCATTTGTTTAAAAACCAAATCTTTTCCAATTACTTATTTTTTAAACTTTAAATTGTGCTTGGTTAAAAATCTAACTACATTTCTTGTAGATATGACAAGTACTGAATTGCTAGTGCACCCAGATGCTCTGGTTTTCAGAGGAACGTAGAAGACCCAAGATGGGCCCAAGCCTAGAAACAGAGAGAAATTGCTATGGGTGACACTCTGACTTACTAATTCTGGTGGTCTGGTCCAGTGGTGCCCCTCGTGCTGGTGTTTTCCCAGCCCTGTGAGGAAGGTATTGTGACAAGTGAAAGTGGAGGCAGACGGCCTTGGTAACAAATCCACACTCCACTTGTGTAGCTTCAGCCCATGTTTGTACCTTAATCGCCCCAAGCCTCAATTTCCACAAGTGTTAAATATTTACCATTCAGAGGTGTAAGGAAAAGACAACATATCTGAAGTACACAACCGTATCCCTAGGTCACATATTGTATAAATGGGTGGCAGCACCTTGGAATCCAAGAACACTTTCATCTAACATCCTAAGGATGGGCTTATATATTCTGTTCCCTGTGAATGGATGGGGAATTTGAATGGTGGAGGATGGGAAAGGGAACCCACATAATATAAAAGCCCATAAACAGAGGGCTGCATCCCATGTACCTAGGCCTGTTCAGGAAGAAGAGCTTGAAATGCATGCATCATTTCAATGTAGATGTGTCAGTGTAGATGCTAGCATTTCTGAAAGAAGTAATTAGATGATGTCTGGTAAGAAATGATGTGATAGACTCAACAAGCTTCAACTTTCTCAATTATCTAGTCTGCTCTAACTGCTTATTTAAAGTTGATTCATCTTGCCCTACACTACCAATGCCAAGAGAGAGCCTCTTGGTTTCAAGAGAAGCAGGACTTATTTTTAACTTTCGTGCAATTGACCTTTAAAAATTTATTATTCATGTTAGGAACTCAAGTTTCACAAACCCATTTAAGTTGACATCTCACTTCATTTTTACAAAGAAGTCCTTTATAGCAGGGGTCCCCAACTTCCAGGCCACAAGCTGGTACCGGTCCAAGGCCTGTTAGGAACAGGGCCACACAGCAGGAGGTGAGCAGTGGGGAGCAAGTGAAGCTTCATCTGTACTTGCAGCTGCTCCCCAGTGCTAGCATCATTGCCTCAGCTCCACCTCAGATCCTCATGACAGTACCAATCTCTGGTGCCAAAAATGTTGAGGACTGCTGCTTTATAGAACCTTGGCCTTGGTGTCCTGAAAATACTAGTGAAAACATACATACTGTATATGCCTCCACAATGAAGAATGAAATAGTTAACTGTAGGCAGACGTAGTTTAGAATCCCCATTCTACCTCTTAGCCTTGAGCAAGTTATTCAACTTCACTAAGATTCCATTTTTTTAACAGTAAAATGTTGGGGGAGGTGGATCATAGTACCTACCTTATAGGGTTTTTGTGAATATTGCATAAGGTAAATCATGTAAAGCACTTAGCACAGTGC
Organism: Eidolon dupreanum; assembly: GCA_028627145.1. Classification (NCBI taxonomy): domain Eukaryota; kingdom Metazoa; phylum Chordata; class Mammalia; order Chiroptera; family Pteropodidae; genus Eidolon; species Eidolon dupreanum. The sequence goes on from CM053513.1 coordinate 41,804,139, forward strand.
CCAGCACGTAGTAAATGAAGGTATTACTGTTACACATTTTAAGGTGCTATTACTACAAGGGAATGATAATTAACATGGTTTATCATCACTATTTTATTTTATTGATTAAATTATTTATATCTATCTTTTAAAAAAAGTATCTGTATACAATTTGCAGCAAGAAATACTAACAGAGTTAATAAAATTAGAAGGTAGGCACAGCAGAAAAGAAGTTCACAGACAGGCTCAATATATAGTCAGAGGTAGAGTTACCATGAAGCTAATGGAACGCGGGCCCTTCCACAGCCTCAGAGGGGCCCAGGCAACGTGTTCATACAGTCATGAGTTGCTGCTGTCTCTTTCCACTCTCATGGTCTCTTCATCCTGCTAATTTTTCTAAATTCAAATGACATTGAAATAGCCATAGGTGTTTTGAGGAAGTTGAAATGGGGAGATATTTAGTTTTAATTTAGTGTGATATACTTATGTGATCTGCAGTCAACTTCTGTATATAGTTAAAATATTGCTAGCCATCCTCATGTAGAGATGACTCCCAGGAATATTGCTATTTCCCATGCCTAACTCTCAGTGCCTACTCTTCTACAGGTGATCCGAAATGCAGGACCAGAATCGTACTGTGATATGAATATGTCTTTGGCAGCTGGCACTAGAAACATGTGGGTAGTGGAGGACAAACAGGGCTTGAAGTGTACAGATGTTATAATAAAGGTCAGGTAATTAGTAAAAATATTGGTTTTCCAGATTTTGTGATTTTTGTAACATTTTTCACCCTTTTTAAATCTGAAATTTGTTGCAACTTTTTTTGTTATCTAAACAAATATTTATTTTCTTGCCTGTTTTGTGTTCTTTTTCTTAAAGAAAGCCCCTTAAATTATACTAGCTTAGGCCTCATATAATGTGAATCCACTGTTAAGCATCGGATTTAGCTCTGAGTTTCCCAGTAATCAGAGTGGAAGGGAAACACAGAATGTTACATGCTTCTTATTATGGCAAAGGAGAAAATAAATTATAACAATAGTTGTAAGAAAAGTGATCAATATTCTTTTAAACAAAATGTAGAATCGAAAGGCACTGGTCTGGATTCCTTACTAGCAACGTGACTCCGGAAAAATAAATTAATACATGCCAAGGACAGCAAGGTTTTTCCTGAAATAAAATTGTAGAAGAAATTTCCTCTGCAATGTTTTATATAATGCATATTAAGTGACGTAGTGCAGTTTTTTACATAATTTTGTGGAAAAATTCTTCGCTAGGCTTGAGATTCTATTTGACTACCCTTGCTTATCTCTTTAAGCTTCATCTTTCAGCACTCTCAGCCCTGGAGTTCTTTTCCAGCCCTTTTAGACTTCTCTGAGTTGTTCAAATTCACCTTACTCATTCTTCCTTCAGGCTTTATCAATACTGTGCTCTGCTTTAAACACTTTTCTGTGCTCTTCTGGTTACCTTCAACTCAGACATCAGGTTACAGTTTATATCTCACTTCCTCTGGGACACTTTCCGTAAAATTCCTCCTATGTACTCTGAACTTCTCTAATCATATTCCTTACTACACAATATTACATCTGACATTGCAGTATCTAGATCTACTATTGGATAAATCTCTCTGTGAAGGGGCAGGCTCTGTCTGTGGTGTTCACCACTATACCATCACTCGCTCCCACTGTGCCTGGCACTTATTGAGCCCTTCATAAGGGCCGATTTCCTACGTCTGTCTCTCATTTGGGAGCTTTAGTAAGTGTAACATAGTGATTCTTTAAAGGAGTTAAGTTAAATCTAAATGTATGATCTACTGATGGCATGACTTGATCCAAGGACAGATCTTGGAGTTCCTAGTAGTGTGATTAAATAGTTCTTTTCCTAAAACCAATTCACTCAACCATGCATTTCATCAAAACTAAAGTGCACATATTTTAAGGTTATCTTAGATTGAAAGTCCAGACTACTAATATTTTACTCTACTATGAGAGCCAGTATCACATAATTTGGAAAACAAATAGACAGATCTTATTAACAATATGGAAATACAGTGAAGTATAATGGTGTTCTCAAAGTCCCAGGGTCTATGAGTGTTCAGTCAAGAACTAGAAGATAGGTATTTTGACTCCCTGTGATTTTTTTCTCCACAATTAAAATCAAGATACTCAGAAAGGGACATGGCAGCTATTGCTATGAAAGAAAAAGCTAGGGAAGCTGTGTGTTAACCGCATTGCTTCAATCAGGCCAAGGTAGCATGGAGTGGAGGATGGAACAGGGGCTCTGGAGACAGAGCATCTGGCTTTAGCCACTTACTGGCTGTGTAACCCTGAACAATCTTTCTGTGTCTTGGCTTTCTTATACTAAAATATGAATAATAATAGAGTTGTTGTAAGGAACATGAATGTTAATCTATGAAAACTGCTTAGAGCAGCACCCAATACATATAATAAATGATCAATAAATATATTATTTTCATGATAAGATGATATTATAAGCAACTTATATAAATTATAAGTAGAAAAATATCTGACTCATATGAAGAGTCAGGTATTGTTCTAAGCACAGTGTATACACATTTCTCAATATTTCAAACTACAGGGCCTGTGTTCTTCACCATTAGGTTATATTTTCTTCACGGGGTAAAGAGAGAAGATTAAGACAAGAGAGTTTTCTTAGATTCCGAATCATTCTTAAGCTGATCTTGAGTACATATATGAGTGATTACTCAGAGCTCCAGGAAGTAAACATCACCTCTGAGGGTGGTCCAAATAAATAATCACCCACCGGCCACAACTCATTGACATCACAGAGTAACTTTTGTATTTGTAGACCAAAAGTTGGACTTAAACTGGATAAATCTGATATCTATAATTCAGTTTCCTTTTTCTATGTTTTAATTATGTACATGTTCAGTTGTTCCTCAAGAGGTTTTTTGTTTGTTTGTTTGTTTTGCTTTGTTTTTTTAATGAATAAGCACAGTGATATGAAATATCTCTCAAAAACCTTTAAGAAATATATTACTGGTCAATATTAAAACAGTTGTTTAGCAAGTACTAATCATAATCATTGATAATGGTTACATATTTATTTGCACTATGTGCTAAATTATCTCATTAAATTCTCAACAAACCAATGAAGGAAATATCATTATCCTCCACTTTATAAGTGAGGAAACTGAGGCTTAAAAGATTAATTCACTTGGCCAAGATTTTAAAACTAGTAAGTCATAGAAGTCAGAATTGGAACCCAATTCTGAGTTCTGACTCAGAAAATTTCTTATTGTAAAATCTTATGCAGGATGAGTGGACACCTAAGCTGGGGCTTTGCAAGAAGAGGTCATTCAGGAAATGTTTGTAGAATAAAACATTATTGACCATTTAATCTGAAAGAAGTTAAATACACCCCTTCTTCTCTTATGATAGAACTGAGTTTTCACATTTAGAGCCTATGTGAATGGTTCCAGAGAGAAGTCAAGGTTGTGAATTCTTAGACCCTATTTGATCACCAATAATGGATTCCTAAGACACTACTTTATCTCGTGTCTCAAGGTCAGTAATTCAAAGAATTTGAGCTCAACAGTTGTGCTTAGAAGACAATCTAATCGCTCTGAGAACTATTGTTGTTTTTATTACTCTTAAGTCTTTAATAAATCATTATAAGGTGTAATGTGGAACCATACAAGTACTTCATGTATTGATCACTTAGTCACTGATCATCACTCAGTGGTACCAGGCATTTACATACATTATTTTTACATTATTACATACAGACATTTACTTCTTCAAAGAAACTTATTATCCCCAACTTACTAAACAGAAAATTAAATAGTTGGTTAATTGTGGAAGGTTTAAACTCAGGCTTGGCAATGCCACAAGCTGATTCTTTCCATCATGTCTAAAGTAAACAATCAGAAGACTTTTCTGCTCTCAACAGCTGAAAATCTAGGGCAATGAGAGGATCTTGGTAACTGGAGGAAAAGAAAAGTAGAAAGGTCACAGACTTTTGGAGGATATGGGTTCTTTTCAGGAGAAAATAAACATACACACACACACACACGAGTGCATTTTTATATGCAATTTCATGGGTTTACAGATCCCATTAAGAAGCCTTGTTTTGTCACAAGAAGGGGAATATATATAGAAAAACTAAAAAGAAAGAGACATTTAAAATTTCTAGAAAGCCAAATTATAAAAATGTTCACAAAATATTGTAATTGTTTGGAGAGAAAAAGAATTTATAAAATAAGTAGATATGATTGGAGTAAAGTGAGAGAAATCACAAGGAACTTGTTTCAATAGATTATATCGAGCTGAGCACCTCTTTAAAGTTTTTAAAGGAAAAAAAAAACACTTGGTTGTTTTTTCAATCCAAGCCACTACTATTAAGAGTTCACCCATTCAATAGCTTGGTTGGATTTTTGAAACTTAAACTATTTCATGACCACTAACTGCCCTTGAGGCAGATGGAACAAAGGGAAATAGAGAAGGTAATCAAAAGTGAGGGTTAGTGGCAACCCCCAATAACCTATACGGCTAAGGCCAAAATCAAAACTCCAGCATCACGATTCCCATTTCACTTTCATGAATACACTGTCCCCAAAGTTTCTCACCTTTTGCAAATTCATCTCAACATACACACAATACATACAGTATTATGATTCCTATGCAGTTTCTACAAAATCAGACAGACAGCTGGGCATTTGGAACAAGTATACCTTTGTACATCTTGGATACATATAGACTTAAGAGATATTTAGAGTTTTAAGTAAAGTATTCTGGAGAAATTTTAGTCTTTGTGGGACTAAATTCAGCAGTGGGAGTGCTAAGAAATGCAAGAGGAAAGACATGGCAACTCTTATGCCTTGGAAGAACAACAGCCTATGAAACCACTGGATGAACTTATGTGCATAATTATATCAAACAAGAACCAGCTTCTGTCATCAAATTCAAACATTCCTAATTTTTAAATGCCAACATTAAAATAAGCAAACGACACCACTACAAATGTCTTCTCTCACGGAGCCATAAAAGAACAAAAATAACAAAACTTGTTCTTGTCAATGAAAAGTATAATCGTCCCATTTATTTAGAAGTAAAATCTTTATTATGGAAGTCAGATTTCAAAAAAGAATCATAACATAACCCCTTCAGTGACTATCTCGACTCAGATTTTCATGAGATTGGATTGTTTTTAATAGCCAAGAGTTCATTTGCCATTTTGCCTAGCTTTTCTAAAACTCTGAATCCCCAGTGACTGAACTGTATTTGACTTCAGAAAAAACACTATGTCCTGGTATCCTTATGTAATTCAAATCAAATCAAGCCACTGAGTTGTCCCTGGACATAACATAACAGTTCATTTTAATTATATGTTAAATATATATGAACTACATATTTTAAATTAAAACACATATATTGGCCTGCCTTTTGATGATATTCAATATTTATAGCAATAGCATAGAGTTAATAGTCACCTTTGTTCCCTAAATGTCTTTGTACATTTGAAAAGCCCAAAATTCATCAAGGAAAGCATCTTCTAAATCTTACTGGTGCAAGCTCATTTTCCTGTACTGTTATTATATGTAATAAGAGACTTGGTTTGACAGCTCCTATAATAACATATTATAAATTTTACATTGGATGTATTTTTTTTTACCCTAAACTCTTGTGATGGCAAAACCATTTTTCTCAAACCTGATTGGTTATGCAGGTCTGCAGCAGTGCTTAAATGTGACCTTGCTATGCCAAGCTCTTCTGACAAGGAGGAGTCTTTTTATTTTAAGGCTTTTTGGTACAGGACATCTTCACAAAGAATTTTTGTTTTATTATTAAGAAATAAATGTGTCTTGCTTCTTGAGATCTCCCTAGCTTCAGCAATTTGTAGCATTTCCACTGTAGACTATTAAGAATATATTGCAAAGGGTAACAAAGTTTAAGTAAAAGTTATTTTTTTTAATATATATTGGAGCTTCTAACTGTCATTGGGTAAGTATTAGAGTTTATCAACATAAATAATATAGTGCCAAAATATGAATTTTATTTATAGACTTCCTTATTGTATTATTTGATGTTGGTTATATAATCATTGCTTGCAGACTGGCCTCCTTGTAAAATTTTAAACTATTTAGTTTATTTGGTATTTGTTTTTCTTATAAGTTTTCTTCCAATCTACCTAGATCTCATTTAATATGGTGTTTTTGTACATTTCCCCATAGAGCAGTCAAGTTTTGTCAACATTGCACTAGAAGTATATCAAAATACAGGGCCCAGGTCATTTTCTCTCCAATTTAGCTTTCACCCCACCCTTAACACAACAAAAGATTAAGAATCACTTTGAAAGCCCTCTAATAAGGAAGGGCATGATTAGATAAAATAATTAGAGTGAGATATGCTGCCATAGGGCAGAAGCTTTGCTATTTGTTTAAAATATTTGTTTCATTTCTCTATTTGGTGTTCTTCTCATGCCATATCTATATTTTTCTTAAAGGCTTATGAAAATTTTGGTGAAAAAATGTTGCTGCTTCAGTGTAGGCATGGAGCCTGTTCTTCTAAGCTAGATAACCTGGTGAGTATTTTCATTCATTTTTTCCTTCCTAATATATACAGGTTACATATCAAACTAATGATCAGAAATACACTTGAGGGGATAGAACACTATTTAAATATGTCAGAAGAAACAAAGAGCACCTGAATTCATACCTGGGATAGAAGAAGTAAGAACTTACACAGGCATTGTACTCCACAGCAATCATTACAAGAGTTATTTTCAGCTCAAAAAAAATAAATAACAAATCATAGACTTTCATCTAATCATGAACTTTTAAGAGACAGAAGGAATCTTAAAAGTCAACCAACATAATATATTAATTTCACAAAAGATAGAGTGACATTTTATTTTTGCAAAATAAAAGATGACACCTTCCTACAAGAGTGTGTAACATTATCAAGAATCTCAATGACAGCTACTATAGAGATTAAATGGATAATTAAGCAAAGAGAAATTAAACATCCAAAAGTTCCCCAAAATCTTAAGCTATAATCTTAAATGTAGATTTGTGGGGGGGAAGCATTCACCAATATTCTTTCTATTAGCTTTCTTATGTTACTGTAGCCTATAATAAACACACTAGTTTCAGTTGTTATTTTTAATTCTCTACAATGTTATAATTCTGAAAATCTTTAATTAGGAGGAAAGGCATTTACATATTACTGTTTCCTTTGTTTAATTACACTCTCCCAATTTTCTGACATATAAAAAGTAATTGACTACTTACAATTTAGAAAAATAGGAAGCAAGCAGAACGGTGAGCATTGCCTCAAATCACTACTAGATGCATTGTATGCTTAGAAAGAGGAAGAAAGAACAAAAGGGATGAAAAACTACTGCTATCTATATATTGGTTCCCATGCTAGGAATTGTGTTTTATCTGATACACCATGAAAATAAATCATTCTGATTTAAACCTTTATTTTTCTCTTACTGAATATGCAAATAGAACAGTTTTCTTAAGGAAATATCCAAGGAAATGCTTCAGAATGAACCTTATAAAAAGATGTAAATATATGTCTTAATTATACAAATCATGCAGAATTAACTAGAGCATGATAAATGAAATCTATGAAAACAATCTCCAAACTTTATATATAAATCTATAGTTTAAATCTTTCTCTATACATGTTTAATCTAAGTATCTAATAAACAGATGAATTCATAGTTTTGCCTATGTTTTCCTATTTCTATAACCAGCCCTTGAGCAGAAGTGACTTTTTAAAAGATGAATTAATAACAACAATAATAGAGGGGAAAAAAAAAAAAGGATAGGATTTTAGGATAGTCCAGCCCATTTAGCCTTTACATGATGGAATGTTATCTATAGCTTCTTAGAAAGGGACTCAAAGTACTGATTTTGGAGTGTGCCCTTATCGAAACTGAGATTATTCTGAACAAAGAATATAGACAGACATACTACGCCTTTGTAAACCAGCCTAGCAACTAGAAATGCAAAATTTTCAATATTTGTATTTTTTTAGTAAATTCCTAATTTTCACATTCCAGTGCTATGAACCACCTTTCATCTTCTCAAGCATCAATATCCTCATCTTCTGTCATTTTCTGTCTGTCTGTCTCTCTCTGTGTATCTCTCTCTCTCTGTTTCTTTCCCTCTCTCCCTTTTATCTTTCCTTTTTAATTCTGACCTTTTTGCCTCTTACAATAGTGCCAGGTAATAACTATATGATAGTTTCTTAACATAAAATAACAATGGCAGCAGAGGCCCCTATCACTGTCTATTGCTGCACTCTCCCTGACAGACAGATGAGCTAGTGACTAAATAAGTGCAGAGTGCCCTAAGCATAGTTATTTCACAATCCAAAAATAAAATCCAGTTTTGTATTCCAGGTACCAAGTGGAAAAATGAAGATTCTCCTGATCTTTCTAGGTCTCCTTGGTAATTCCATTGCTATGCCAGTGAGTATTTTTTTAATTTAGGACTTCTTTGTGTGTTCTATTATTGCATAGCTTGAAGACAATTATTGGGCTTATTTCAATTGGTGTTCTGAATTTGTCACCCAAATTCTCTCACTTCCAGATGCAAATGCCTCGAATGCCTGGATTTAGCAGTAAAAGTGAAGAGGTATGTATGTTTAGTCTCTGGGGAGAAGATTTCCAGAACCTTCTTCTCAGAGTACATTAAAAAAAAGGAGAATATTATAAAACTTTCTGATATATAAAATTTCTTATGAAAGAGGTAGAGGAAGGGAGATTTGAATAACTTAACTCCTCAAATCAAGGCAAAGTAGTAATTCCCCAGCAGCATCCTACCTATGTATTTCAACATTCTTTTTCAAGGTAAATGTGAATTTGTTGAAGTATAGTTAATGTTAGCTTTTTTTGCTGTTTTGAAGCTAGCAAAGGTAGACATTGTACCAAAGGTTATTAAAATGGAGACACTTAAGCACATAAATACCTTTTACATGACTCATATGCAGTATCATTAGCCAAATTTATTACATATTAGAAAGGAGAATCATCTTTTCATAGAATTATCACATTCTCAAATTCTGAAATCCAAAAGAGTAGAGTAGAAGATTCAATGACCTCAAAGAAGGCAAGATTTTTATTCTCTAATATTTTATATTGATTCTTCTCAAAAAATATTCTGAGTTAAAACTTAAAGTTACATAGAAGTTTTGTTAATTACATACTTAATTTATGCATAATTGGTAAAAGACTTTATGACTATCATACTTTAAATTCAGAAATTCAACTTATCTCTTATAATTTCTTATAATTTGTGTATTAACTGAATAAGAATTTTTTACTTTGTGCCACATTAATGGATTCCTTTGGTCACAGATGATGCGGTACAGTCAATTCAACTTCATGAACTCCCCACATGTAAGTTCCACTTTATGTTATTTCTGGTGATTTTTTTATTTGTTTGTTTTATACAGATAATTACATTATAAGGTTTTTCTTAGCTAATAAAGACACCAATAGCTATTCACGTGTTTTAATTACAATATAATCATTATAACAGTTTCAAGGGGGAAAAATTATTTCACCAGTCCCCTTATGCCAAATTTTCTTTTTATTCATTAATATTGTTCTGTCATGCAAATCAGAATCATTTATTAATTATGAGAGTTCTTTAAATCCAAAAGAAATTGGTTCTAGGGAAAGATCAAACAAAATATATTCACAAATAATGAGAACCAAAAAAATAGCATAGTCAATACTGGGGGGGGTCATAAATTTTATTTGAATTGTTTTGAAAGATAACACTAAAATTATGAGATAAGTTTTTATTTTATTTTTATCTTTTAATGACTCATTTCAGTTATACTTATATAGATTAAGGTTATACTTACCACTATGTGCTAATTCTTAAAAGTAATAATGAACCAAGTATCAGTTGGGTCTTTTGGTGTAATTTTTCTGACAAAATTGTATGGTAATATAATAAAACTATATGTCATTTTTTACTTTTGTGACATGATCATGAAAAGGGTTTGAGTGAGAAATCAAGGACTTCATCAATTTTCTCTTAATTCTTTTCATTCAAGTCATTCTCTTTTAAAGCCCCTCACCTAAAACTATCATCGTTGTCAATTTACTTCAACTACTGATTGGCTCAACTCTTTTAAACTCTCATTCTTGGTTTTAGTGACTTTGCCTCTGATTTGAAATTTGCACCAACTTAATTGTCATAAAATACTGCATCTTAATGCAAGATTTGCAATTTCACCTTCCATCAGTCCACATGGCATTTGCACTGTATTGTATGTATATTATCCAATAGACAGCAAGGCAAAGTAGCAATTTGATTAATGAAGATTGGAGATAGAGACCAGGGTTAAACCAGAGAGGGAGAATTTAAATGGGAACTGATGTTGTATGAGGTCAACTTATAAATTAGCATTTTCAGACAATAATTACCTTAGCTTTGCTGGCAACCTTGTAATTGTGGTGATTCTGATAATGAAAATGGAATTAATGAGGATTTACCCGTAATTAAGAAGCACAGGTACCTTTAAGGGTGCTTAAACACACGAATTTTTAGTCTCTCTCTTTTTTTTAACTCACACTTTCTTTATTTTCTTTTTACTTTTTTTCCTCCTTGTCCAGCCTGTGAAAAGTCATAGGAGTTATAAATTTCACATCAACTCCTCTATAACTGGACTTGCACACTTTTAACCTGAGTCAGGGTTTCAAGGTTAGAAAGTCATCAGTCAGATTTGTAAAGCAACATTTCTCTCCCAATTCCTCATTTCGCTTGGTTGGTTTGGTTGGTTTTATAGAAGATTGAAAATTATTTCTGTATGAACATTTAAAGAAATGCTAGCTAAAGACCTTAGAACTTCCATTATTAAGTTCTACAGGATTTTTAAGATCCATGGCTGAGTTTTAGAGACTGACACAAGAGTGGGGATAGCCAGAATCTTATCCCTCATGTAATTTTACTGTTATTTGCTACCCTTGCAGTTGGCACAACTGGGACCCTTGTATGGAAATGGTTTGCAACTCCCTCAGCTCTTCCCGCAGTACCAGATGCCCATGTGGCCACAGCCACCACCCAATACAGGGCGCCCACGGAAACCCTCATCTCCCTCAGCACCTAAACACCAGAGCAAGACTGATCAAGCCCCAGAGAGCCAGAAACCCAACCAACCTCAACCAAAAAAGCCATCACCAAAGCGGCCTTTAAAGCAGCCAACACCTGCCCCAACTCAGCCCCAAGAGGAAGCCCAGACACCTCAGGTGAGACTTGCCCAGCAAAATTCCAAACCAGAGTCATATGGCCCCAGAGGGATTTGGAGGGCCATGCTACCCTCACATATAAACTTCCAGTACTCCTCAATACAGGTACTGCTAAGTACAAAATAGAATCTTTAGTTTTGACACTATCTTCCAAGGTGATGCTGTCACCACCTATTTAAAACTGCCTGGTAAGATAAATCTAGTCTTTGTTTAATTAAAAAGTACCCAAAACTCTTGTCTTGGGAAGCTACTTTTAAAATAGAGGCAACACGGTATAATAACCTGAGCACTAATGGAAGAATCATAGAACAGAGATTCAAGTTCTACCCTCAGCCCTATTAGTTGTATGATCTTGAGCAAGTCACTTCGACTTTCCAGACTCCAGGTTCTCAATGGGTAAACGAAATGATCTCTAAGCCCCTTCCAAGACCTATGGTGTGAGGACCTAAAATATCGCTCGGAAAGGTAACACTGCTCCCAGCACTTCTGGGTGGATGGTACAAGTATAGTCCTAACTAGTCCTAACTTAAAATATGAAGATGTACAAATGGTTTCTCAAAATCCCATCTAGGGTGGAACTTCTAAAATACTGTCTTTTAGTCAATTAGCATTTACTATCAGACACTATTATAGAGAATGCAACATTGAATGAAAAGACACTCCTAGATTTGAATCTTGGCTTCAGTCATTTACCAACTATGTGATTTGAGGCAAATAACTAACTTCCCTGAACCTCAGAATCTTAAGTGAAGTGGGAATAATAACAGCAATATCTTCTATGGTTATTTGAGGACTAAATGAGTTTACCAGTATAAAATACTCAGCACAGTACCTAGAACATAAGTGTTCAATAATACTAATTAATATTATTATCATCTCTGCCTTAAAATAAAAAATTACAGTTTAATGAAAAGAGAGATTTAGACTCCCAAGTTTCAAATTGTATTAATAGTTTGCTTCATTTTTGATTTATTCTCCTCACTTCTACGTCACTCTGATTCCTTCTTTCTCTCTAGGCATTCCCACCATTCGGCAATGGGTTTTTTCCTTATCAACAGCCACCGTGGCAAGTTCCGCATGTGAGTTTTTCTTCTTTACACTAGAAGTGAAAAATAATATTAGTATGTTATATCTCAAAATAATGTGAGTTCATATACTCTAAATGGAATGCTATATCCCAATCAGTAGAGAATGTAAAAGAAATCGTCATATCAGTAATCACTACAGGAAAAAAAGAATTTTTTAAGTGAATTTTTCACTCAGACAAATAGGTGACATGAACACAGCCTAAATCACCAAACTACTCATAACTTAGTTAATGAATTAATTTTAATTGTGTTATTTCATAAACAGTCTCTACTTCCTCAAGAGATTAGAAAACACAAAGATTATCGTCATTTAATGTAACTGGGAAATTGAGACAAAATAGAATTTTTAAATCATAACATAAATTATAATTAGACAAAGATCTTTCTATCATATCTTATTATTTCTAGCCACAGATATTTTTTACAAGAAATATTGCAAAATAATATTTACAAGAATCTTTAAAGTTTAAAATCAAAGCATACTATTGAAATTGCATCATAAGCATTAAAAATACAAATATCAAAATAAACAATTTGAACTTAAGAAATATGAAAGACCAGTTGCTATTAAAGTAACAAAAACAACATGAAGTACCTGATGACTCTTGATTTAGCTGTGGCATTGGTTTTTCTTGTCTATGACTCTACAACCAAAAAGACTTCTTGTTAACAAGGGACAATTAGTTTCAAGAAGTAAGAGTTTCTTATTATTTTTTTTTTAACTTAAAAGAGTTACTTTCTTTTTCTGGCCATACTCAACTAAGGAAACAAAAGCAGTATCAGTAAAGATTTAAAAAGCAAATGAGTATGATTCTCATGCTGAAGTAGCTATTAATCTCATCTACATAGAACTCCTTAGGGGTCTGTGAGAGTTGAACTGTTTTTCTAAACATTCCCCTGAGTAGAAATTCAACCTCCAGATTTGATTAGGAAAATAAACTTTGGTCAAATAAAAATATTATAGTCATAATTCAGAAAGGATTATCAATGTGTCACCCTAAATGTGAAGTAGACATTCTAAAAACAACATCATTGTTTCATCCCCATTATTACATATTCTAATATGGATGTTTGGACCCTAATAGCACTCAAGTCTGTCTGTCTATTCATTTCTCTCTCTCTCTCTCTCTCTCTCTCTCTCTCTCTCTCTCTCTCTCTCTCTGTGTGTGTGTGTGTGTGTGTGTGTGTGTTGGAGGCAGTGGGGCAGGGTGATTTCTAGGAGGTGATATTTTGAGTAGGACTAACTCAGATTCAGGTGAAGACTTTGTATTTACCAGTATTCACTGATGGATTATAACTGTAATTATTAATAGTTGAATCATGAGCGCTAATGACTCAAAAGTTAAAGCTAACAGTGTTTACATCCAAACCCTGACACAAACTATTTTAAAACACCTTGAGTCTTACAAACGAATCGCACTATAGAAAGTGGCTTTCTCTTGTGTTCATTTTGTTTTTCACCTTTCAGAGGGTACCACCGGGTTATGAACGTCCACCAGTGAGCAATGAAGAAGGCGGAGTAAGTACAAGGAAACCTACATTCCCCCATTAGGATTACAATCTTTTAGTTTATGCTTTTTTTGATTCCTACCCATTAAGAAAGTTAAAATCCAGCATATGAACCTGACCTTAAGCACCCATTGATATAAGGGGGAAAAAGTATAACAAATCAAGCTAGTACCAAAAATAAAATAAATGTGATACATCATTTCTCCTCTGTATGTATTGAAATCTCCCTCCCTCCCTCCTTTCCCCCCTACCCCCCCCCGTCTCGCCCTCTCTCTCAAAGAAAGCTAACCTAATAACCTATGCTCTAGTTTGATGCTGGACCCTGGACAGTAATGGAGCAGTTAGGAAACAAAGAAGGAAGTAAAACCACCTTAGACCCCTGCATGATATCAGAGACATCTCCTCACCCACCTGTCTTATTCCCTGAAGGGGATTAAGTAATCATTTAATTCCCTCACTGTACAAATTTTAAAACCCACAGTAGGTAAATTACTATTCAATTTCACCCACTGAGTTAGTGGATAAACTGGATCCAGAACCCAAGTCTTCTGACATCCTGTTCAATGACTTTTTTACAAAGCCACACTAGAAGAGCCAAATGCATGTCACAGAGTGATATACTGTTAAAATATTCTAGCACTGTGTCATCAAAAAGTCATTATGTGATTGTGGCAAAGCATCCCACCCCTGGAGTTTATTTCCTCTTTTTTCCTTAGATAAGTGATGTGTCCTCAGTGAAATGTGGAAAGCTGATAGCTCAGAGGCAGCAAGGGGCCGGGGGGGGGGGGGACTAGGGGAGAGGTTAAAACAATGACATTGAAAATTACTATGTTAGTAATGGCATAAGGTGCTTTCAAAAATATCATTGCAAAATAATCCCAAATAAAAATGAGTCAGATAATTGTATGCACCTTCAAAACTGTGACTTCCAATTTTCACAAATATAACATGAGACAGTGAAGCAGATACCCAGGTAGTTAGCATAGGCATTAAGAAATCTGTATTCCATCTCTTGGGGACATCGTCTGATTTCCTGCATGATGTCAGGGACATCTCCTTACCCATCTGTCTCATCATCTCCACCTACAAATAAGTATTAAAAATACTTTTCCTCTAAATCATATTTGTCTTCAAAGAAAAGCTAAATGACCTAAATGTCATACAACTGTCTAACAAGCATACTGACAGAGCTCATGATGATTACGTCACTTATTAAACAAAAATTTATTAAGCACTTCTTTCCATGCTAGATACTGAGGAAACAAAGATGGGAAGAATATTTTCATTCGAAAACTTCACATGGGAGAATCAACTGGGAGAATCCCAGGAAATTAGGCAATTGAAATTCAGTGGGATAATTGTTATAAGCAGAAGTATATGTTGTTGTGAAGACCTGGAAGTAGAGCTTAATTCTACCCGTGGAAGTCAGGAGAGAGAAGGGAGCATTCAAACTGAGTCCTGAGGATGAGTCAATTTTACCATGAGGGATAAATGTGTAGGTGAGAAGTTTCATTACGAATAAGCCATGTGTGAAGGCACTGAAGCATTGAGAGAATAGAGTACTCAGAAAACTAGTAGTTCTATTAGAACTAGCTCTATTATTACTTTTTTTTTACTTTATTTACTGTAGTAAAAATACTTAACA
The DNA here is from genome assembly GCA_028627145.1 of Eidolon dupreanum. Taxonomy (NCBI): domain Eukaryota; kingdom Metazoa; phylum Chordata; class Mammalia; order Chiroptera; family Pteropodidae; genus Eidolon; species Eidolon dupreanum. Next base: position 41,819,616 of record CM053513.1, read on the forward strand.
TGAGATCTACCCTCTTAAATTTTGAAGTGGACAATACAGTGTTGACTTTAGGTGCAATGTTCTAATCTCTAGAACTTATTCATCTTGCTTAACTGAGACCCTATGCCTATTGATTAGTAACTCCCCATTTCCCTGTCCTCCCGCCCCCAGCCCCTGGAAATCACTGCTCCACTCTTTGATTCCATGAATTTGACTATTTTAGATACCTCATACAAGTGGAATTATGTAATATGTGTCTTTCTGCAACTAGCTTATTTCACTTAGCACAATGTCCTCAAGATTCATCCATGTTGGTGCATATTGCAGTTTCTTTCTTTTTTTAAAGCTGAATGATATTCCATTGTGTGTATACACCACATTTTCTTTATCCATTCATCTGTTAATGGACATTTAGGCTGTTTCCTAAATGTCTTGGTCATTGTGAATAGAGCTGCAAGTAGTAATTGTGATTTACCACTGCATAAAATACAGAGGAGGAAATAGGCTGGATGCAGTAGTTATGGGCCAGTTGATTATTTTAAAATATTTATTATTATTATTATTATTATTATTATTATTATCATTACTTAGTGTATAACACTTGTTGGGCCCTTATTAAGTACCAGGTACTGAGCTTTACATATGTTATTTCATTTGACCCTCATGGCAACCTATGAAGTCAATTTTTTTATCACCATTTTTCAAAGGAATAAACTGAGGTTAGCCCAGAGTCACACTAGTAATTCTGGTGGAACTGGGATTTTGACCCATGTCCTTTTGACCCATATCCATTTAGAGCCCCACCCTTTAGCACCATGTTGTACTGCTTTGTATGTTAGCCAAGCAGTTTAGAGTTTATCCTGTAAGGTAAGGGCAATCTTAAGTAATATTTAAAGAGGCAAGTGATACACCCATCCCCAACCTCCATTACTCTGCTGACAATGGAAAGGCAAGATTAAAGGAAAGTAAAATTACATCCATAGTAACCAATGAGAAAACTATTGCAATAGTTCAGGTATATTAGGGATAAAGGAGAAGGGGATAAAAGGAAGAGTCTGAAAGTTTAGATTTTATAGGACGTGGTCATTAATTTTCTGGGGTAAATAAAGGAAAGAGCAGAAACTCAGGAAGCTGAGTTTTGACTTCTTTGTGCCCCCTGACCTGATACATTAACTGCAGGTGGTGGGATGGCCCTGTTGCTCAGATATAGAATATTGAAGAAAGAGGTTTGTGGGGAAATGAGTCCAGTTTGGGTACATTCAGTTGGAGGTACTCAGGAGATCTTCAGGGAAGCAGTCTTGCTGTCTCAACCTCAAGACAAAATGCCATGGGCCAGAGTTATGGCTTTGGGAGTTACTGGCATGGCTCCATACTGAAAGAATTGTCTTGCAATAGATTGCTTAAGGCAGATGTGTAAAATGAGAACAGAAAAATGAGGAGAGTGGAGGATTGAACCCTAAAAAAAAAATCTCAGATTTAGAATCCAGGCTGAGGAAGAGAAAGCCGAGAAATAATGGTCAGAAAGTTCAAGAAGCACATGGCTGATAAGATTTCTCTATCACATTTTAAAATTCCAAACAACACTGTGGTGGGAAACGAAGAGTAATTATCAATGTCTATCTTTTTCCTACAGAATCCTTACTTTGGATATTTTGGATATCATGGATTTGGGGGTCGTCCTCCTTATTATTCAGAAGAAATGTTTGAACAAGATTTTGAAAAACCAAAAGAAGAAGACCCTCCTAAAACAGAGAATCCAACCACTGAAACTTCATCTAATTCAACAGTTCCTGAGACTAATTCCACCCAACCAAACACACCCAATCCAGGAGGGAATCAGGGTGGAAATGACACCAGCCCAACAGGAAACAGCGGCCATGGGCTGAACACTATAAGCAGCCCTACAGCTCAAAACGGGGCCATCCCACCACCTGCAGTTAATGTATCAGGTCAGGGAGCACAAAGAAGTCAAATCCCCTGGGGTCCCAGTCAGCCAAATATTCATGAAAATTACCCAAATCCTAACCTCCGAAGTTTTCCTGTGGGAAGGCAATGGCGTCCCACTGGTACCGCTGTGAAGCGTGGACAGAATGGGCCTTTTTACCAAAATCGACTAGTCCAGAGAGGTCCTCGGTGGAACTCCTTTGCTTTGGAAGAGAGACAGACAGTTCATCCAGGAAATCCAATTTATCGCAAACCTTATGCTTCCACTGCAAGAGGCAATTCTCCCAGTCATGCAGGAAATCCAGCAAATTTCAGGAGAAAACCTCAGCGGCCACAAAAACATCTGATGGGAACCAACATTGCCCCTTTGGGTTCCAAACATGGTACTGTTAGCCCCAGTGAAAAAATCCAAAATCCAGGAGAGAAGCCACTAGGTCAAAAAGAAAGAATAGTCATTCCTACAAGGGATCCAACTGGCCCGTGGAGAAACTCTCAGGATTATGAAGTTAATAAATTAAACTATAAACTGCCTAACCCCGAGGGTAACAGGATAATCCCGAATTTGAATTCTATTGATCAACGTGAAAATTCTTATTACCCAAGAGGAGATTTCAGAAGAGCCCCAAATTCTGATGGACAAACCCAAAGCCAGAATTTGCCCAAAGGGATTATTGTGGAGCCAAAAAGGATCCCATATGAATCAGAAACGAATCAACCAGAATTAAAGCACAGTACGTATCAGTCTGTATACCCTGAGGAAATCCCTTCCCCTGCAAGGGAACATTTTCCTTCTGGAAGAAACACTTGGAATCACCAAGAAATCTCTCCACCTTTTAAGGAAGATCCTGGGAGGCAGGAGGAACATTTACCTCATCCTTCACACAGCTCTAGAGGAGGTGTGTACTACCCTGACTATAACCCCTATGATCCCAGGGAAAACTCACCATACCTCAGAAGCAATACATGGGATGAGAGAGATGATTCTCCCAATACTGTGGGGCAACCCAAAAATCCACTATACCCCATAAATACTCCAGACCCGAAAGAGACAGTCCCTTACAATGAAGAGGACCCAATGGATCCAACTGGAGATGAATCTTTCCCAGGACAAAGAAGATGGGGTGTAGAGGAGTCAAGCTTTAAAGAAGACCCAACAGTTAGGCACTATGAAGGTGAGCATTACACCTCAAATCAACCAAAGGAATATCTTCCCTATTCCTTAGATAATCCATTGAAACCCACAGAGGATTTTCCTTATGGTGAATTTTACCCCTGGAACCCAGATGAGAATTTTCCATCATATAACACAGTTCCCACTATACCACCGCCTGTGGAGAACAGGGGCTATTATGCTAATAGTGCTATTGGACAAGAGGAAAGTACTCTGCTTCCTTCTTGGAACTCCTGGGACCAAAGGATACAAGTCCAAGGGCAGGAAGAAAGAAGGCCATATTTGAACAGAAATTTTAGGGACCAGCCAACAAATTTACACAAAGCCCCTGCTAGGCCACCACACCAGAAAGAGAACCAGCCCTATTTTAGTAACTCCCCAGCTGGGCTTCAGAAAAATCCAACATGGCGTGAAGGTGAGAATTTGAATTATGGCATGCAGATTACTAGGTTAAATTCACCAGAGGGAGAACATTTGGCTTTCCAGGATTTAATTCCTCCAAGTTACCCAGCAGCTCAAAAAGAAGCACATTTATTTCATCTAAGCCAGAGAAGCCCTTGCTGTGCTGGTGGCTCCACAGGGCTCAAGGACAATCCTCTTGCTCTACAAGACTACACTCCATCCCTTGGTCTTGCACTAGGGGAGGACCGAGACATCAGTCCTGTGTATACAAAAGATAGTCATACTAAGCATGCAAGACATACCATCTCTCAAGCAAGCATCCTACCTAGCCAAAGAAACAGTTCAGAGAAAGGACTGCCTGGAGAAAGTCAAAACCCAAATCCTTTTAGAAACGATGTGTCCACTCTCAGGAGAAACATACCATGTTCTATAAAGAATCAACCAGATCAAAGGGAAAGTATGCCCTTTCCCGAAGCCAGTTCCCTTCATTCAAAGAATACACCTTGTCTCAAAGGTGACCTTGAAGGAGATGGAAACAACGTTTTGGACCAAATATTTGAAGGCAGCCAGCTCAATGAAAAGACTGTTGACCTTATTCCTGAGCAGCTTGTTATTGGTACACCCGATGAAGGCCCCAAGCCAGAAGGAAGCCAAAGAGAAGTGCAAGGAAGCGAGGGTGAAAGACAACAACAAAGACCATCTAGCATCCTACAGTTAGCATGCTTTGGCTCCAAATTAGCAAAGTATCACTCTTCCAGCACTGGAACTCCATCTAGCATGGGAAGGAAAGGCTCATTCAATGGGGATCCAATGATGCCTACTGAAATTCCTAACTTATTGCCTGGATTACCTACTGGGGCCCAGTTTCAGAGTATAAATGTAGACTCACTTAATGCAGATGAACACACTACATTTGATTCCCTTCAAATAGGGACCAATTCACAAAACCAGATGCCAGACTGCTTACTACTTCAGGCCTAGGGATTCTCTCAACCAAGCATTCCTTTGGGGAAGGAAAATAACTGATATTCTATATCCGATATTTTGTAGTGGTTCCCAAACTTTTTCTCCCAAGATCTGATTAAGTATCTGACCCTCCTGGTGATCCTTAATTTTTTCCCTATTCCGGTCCTAAGAGTATTACCCCAGGTGATGCAGATCAGGTTGGGCCTCTGGGAGTCACTAGATCCAGAACTGTCACCATTATTGTAGACCTTTAAAAAAAAAAAAAAAAAAAGGCAGGGACGCTATGACTACCACCATCTTGAAACTTGGAGGCCACTTGTCTGGGTTAGTTTCCCTTTGCTTGCTGACTCTTCTTTTTTCTCTCAAAGTTCCATACTTGCAAAATTCTCTGGTTTTGTAAGACACTTTCCATTTTATGTATGGAGATCTATGCCAGTATAATTCTGGTGATTGTACATTTTTTTCTTGTGTTGGTCTTTGTCAATGTTGTTGTTTTTTATCCTAGTTAATATTCTCTTTGGGCATTTTTTTCTTCCACTGCCTCTTTCTCTTTTTACCTTTATTATCATTTTCTTATCATCCTTCCTTCTTTTCTTTCTCTCTCAACCATTTTATATTTAGCTATTTTTTTCCTTCCCCAACTTTCTATCACTTCTTAGATACTAAGCTATCTTTAACCATCACTAGTCTTTACATCTACCTTTTCCATTTTGTTTTCCTCTCTTCCCACCTTTCTGTTCTGAGGTATCAGTTGTTAATCGATCCTTTTGTTCTCTGACTCTAGTCTTCCCTTAAATTTATTTATTTTTTTTCCTGCTGTGCCTCTTATCTTAAGGTGTATGTCTCTCTCCCTTTTTGTATCTACTCTCTAAATTCTATCCTGATTTTTTTCTTGGCCCAGCCTAACCATCATTGTAGAACATATTTCAGGAATAGTAGACACTAATACCTGCTTTCGTTTTTCATTTTATTATGGCTTTTACCATGTAGAAACAGCTCAGCCAGAGGAATACATTCAAGAAGTATAAAGTAAGATGGGTTAGTAAGAACTAGCAGACTGGGGACGAGGCTTAGCAAGAGAAGGACTGCCACTCTTCAACTAAGCATCCAGATAAAAAGAGTAAGATTTAGCACACTCCTTCACCAAATGATCATCTGCAGTATTTGAAAAACATTATCCTAATCAAATAAGAGAAACGTTCAATGGTTAGTTTTCTTTAATAGTACAGTATATGCAATTCTACCACTATATGCTACTACTAACATAAAGACTTATTCTTTGTGTTCTAGTAGAACTGTTCACAGACACGCTTTTTTCATATCTTGATTAAATAGTGTAAATTATTTTGTAAAGTAGACAATTCTATATTGCCTCACTTAGAATACATGTAGGTATTTTATTTTGTTTTTATGAATAGCATTTTGGCCTACTATCTTTATATTCCTTCCTAGAGAGAAAGAATTCTCAGAATCACCTAGAAAATTGCCTTCTAAGAAACTCCAAAGAGTTTCTTAGGAGAAAATTTCCTGGGACAGATTTCATAAGATCTCAGAAATTTGGGAGAATACAATGTTGAAAACTTCCTGAGTTTGTCCTTTGAGTCTTCTAAAGTTCCTGGCATAGTGTCTTGCATGCGGTAGATACCCAATAAATATTTATTGATTGACTAATTTTAAAACGGCTTTTAAAGCTCCCATGAATATACCACAGTGTGCTTTTCCTGCAGGTAAGCCATCTGGGATGCTAAATGAGCCACCACACTCTGTAGCTTTATATATTCAGCAATGTTTGCATTGTAGAGTCTCAGGGAAAGCAGGGAACCTAGAGATAGGTTGCCTAGGCCATCCACTAGCTGCTTAAATCCAACCACCACTGACTCTACTGGTTTTATACTTTAATCACTCATTGAAAAATCATTAATTTATTCTGTATAAAACTGTCTCTTGAGAATTATCTTCATCAAAATAAAACTACCTTTTATGTTTTACTTTTTTTTCCAAATGATTTATAAAACTGTATATGAGTAGTTTAATTTAAAGAAAACTCTCTCACTTGAATATTTAATCAAAATGTATGGATCACATACTTGTTTTGGCAGACATGTGGACACATCTTCATCTATGAGTCACTGTGACTTAATGAGACCTCTGTAATGTAAAATTTAAAAACACAGTGGGACAAAAACATCTATTAAATTTAAGACTATAGAGTGAAGAATAAAAGGGAAAATATCTCCGTAGAAAATGACTCTTGATCTCATCGGCACAGGTATCCTTCTGCAAATGTAGATACCAGGCCAAAGTTCCCTACAGTAAAGAAACTATTCAGTGTTCCCTTACTAAGTTATTGAGAAGGCTTTTAAAGTCAGCTCTGAAGTTAAAGGTACACATAGTGGGGCTAGCAGGTTCTGAAGGTGATCCTCTCTTTCCTCTAGCACCCCCAGCCCACTGCCATTCTCTATCACCACCACCCCCATTTCTATAGCCAGTACCTACATCTAGTGGCTGTTATCTGATGATTTTTTTAAATAGCTGGATATATCTTGGTGATGTCTTTAGTTGACAAAGTAAATAAAGGAGAAGAAAATAACAACCAAGGAAGGCAAACACAAGAGATAATGCAGCAAGGCTAACAGGCACCTGCCTTATCCATTTTTCTGTCTTGAGGCCTATAATAGATTTATCTAGAGGGTTGTTGGGCACTGATCCCATTGCCTGGAGAAAATCTTGAACTTTTCCACTTTAAGCAGGAAGCAAAGGGAGTGCAGCTGCCTCTGAAAACTCAACAGAGCAGCCATTATCATGCAGGCTCTTCCTCTGGCTTTTGGATTTCCTGAACATGATTTACTTTAAAGACTCGCATCAGAATCTTAATGTCATACATCTTTAAAGAAAATTCACAAGACATGAACTTTGAGTTACTCTTATTACTTGTTTGCATATCTCTGCCCTCACTTATCCCAGTCTCCTTCAGTCATGACCTGAAGGACCCTAAAGAAGATTCATTTCGCCCTCAGGAAACCAAAATTCATTTCTAAAAAACAAAAAGGGAACCAGAAATGTCGGATTTCAAATCAACAACTCTGATTCTCCTTCACAAAACCTCAAAGGTTTCACTGTGACTCAGACCAACTGCCCCATTAAAACTCAGAAGAAAACTGCACCTCATAGAAAATAGGTAATCACCATTTCACAACAAAATATGGCTTTTGGTTTTGTCCCTGTTCTTCTTACCTCTGCCCCTCAGGCTTATCCCAGTAACATCAACCACTGAACTTTATCTCTCACTTTGAATTCATAGCCAATAAGATTTTGAATCAGGATTCAGGTGGTAAACAAAATTCTATGCTGGGAGAGGAGAATTCTTCAAATAAAGAAAAAAGAAGCTAAGCTGTAGTTCAACACAGACATAATCGTGAAATGGGTAAAGCTACTCTCAGCGAGGTCATCCACACTCATAGCCCATTTCATCTGCCCGAGGACCCCGCATTCTTTATTTCTGTGCCTCATCAGAACTTGGACAGTAATTTCCTCTGAGTGTATGCAAATAATCATATTTCATTCCTTATCGTGCTGTACAAAGCAAGTATTTGCTGTGATTGACCTGGTAAATGATTTTTTTCTTCAGTGTTGGCTCATATGCAGTCCTCCCAACCCATCCACCATGCCCTTAAAGACTGAGTCTAATCATGATCTATATAGGGAAAGATAATGGTAAAAATGTTGTTTGGAGACCTTGTCAGTCTGTTAGCCATTAAACCACACTGGCAGCTGCCTCCTTTACCTGGGATTCAGTCTGGTTTCAATAAGCATTTCTGAAGCTTTAATGTGCACAAGAATCTTGTTAAAATGAAGCTTTTGATTCCATAATCTGGAGTGGGGTCTGCAATTCTGTATTATGAACACACTCCCAGGTGATGACGAATCAGTTGGTAGACCAAAGTTGAAGTGGCTAAGTGCTGGGCTATTTCCTGCAAATAAGGGAAACTGCACAATCACCGGGAAGGAACATAAAGATCTTGAACACTGAAAAAAGATAAAGACCACCAATTTGAGAAGATGACTATAAATGAAGCATGCAAGTGAACAGTTTGATAAAGAACCTAAAGAGAAAAGGAGCAGATCAATACTGTCTCTATTCTTACATTTATGTAATGCTTTTTTCTGTCTCTTTTCCTTGCTCATGTAGTTCTAGAAAGTTCTACTTAGATCCATGAAGGCCCTATTCTGTTAATAACTTTTCCAAGATTAACCCAGCTTCCCTAGAGGCTCATAGCACAGCATCTTTTATACTTAATCACACATTGTCTTATGTTGTGTGCTGATTTTTTCTTGTGTTAGTTATGTATAAAGAAGAAGGAAGAATACTCCCCAAAAGTGAGAGCCAGTTCTTACTCTTCTTATGTACCCCCTAAAAGCAACTAGCACTGTGCTGAGCATAGTGGATGCTGAATAAATATCACTTTTTCTTTAACTACATTTTGTAAATGGATAGAAATCTAAAATTTCCCAAATTTTAACATAATTGATTAAAATTAAAATTAATAACGATTAATGTTTTTCTCATTACAAAATATATACTCATTGTAGAATATTTGGCAAATCCTGAAAAGTAAATGTAAACAAGTAAAAATAACACATAATTCCATCATTCACTGTTAATATTTTGGCCTATTTTCTATGTGTGTACTAGAGAAATCTTAAAGTAAGTCTTTTATTAAATATCCTACTTTTCCCACTTCACATTCTATGAGCAATTTCTATAAAATTAAAACTACTTAAAATTTCATTTTTGTTGTTTGTAAAATATTCCGAAGTATACCTATATCATCGTTCTTTTTAATGAAGAACTTAAAGTTTGTTATGAATTTTCACTGTCATAAATAAGGTTGTGATAAGTATCTTTATGATTCTTTGTCTATATTTCTTATTCTTTCCTCAAAGTGGAATTACTGGGAAAAATTGTCTGAAAATGTGTTTAAGACAGGACAACATACTGAATGAGACAATTGGCTTTAGCGTCTGACTTTGGATCCAATAATCGGTTATCTGTATACCATTTGCAAAATCTTAATAATATTATTTTATCTCTTTGCATCTCAGTTTTATCATTTGTGAAATGAAGATAGTACTTATTTCATAGGGCAGTTTTGAGATTTAAATGAAACGTATGTTAAAATGCATATGTGTTGTATTTCATAAATCAACCACTAGGTGGAGATGGAGGTTTATAATTCTAAAGCCGTGATTCTCAAGCAATTCCCAAGCAATGGCATCTGGGAATTTTTTGAGAAATGCAATTTCTCCTGCTGCATCCCAGAACTACTGAATCAGCAGCTCTGGGGTGGGGCTCGGTAATCTGTTTCAACGAGTCCTTCAGGTGAGTCTCATGCATGCTAACGTTTGAGATCACTGATCCAATACGTTTATATTTTTCCCTAATTTGTCACCTGAGTAGAGAGACGAGCCAAAAAGTCAATTAATGCACAGTAAGAACTGCAAATTACAGAAGTTTACTGAATGCTACAACAACTATACCATGTGATATAAATACATTTACTGCATGTATCCTTATTTTTACAAAAAAAGCTGTAAGATAGTTTTTTTCACTCCCATTTTCACTCCAATCGAGTGAACTTGCTCTTAGTAACTTGTCATTTAGTTACTAACTATAGAGTCTATATTCCCACCTAGGCCATAGATTTACCCACTAAGCCAAGACCTGGTTATTCTCCTGTCCCACTGCTTCCAGGTCAGGGAGTCTGGTTATGAGTGTGGTTATGAGTGTATATGCATCTGTGTGTTTGTGATTGCAAAAGTATAATTATGGTTCATTTTGAATACCATATTATATAAAACCATTAAAAATGAAGACAGTCTTAAAGTGAAAACTGAATACTTGGCTTGGGTCTACTGGTTTCTAAGGGCCTGGCACAAAGGAACATAATTCTATTGTTAATGTAATTTTTCTCTGGCTGGTGCTGAGTGCTCAGTTAAACAAATGGCTTAGAACTATGGAGAAAGAAAACAGTCTCACAAATAATACCCACATCTGACTGTCTTTTTTAAATATCATCCATTTAATTCAAATCTAAAAGGGAGGACAAAAAGTACAAAAATAGTTGACTTATTGGACAGGTCAATATATTGGTCACACTAACCTAAAATGCCACATGAACTGTAGGAAAATGTCATAGTGGGCATAAATTATTACCAAGAGCTTCTACTGATATTTGTTCAGGCTATGGCAGTGATTCAGAGTTTTCATTGCCATTTACTAGATGAGTAAACCAGTCAAATAGTTAATTACCCACTGAATTGGTTTGCTCATTTACAACATAAAAGTAAACCCAAGAGTTATTCTGAGGATACAATGACAGATATATCACACAGCATGTGAAGAATGCTCCATATCATCATTATCATCATTAAATCCCATACTTCATAATTGGCTACTATGTTAATTCAGAATCCAAGATGAGATTAATGTTACAAGAGATTAGGAGAAATACCTGAAAGAGAAAATGGGTTCAAGACCTGTACACTCTGATACAGGTCTGACCCATGTGGAGGAAACAGGGTAGGAATGAAGGCTGAGTAGGTAAAATCTAACAGTGGTGCAGCGCTGCTAATAAATTTTCAGTGAAGCTGATGGGGAGTTCTTAAGTCAGTCACCCATCAGAAGAGTCCCGTGTCTCCCAAAAACCGGCCTATCTTAGTATCATTGCCACACTCGGTCATCATTGGCTGGGTGCAGCCCATAGACCTCACACAAACATAGTGGTGGATACCAGAGCCACAGGTCAAATATGCTCACTGCAAAGAATTTAAGAGACTCCTTTCACAGCTGCCTCATCTACATTGATTCCTTAGTGTTTCCCAGCTAAATTGTCCACAATACAGGCAAACACGTGAATGAAGCAAATAGGAAGGCTTTACTCATTCTTTCATAACTCTCATTTCAGAGCCACCGGCTATTCTGGATTTAGATTGAATGAGTTAATCCTTAATAAAGCACTAGATTGGTGCCTAGCGCATAAGCGGCGCTAAATTGATATTAACATGGTGGTCTTAAAGCTTAACTGAATTTTTGAAAGAAGATAGACCTACAGGACTGTACATTCGCAGTCTGGTATTTAATGAGGCAATGGTGCTGGAATAGGAGTCTTTCCTATAAGAATCTCCACATGGTAACACAAACTGTCTATTGGGTATGGAGAAAAAGGAAGGCAAAGATGGGGAGAGTAGAGAAGGCTCTTAAAATACAATCTCCCCCTAAAAGTTCTTAACACAGGGAAAAATGTTTTGTAACTATACGAGGTGGTAGATGTTAACTAAATTTATGTGGTAATCATTTCGCAATAAATAATAGATACATATGTCAAGTCGTTATGCTATACACCTTAAACATATAGTGTTATATGTCAATTATATCTCAATAAAAATGGGGGAGGAAAAGAAAGTCTCCCATAAATTCTCATAACACTTTGGAACCTATTTCTTTGCCTTTATGAGAGTCTGCCAAATGATTGTAATTATTTATGCATATGTCTTGTCTCCTCAACTAAGTTGTACTCATGTTCATTCATTCAACAAAAATTTATTGAGTGCCTCAATGTGCCAGGCACTGTGCTGGGTGCTGAGGATATATCACTGGGCAAAATAAAAATGTCTGCATTTATGGAGCTTATGTTCTGGCGGGGAGAGACAGGCCATAAACAAGATTAATAAGTAAATTATATAGTCTGATAGAGGGTAATATGTACATGGGGGGAAATAAACCAAGATAAGGCAGTGGGTTTGCAATTTTTAAAAAATGGTCGAGAAGATGACAAGTGAACAGAGTTCTAGAGAGTGAGTAGCAATGAAGACTATCTTGAGGGTACTTCTCACAGTTCTAAAAAATCTAGCATAGTTCCTTGCATGAGGTAAATATTCAATAACTGTTTACTGATTAAACAAAACTCAAAGACTTGGATAAAACAAAACAATAGAATGAAGATTAGTCAAGAATGATGTATCTTTAGCATATCAAAACTATTATTTCTACTGAAGCACCAGAGAGTATCCTAGCCTCACTCATAAAAAGAACAAAAAACAAAAAAACACTGAATAATCTTCATGAACTCAGTGAAAGTTATTAAAAATTAGTATTACCATTTAAAAAAAGAAATAATTCTTCATCAAGAAACTGTCTTTTACTGATCAGTCTCCCATTATTTTAAATCCAGAATCAGAATTTACATTCCACAGTACCCTTAGATATATATGTCAGTTGACCTTGGCTTTCTGCCACAAAAAAGATTGTATGCCATGATTAACACTATGTTTGCCAGGAGGAATCTTACCATTTACTTTTAGGTTTAAATGACAAAGCTACCTCAAATATGTACATGTATGAATTCAGTGATTAATGCATAATTATATCATACTTATAAACTATCTATAATAAATTATGTTTTCAAAAAGTTACCACAAACTTTTTTCCAACAAATTATTTCACACAGGTATATGCTTATGAATCTATTTAATTGTTCAAACTGTGCTAGAGAATAATATTTTAGAATACATATTTCATTAGATTCAGTTACAACACAGATGATTTCCAATGGGAATTTCTTACACTATCCTGATTATCAAAAATATATTTATCAAAAAATCTGTATCATCTGCTATCAAATCTGTGTTACATCAAAATATATTTTTCAGCCATGCATTTAATTATGTCACCTTTAGCCAATTGGTATCATAAATATTAGAGATCTCATATTACATTAGTTTTATAGATATTTCCAAAACATGTTTTCTAATCAGTATTTTTTTAATGAAGACCTATAACTGATGTATGTTTATATATCAATTTTCTCTACACAGTTTTACTTTTTTAAAAAAGAATAGCATGGAATGTGCAAAAGCTCTGGCTCTCCAAGGCAAACCCCCATCTTTCAAAAAGACAAATTTTAATAATGTCTTCTGATTTTTAACCTTGAGTTTTATTTTCTCTCCTTGTCTATTTTTTAAATGCTGGAAATTATATTATTAAGGAGTATATGCCCTTAGGCAAGGATAAGTTAGAGATTCAATACTTAGAGTGTGAACATACAGCTGAGAAGTAATTTCCTAATAAAAATAACAATGCTCCCATTTAAATTTAGGGGAAGGGGAATTAGTTTTACATTATCAAAAAAAAAAAGTGATTTCAAATTCATTGGTAGTAAATATATTAATTTTCTGGATCAAAATGAAGAGCCTTTCAAGATAAAGAGCTATGCAGTCAGCAATGACTGAGATTAGTCAGGATAGCAGGAATCTGGGGTCAAGGCTGTTTCCACCATTACGGTCTTACCACCGTACGAAAGTGGGACCCTATTTGTGTAGCACTTGTTTCTGTCATAAGCATAGCAGGTCTCATGGTCTTCATCACAGATATTGCTCTGGGTGATAGTAACTACTTGATTATCCAGTTCCACTTCTGTAGGGTCACATTTTTTACAGCTGAAAAACAGATATATGTATTAGACAGTACCCATCAAATGTTGTCTCAGAATCTGAGTAACTATGCATTGCTATCCAAAATCAATTAATTAGTTCTTGCAGCTCTGATCCAAAAACTGACAAAAGGTGACTTCTTTCAGAACTCATCTGTTCTATAATACAGAATTGTTTATAGAAATTTTCAACCTGTATCCTATAAAAATTAGCTGAAAGTAGGCAATATAATTAATGATATGATAATATGATTTTGCCTACACCATACAGCAATTTCTACTCTGATAGGTTTATTACCAATTGTATATTAGGATTAAACAAGTTATTTTTAATAACAAGAAAGAAAGAATTTTTTTTAAAAAGAAATTTTTGAAAAAAGAAATTTTTTAAAAAAAGAATTTTTTTAAAAAAATTGATATAGGATTCTATAGTTTCCAAAGAAATGCCTGCATGTTAATATGTCTGAAATCCAGTTATTGAGCTATTAAGACAAATTGGCCCTTCTTGTATTAATGGCAAAAATTTCTTCTTTAGCATAAATTTACAGCTAACATTTATCTTCAATAAAGTTTTATAATTTATGATACCTAATAATTAACATAGATGTTAATGTATTCAACAGTTCAAATTATATTGGTAAATGTTTATACCTCAACATATTTTTCAAAACATTCTTACTAACAAGGTAAATTTTGAAAGTTATTAACTTCCATATCTAGATTAAAATGAAGAAAAATCTCTTACAGGTCAGACAAATGGTACACAAATTTGGTTCTCAATGGTGAGGTGGGATCAGAGATATTCTCCCTGTTGTTCAGAGGAACTCTAAAAAAGAAAAAAAAACAAATCAAAATAATGAAACTAGCAGATATTGCTATTTTTGGTTAACAGGGTTAACAGGCATATTGCTAAGACAATACTTACTCTTTCATCAGGACATTTAGCACTCTATAAGCACTCTATAGTAATACTCTTACTCAGATTTCACAGTAATTTGCTATATTTTAAACATTTCTCATTCAAAACAAACCTCACAGCAACTCCTTTGTCAATGATCTTTGCTTAATTTCCTTTAAAATTCTGCTTTTCCTTTAAAAATCGGCTTAAGTTTTACCCTCTCGTGATAATTATTGTGATCCCATCCTCACCCCTCAATAAACTCCTTCCTCTATAGTCTCATTAAAGTTCATATATCTTTTTATAACAAATGCCATATCTTAGTTACTTGTCTAAAGAGTAATTGCTTCCTTGGACTACATAAGTTCCTTGAGGCAAAACATTTATGTATTCCCAGTGCCTTGCTGGATGTGTGACATGTGGAATATGTTCAATATTTGTGGAATGAATGAACAAATAATATTATCCACGTATTTGAGATGCATAAGTTACAAAACAGGGGTTAGCAACCTATCCGAGATCACACAACTATTAAGTGGTCAAGCTATAAACTGGAATCCAGATCTCTTGATTTGGTGATGTTCCATGAAAAATTAGATAATGCTTATCAACTAAGTTCAGGTGATTTCATGAACTTTTACATTTTTCATCTATGTCATCATTCCTTCTCATACGCCAAAAGATACAATGAAAAACTTCTTTCCTAACTCAGTACTCAGCAATACCATCCACATAAATATCCAAGCAAAAACTTGGACACCATCCCTGAGTCTTCCTCTCTGTCCTGACCTATATCTAATTCATCTCACAATTCAATTGATTCTAATTCTTTGCATCTGTGAAATCCACTCATTTGGTTCAGGACAGCATCGTTTCTCTCCTAGCAATACCCCTCCGAGGCAATAGCCACACTATTGCTAAAATGGCTTTTCTAAAATTCAAGTCTAATTTCCTTTTCTGCTTAAAACCTGTGTCTCCCCACACATAACAGGGTATCCTTACGATGGCCAGGAAGGCCCTTCATGATAAGCCTCTCACTCTCCAGCCATATCTCACATCATGCCACCCTCTTTACCTACAGGCCAGCTGTATACAACAGCTTGCAATTCCACAAATTTACCATGCTTTTCTCATCTCCAAGTCTTAACAATAACAAAAACAATAACAGTTCTAAAATTTACTAGTTTAAGAAACAGGCTCAAATTAGTTGAGAAACTTGCTCAGAGTCACCTTGTTAGTAAGTGATAGAGTTGAAAATAATGCCATAATGACACAGCAATGATAACAGAACTTTCAGAAATGAGATCAGAGAATCATCAATACACATCAGGCAAAGTGGGTGAAGTAACCGAATTATGTGAATTCAGAAAACAATATATCATAAAAAGAATCACATAACAGAAGAAAAAGATGGATTAGAGAATCAAGGAGTGCCATTTAAAAATCTGGAGATTAAAACATAAGATAGACACTCCTCTTCAACATGGTTTAGGTGTCAGTGTCGTGGATGTCATCCCTTCAAGTTACATGCTTCTCCAATGGTTCTATCTCCAATAGAGAGCTTTGTGGTATAGAGTCTGAATGGTCACAGAGAACCTGCTAGAGGAAGTGATATCTAAGCATGCAGTTGAGGAGGGGTTAACCAGGCTAAGTGGGTGGGAGAAAGAGTTCTTCATGAAGAGGAACTAGATGTGCAAAAGTAGAAGAGAAAGAAAGCACTGTGAGTGTGGGGACAAAAGGCACTACAATGGTACCGGATTTTCAAACATAAGGTGAAAAAAAGTGGCAGTGGAAGAGCTTAAGAGTAATGTTGACTGTTGTAGGTTAGGCCAAAGCATTTGTAATTTATCCTAATAACAATGTTGGGGAAACCAGCAAAGGGGTTTTAAGAATTCTAGTGACATAATGATAAGTGACAGATAGGTTAGGTGAATAAATATCAGCAAATATTTTTTGAAAATATGCCAAAAACTATAGAGTCTCTAATAGGAATAGATCTCAATTTATCTTTACAATAACCCTGTGAGATATATACTATTTTCCCCCTATTTCGAGATGAGGAAGTTGAAGTTTAGAGTGGATGAGTAATTTGCATACAAGAGCACATGGCAATCAAGTGAACCAGCCAGATCTTAAAACAAATTTTTAAATATATTATACTTCTCCCATTGATTTAATGGGATTGAATGTTATGTTCTATCAATAACCTGATCAAGATAGGAGTGGTTCACAAGAAAGACATTACTGATTGGATCCAATAGAATCTCATTTCTTAAATATTATTAGCAATTCTGCTATTGAATAAAACTCTTATAGCTTATAATTTGGACTATGTGCGAAAGGAAAAAAAATATCTGAAGTCCAACATACAAGTGAACACTAAATCAAATTAGTCAATTTGATTAGTCTACCTTACCTTTATGCAAACAGTTGAGTACAGTATAAAATACTCTGTAATCCACATATGGTACAAAATAAGGCTTTTAGTGTTATCGCAATTTCAGTTTGAACTTACCAAGGGCAACTAAAAGCTCTCATTCAAATTGAAACAGCTCCACAAAAACAGGGCATACTGATGACAAGATCTAACCCTTCAGTTGTAATTTGATCTAGATTACTGGTTTTAGATTTTGCAGAAAACTTGTTCCTACTCCCAACTCGTATATAACTGGCTCAAGCCCATTCATTAACTAGATTCAACCTCATGTAAAGTGCTGCACATAAAAACAAGGAGCAAAGATATATGTATTATGTTCAAAAAATGGCTAATATCACAGAGTATCTCTGCTTACAACATGAAAAAAAAATGAAATATAAAATATCACGTACTTAATTCTGATGTTTCTCTCCACAATATCTTGACTAGGGTCTTCAGGAGAAGGGATGATCCTAGAAGTGATGCGGGCACACTTACATTTGTTGTCAACAAGAACAGTCCTTTCATCTTCATCTTGGGCTTGAAAGACAAAACATGTTAAGAAGAAATGAAAACTAAAGTCTATTTAAGTCTATTTATAAACTTTGTATTGAGTTAATCTATTTTTTTTCTGCAGAAAAATTGTTTTACAGTTGATCAATTTCAGCTTTCTCCACTCGCCCTCCTTCCTAATCTAAAATAACTAAGTGGAATCTCACAGGATAGTCAAGGAAATCCAAATGTACTTCAAAAGGAATTTTCTCTTTTTCCTTTGGACTAGTCTATGGCAACCTGAGCTGAAAGAATTCTAGTTTTAATCTAGTGCTTATAATAGAGACATAGCTCTCTGAATGATGTAGTTTTGTAAAAATCAGTGCCGATGACAAAATAAGAGAGAAAACAAAAATTAGACTGGATTTCTCTCAAATCGAAGCAGTGCATTCAAAAGTGAACAAAAAATAACATTAGCCTTTATAAACTCAGATTGAAGTTTACATACTTGTATGTATGTGTGTTTATGTATATATGTGTATATATACATACACATATATGTAAAATCATTAGCATAATGCCTAAGACATAACATGTGCTCAATAAATTATAGCTCATATGTGTGTGTGTGTGTGTGTATATATACATATATATAGCTACATATATGTTTACATATATTTATATGTAAAATATATATATATTTTTGGCTGAGATTGCACTAGAGCTAAGCACAGGCATTTTTTCCCCAAGATAATCTTATTTGGAAAGATTTTTAAATATTCTCCACTACAATTTTCCTAAACTTAATTATATTTTTCTTTTCCATAATAATAATCAGGTTATCACGGTATAATGATTCAATCAAATAAAATTGGTGCTATATTAAAATTTCTTATAAGAATCCTTAAAAGTTATAGACATAAGGTGCTACAAATTTGCAAAAACATTTTAAGCAATATTGAGAAGTATAAGCTCTATGTAATATATATGCCTGAGTGACCAAAAAATTAATAAATGAATGACTGCACAGATGACCATTAAAGCTTTAACTCTGAGTGTCAACATTTATTGTCTAATCTGAATATCAGACAAAGCGGTCTGGTAAGTGTTGCAAAGATTAAACAAAGAAAATTTCTTATTATCTGGATTTAGATCAGTTACCTGATATTTGAAGAGTTAATAATAGCTTTATTTAACAGTGCTAATTGAACAATAATAATGTTAAATATCTTTTTTATTCCTAAAATTTTAGCTAAGTGATCTTTAAATTTCCTCATGTCGAGCCTCACATAAATTCAAGTTATAATGGTTAAAAAATCAGGATAGATATTACTGTAACTGGAAGTCTAATTATTCTAGAGATGATCCCAGAGCGTAGAGGACCTAATGGCAGTATTTCATTTCAGTCTTAATAATAACAGTCAGTGCAAAAACATTTTAAGATCATTGTTATTGTACTTATCATTGTTTTGAGTACTTTATAATGTATTATTATGCCATTATTCATAACCTCTTAATAAATCTCATAAAAGTCTATAAAGTAATCAAGAAGAAACACCATGAAGTCAGTTCAAAATAATAATATTACTCAACATTTTGAAAAGAATAAGCTTTTCTCAATAAAATACAAATGAGCATGTAATGCCTGACCAAAAATATAGATTGAATCAAATATGTGACTCAACTATTAAGTCTTAAAAGGAAATGTCTATATTCTATTTATGGCATATAATTTCTTACCAGAAACCTAAGAAAAAACTATTTTTACTGTTATTATATAAAAATATTAGGGAACCTAATATACGTACCAGAGAATGTACAAATACCTTTAGTTCACCAAGACATAAGATTCTAACATTCTCTCTCACTGACAGGCACTATTTTTTCCTAATAAATCTATTATTGTAGACTGTGCCTTACTTTATTCCAAGAGCACCTGAGACATAGTAGGAAATAAATATTTCTTAAATTTAATTTAATTGAGTTCAAACAAATAAGAAAATTTACTAAACAACACATACTAAATATGAACATAATGAGTTTACTAAAAGGTGATTCTCTTATACAAGTAGAATAGAACAGTAGTTAGGAGTGTGGGCTATAGGATTGGATGGCCCTATATAGGTTCTACTTACCCCATGCTTGCTGTGTGAACTTAGATATAAGTTATTTCATCTCTATAAATCTCAATGGGCTCAAATATATGTCAGACATTGTAATAGTACCTATCCTCAAATGGTTGTTAGAAGAATAAAATGGAATAGTATATGTAAAGTCATTAGCATAATGCCTAGGACATAACATGTGCTCAATAAATTATAGCTCTTATGTATACATATATAGCTACATATATGTTTTACATGTTTATAGGTATTTAAGATATATGTATATAATATGTATACTATACATGTTGTACTATCTTCATATTATAAATATAATTAGAAATTCATTATTCTTAATGCTAAGTTAGTACAAAAACATATGTAAAATGACCGTTCTTAATTATATCATACTCAGTCTTGAAATAAGAATAAGTTCACTAAATGTTAGAAGCAATCCAGTCAAATTATGTTACTTCTAATTCATGTGCCCTTCTAGATGAAAATTATGAATACTGTACTTCTATATTCAGAATGTATTCCATTTTCTGCAGCAGTTTGAAGGTTACTAAACAAAATAGCCGACGTTTAGCCATCAAGTATAGGCACTCTGTAGAATATTAAACATTGTTAAATCTGTAGGCTCAGATCCAGGAAAGTTGTTAGAACTAATATCAGTCTCTGGAGAATCCTAATGCATACTGTGTTGTATTTACAATAGTTATTACTTAATTTCTCCAAAATAAATTAAGACACTCAAGGACTACTAATTTTCAAGATTCAATATGTATTTTCATGTAAGTATAGCTCTTAGTACTTATCCAGAAATATATATTTTTATTATTCTCTAGGTTATAGTAGGCAAACAAGTAAGGAAAAAGAAAAAGAATAAAAAGCATTACAGTGAGTCTTGTCAGGGTAAAGATCACTGCCCATATAAAGATTAAGGCATGTTAGAAAAATGTAGCCAGCTAACTAGCCAACCGAAGCACAAACATAAATGTTTAAATCTGAAGAACAAATCTGTGTTATATTTTTCCTTTTACCTGGGGTCATTTTCAAAATATCACATACCTGTCACAAGAACAGCCTTAATAAAAATGACCAGGACTCCCCAGAAAACCAAATGGTTCTTCATCTTGATCTCGCTTCTTTCGAAAACTGGTGCTAAGAAAGTCAGGGTTAAGGTGTGTGATCTATAAGGAGTGTGCAAATGATGGTGCTTCTGCTTTCTTAAAATAGCACTCCAGGCACCTAATATAATCACAACTGCGGTTGAAGTCTGAAATTTTAATACTGCACTGGAAAGAAATGTATGGCTCAGAGTTATGCATTTTCTTCCAAAGCATCCTCCCAAAGCCATGCTTTGATGCAAACACTTCTTATTTTACATTTACTCTGTATAATTAAACCAGAAGACTAATAATCATTTCAAGGCAGGAGTCCATTAAGAATGCTTAAATAAGGGTTCTCAACTTTATTACCTGAATAATAAAGTTTCCAAATATATGACATCTGTTGTGCCTGGCACAATAAATAAAGGGAAGAGAAAGGAGTAATGCATTAAAGCTCCTTAAGGTCCCAATTGTATCTTATGTCAACTTTTTCTTCTGGTCCTTAATGAACCAAACTATGAGATTTAAATATACATATCATACATCACATATATAATATATACACATTCTGATTACTTTCAGTTATTTTATAAGCTTAAACATGGAATTGTAATTAGAAGAAACAGGTGGATTTTAGATGTATCAGTTGCCACGTTTTACTCTGATAGCATTAAGGCAGACCATGTATTTGCTCATCTAGTAACATCTTTCAGAATTGTAAAACCATAAAATTATTTTCAATAGAGAGGCCTCAACAGAAAACTGAAACACTGCAGTATTTCTTGTACATTTTTTTCATTAATTAGTGAAAAAAAAACTCTAAGCTTTTAGACATAGCATTCCCTTACCCACCTCCCTAACATGCTAGAATTTCCTGTCTCTTAGGCAGGCTTGTTCTAAAAACATATCAGTTACATTTATGTGCAATATCAAATCTGTGCTACTATTGGTTCTTAGTTCTCTAACTATTTAAGGGTCTCCTAGAATTTTGAGAAGTACTAAAGAAATAATTCAGGATCATAAGTAGGCAAGTGGATTTCAAAGCTAGAAGTAGAAAACAACAGTAAAAGCTGTTAAAGGTTAGCACATAATTGCACTCCATCAATCAATATGTATTGGAAGTCTAGCAAGAACAAAATGCCAGGCACTAAAACACATAATATTCTGTCAAACTTTTTAAAATTTCTACTATCATGGCATTTAGAAACTATGTGTAGTTAAAAAAAATACACACACACACACACACACACACACACTGGATTCACATGAACAATTATATCTAATAGAAAAAGAAATAGATCTGAAAGCATATTATTTTAGTATGTGTTCAGGATGACAAAACAAATATCAACCACTTAAGAACTCCTCATCTCTAACTGTAGTTTCTAAATGACTGATTTATTCCACCACTCCAAAAAAGAGTAATTAGAAGTTAGCTGGAAAACTAAGCAGGGTCAGACCTGGTTACTGCTTAGATGGGAGATCACCTAGGAAGACCAGGTGTTGTAGGGATAAAAAATAAAAAATAAGGGATTGTAAGCTGACAAGGTCCTTGCAGTCTGTGAGGTCAACCAAGGGTTGCCTCGCCTAAATAAAGAAATTAATTAATTAATTAATTAAAAAGAAACAAGTTAGCTGGATACATTTTTAAAGTATTCACATTATTCCCTTGAAAATAAACTCAAGGCTAGACTGCCTCCCCAAAGTCATTTGGATAAAACTGAATCAAGAGTCTAGAAATAAATCCAGGCATTTATATGGTCAACCAATATTTGACAAGGGAGAAAATAGTCAATGGAGAACTAATCATCTCTTTAATTAATAGTGTTGGGAAAACTGTATATTCATATGCAAAATAATAAAACTGGACTCCTATCTTACACCACTCACAAAAAAATAACTTGAAATAGATTAAGGACTTAACTGTAAGGCCTGAAACCATAAAAATTCTAAAAGAAAACAGGGGAAAGACCCTTGACATGAGTCTTGGCAATAATTTTTTTGGATATTACACAAAAAGCAACAAAAGCAAAAATCCACAAATGGGACTACATCAAAATATTAAATGAAAAATTCCAGAAATAAACAATTCTTAAGTTTTAAATTTCACTGTGTTCTGTGTAGCATGATGAAATCTCATGCCATCCTGCTCCCTCTCTCCCAGGATATGAATCATCCCTTTGCCCAATGTATCCACACTGTAAACACTACTGCTCATTACCCATTAGTAGCTGTCTTGGTTATCAGATCAACTGCCATGCTTGTGCTCAAGTAACCCTTATTTTACTTAATAATACCCCAACGCAAAAGAGTAGTGATACTGGCAATTCAAATATTCCAAACAGAAGCTGTAAAGAGCTTCCTTTAAGTTAAAGATATGTATGTACAGGGGAAAAAAAAACAAAAACAAAACATAGTATATACAAAGTTCAGTACTATCCAAGGTTTCAAGCATCTACTGGAGGCCTTGGAACATATCTCCCATGGATAAGGGGGGAACATTTTACTTGAAAGTTGCTATGAGAGTAGAGCTTTAATGTTCTCACCATAACAACAAAATTGTAATTATTGAGGTGAAGGATATGGTAACTATCTTTTTTGTGGTAACCATTTCAAATATATATGTGTATTATATCATCAAATTGCACAATTTAAACTTACACAGTGTTATATGCCAATATTTCTCAAAAGCTGAAGGTAGGGGAAGAATATATCCAGAGTTTTTCTGACTTTTCGGGGGCAGAGGGCGGGCAGAAGACACTTTGAAAAAGTGTTGGCCTTATTTGAAATAGCCTAGAAGTAGAAACAAACTAAATGTCCATAAAAAATTGAAAAACAACTTGTGGCATATCCATTACTCAGCAATAAAAGTAAATGAACTGTTAATATACGTGACATGAATGAATGTCAAAATTATTATTCTGAGTGAAGGAAGCCAGACAAAATATTAAAAAGAGAGTACGAACATACTATACGATTACAAATATTATATATAATAAATATATTATGAAAATATAAACATATTTTATTTTAAAATTCTATTTATATTTATTGTATTTATATTAAATTTCATATTAAATTCAATATTATATAATATTTTTATGTAATTCTAGAAAACATAAGCAAATCTGTAGGGACAGAAAGCAAATCAGCAATTGCCTGGGAATAAGGGACAGAGAAATGGAGGGGAAAAAGGATTATAAGGGTATGTGAGGAAATATTGGGAGAGGATAGATAACTTAATTACCTGGATGATGGTTATGAATTCACAAGTGTACATATATTCCAAAATTTATTGAATCGTATGTCTCAAATGTATATAGTTCATTGTATATCAATTATATCTCAATAATGCTATTAAAAAGTCACATCTTCAGAATTCAATATTTAAATATGTTAGGTTTTCTTTGAATATCCTTTATCAAGTTGAGGAACTTCCTTTCTGTTCTTAGTTTGCTGAGATTTTTTTTAAATCAGAAATGGATATTTCATTTTTTTCAAATGCTTTTTCTCCATTGAGATGACCATATGATTTTCTTTTTTTAGTTGGTTAATATGGTAAATTGCATTTGATTTTAAATGCTAAACTAATCTTGCATTCCTGGAACAAACCCCACTTAATCATGATGCAATATCCTTTTTATAAATTGTCGTATTCAACTGCTAAAATTTTGCTTTGAATTCCCACTTTTAGATTCATAAAGGATATGGGTCTGAAATGTTCTTTTCTTATAAAGTCTTTGCCTGGTTTTTTCATCAGGATAATGTTGGCCCAATCCAGGATGTTCAGATGTATTTCCTCTTCTCCAATTTTCTAGAAGAGTTTGTATAGAATTGTGTTATCTTTAAGTGTTTTGGCAGATTTCACCAGGGAAGCCATACCCCGGAGACTCAAGACTGCAAGCTGGACAATTGTAGAGGTCTCCTCATTTGTTTTCTGTCTCTCAAGATCACTATCCTTCATTTCTAATGTCCAATGTCTTAAAAATCATTGTTTCATAAATTTTCTGTCCGTTTTTTTAGTTGTTTCAGGTGGGAGGGTAAATCATGTCTGTTATTTTATCTTGGTTCTCAGAAGCTTGAAATTAAGAGTTTGAGATGTAAGTTTTTAGACTGAACTAGACTTTTTTTGACTACTTTTTAGAGCAGTTTTAGGTTCACAGCAAATAAGCATTTGATAATAGAAAACTACCAAAATTATTGAAGCTTCTTAAAACATTGTTAAGGGAAGTCAAAGAAAAAATTAATCATGGTAATTTGGAAGCAATGATGGGGGGGGAAATGGTTTTATGCTTGAAATTCATTAAACTATTCATTGCTCCAAATTCTTCCAGTCTTCCCCCATGACTCATTGTGCACTCAGCAGTGATCTTTTCAAAAGGAAAAGCAAGGCGTATCTGACTTAAAACCTCTACTGACTTCTTGTTACACATAGAATAAATTAAAACAATATCTTTCTTGATTTCCCACAACTCTTTTCAGTCATCACTCTCCAGCTACTTCTGTTCAGGGCCTTTGTACTTTCTCATCTCTCTGCATGAACACTTTCCATGTTTTTGCATGGCTGGCCCCTTGCCTTTGTTGTCTCAGACAGACTTTCCCTGGTTGTTAATCACTCTAACCAACTGCCACTCACTGTCATATTATCCCATTTTATTTTTCTTCACAGTATTTATCATTGTTTGAAATTCTTATTTAGTTTATTTAGTATCTGTTTCCTCATTGTTAGAATAAAAGCTACTTGAAACAGCATTGTCTCATTGCTCACATCTGTTTCCAAGAACCAAGCACAGAAATGTCTAAAACATATTGATTGAATAAAGGATGAATGGAGAACGTTTTCACAAGGAGTTGATAACTGTCTCTAATTTTAAGTCTTTTAACATTATAAGTCTCTTTTTTGGAAAGACTCCATATTATCAGTCACTTTTTAAAACATAGCTTCTAAAATATAGTGTCATCAGGAACACAGCCTTCACACCTTCTCCATATACACTACATCTCCACCTTCTATACCTTTGAGGCATTAGACAATATAAAAATAACTTTTGAATCATATCCAGAAAAATAAACTCAGGGAAGATCCTATTAGCACTGGAGGAAAAATTTTCTACCAAGAGATGCGAACAGCAAAAATGATCTTCAAGATAAGTGAAGCAAGATAAAGCATTCAGAAGAGGAAAATTATTTATGTGTATATATGCACAATATAATAAAAATATAATGATTACCAGTTTAATTTTAAACATTTCTAAAAGTCCCAAAACATTCTATATTGCTCAAAGTTCCATGAATCCATTGTAAATAAAGTTGCAAAGATTAAAGGGAGAGTTTTTCTATGACAAAGGGAGCTAAGGCTTGATGTGACTGGCAATCTATTCCTCCCCACAAAGATCCTGGCTGGGTTGGCTCTGGACTTCCCAAAACTCCCTGTGAGCACTCTCTCTCCAATTCCATAAAAGCAGAAATAACTTATCAAAAGTTATTATCTACAAAAGTTTAAAGATATGCTTATTAATCTTAAAGAGACAAGCTATTACAACTGTATTTGTAATGTTTTCTTAAGCCAAGTAGTAGTATATGGATATTTGTTATATTATCCTTTACAACTGGTATATTCATAATAAATTAAAAACAATTATGAGTCATTACCCCCCCCCAAAAAA
Source organism: Eidolon dupreanum (assembly GCA_028627145.1). NCBI lineage: Eukaryota > Metazoa > Chordata > Mammalia > Chiroptera > Pteropodidae > Eidolon > Eidolon dupreanum. Next base: position 41,846,252 of record CM053513.1, read on the forward strand.
AGATTATCAATCCGAACAATGCACACCTATCTCTTCCCTTGCAGAATCTTAACCCTGGATCTATTTTGTAGATTAAGAATTAAATAATGGCCCCACATTTTGCATATTGTTATATGCAAAAGTTTAGTATTAAGGGCAGAATTACAAATACTAAACTTTATTTCCAAAATTAAATTCTAATCTTTAAAAGCACATATAAATGCATTTTATACAACTGTACTTTTGTGCAAACTATTTTGTGTTCCTTTTTGCCATATATATTTCATATACCAATTTCCAAAAATTGATATAGAAGACATGTTAACCTTTGAAGTAGTTATGTAATATTCCATTATGTTTATATACCTTTTGTTTGCCATACAGTCTCCACTACTCCATTTGTGGTTAACCCATTTACTATTAAATTAAAAACTATTTTTCAACAAATGTACATTGCAGACCTAATATGTGCATGATATGTTGTACCCTTGATTTAAGATAATAGATAACCATGACCAACCAGGCCCTGCCTTTCCAGAGATTATACTCTTGTGGGGAAGACAGATAAGAAAAATAAAATAATCATAGATTGAGATAGATGCAATAAAGGAAAAAAGTAGCATGACAGAGAGCATCTAGGGTAGGACTGAGGTCTTCTACTTTAGAAGACATACTCAGGAAAGGCCTCTCTGAGGACGTAACATCTAGGCTGAAACAGGAGCAAATGAGAAGGAGCCTGTATTAGTTTTCTATGCCACCATAACAGATTACTACAAATTGAGTGGCTTAGAACAACACAAATGTATTATCTTACAGTTCTATAAGTCATAAGTCCAGGTAGCTTCAGCTAATTCCTCTTCTCTACTTTCACAACGTGGAAATCAAGGTGCCAGCCAGCCTGGCTCTTATCTGGCCCTGGGAGAGAATCTACTTCTAAGCTCATTTGTTATTGGTAGAATTCTGTCCCTTGTGGTTTTAGGGTCAAGGTCCCCATTCCCTTACCTGCTATCAGCTGGAGGTTGTTCTCAGCTTCTAAATGCTAACAGCATTCCCTGACTAGTGGCCGCCTTGATCTTCAAAGCTAGCAACAGTAAACCATACTTCTCATACTTCCAGTCTCTCTGACCTCTGCTTTTGCCTCATCTCTCCTGCCTCTCACTAGAGAAAGTTTGGTGCTTTTAAGAGCTCATGCAATTACATTGGGCCCATGTAGATCATTTAGGATAACCTCTCCATTTTAAGGCCCATACTCTTAATCACATCTCCAAAGTCTCCTTTGGTGTGTAGCAACTAATATTCACAGGTGCTAGGGATTAGGGCATGCACATTTTTGGAGGGACATTATTCTGCCTACCACAGAGTCAGAACTGTGTTCCAAGAAGAAAGGAAATAGCAAGTAAAGTAAAAGGCCAAGATAGGAAAGAACTTGTCCCGCACAGGACAAGCAGCAGGGAGGAAGGCCCCCGAACTGCAGCACAGTCAAGGGCAGAACCGTAGGGGATGACACCATGTACTTCCTTATAAGAGTACATTTTTCCCCATTTGATTTATTATATAATTTTAGAATCTCTTTTGAATTTTACAATCAATCTTAGTCATTATAAAGGTAAAGATGGAGCATAGGTCCATTTCACCTCCCACAAAACCAAAAGCCATTATTACTTCTTTCACATCTATACAGAGAAATTTCTTCTAATTGACATTTTTTAACCCTAAACATTTTGGTTCTTGCATGCAGAATTTCTTCAAATATGTATCTGTATCCAGTCACAGTGCATGTAAAATTTACATTTAGATATCAGGAGGCAACAGCTAAATTAACAAAGAACTCAGAACATGAAGAAGAATCTTCATCTCAAATTATTTTTAAAGATTAAAAACTTAAGACAAACAAAAACTGAATTCTTTTTTTCCAACAGCTTTCCGCATACATTTTTAGTGTAGTCTTTTGTGGTTAAATGTTTGTAAGGAGAATTGCACCTGTGTTGAGGTCTGTTTTTAAATAAACTCGCACCTGCAGGGGCTTTTCATAGAACTGCTATTTGGGATAGTACATGTCAGTCGTTTGACCATTATGCAGTGCTCTTTCTTCTCACCACAGTGACCTTCTGGGCAGGTCTTACTTTACAAACAGCCTATTTCCAAAAACTCATTTGAAAAACAACAGGTTAGATTTCGTGATAATTTCTCTAGAGACATAATAATAAACAGTGTCCCCAGGAAACCTCTCAAACAGCAATATGCTCCTTTCAATTCATTAACTCAAGTAGTGTAGTCCCTCACTGCTTTAAGGAAATTCGAATCTATTTTCAGGAGAGGCCTCTGCTCTAGTCAAATATGTCTGCTTTCCTTTTCCTGTATATAATTAGCCAATTCCTATTTCAGAATCTTTTTTTGCTCTGTCATTTTCCTCACCATACATTTATTTTTCTTTCCTGCCAACCCTTGTCAAAATCCTAAAATCTTTAAAACTAATTCTGATAACTCTTCCCTGCTAATGTCATCCCATTCTGTTCATCACATTATTCTGTGTTTCTTCATTGCTAATAAATCCATCTTATATCTCTTTATATTATTTTACGTGAGTTAACATATTACTTTACATTTTTGTCACTTTTCTTTATATGTGTATAAGTTATCTCTGATTCTAAAGTAATGTTTTCTAGATGTAGAGAGGGGTTCATAAAGAGAACTAGCAACTGGCAGCCAAAAAAAAGGTGTGAGGAAACACCGAAAAGGAACTTTAAAGACTCAGGAAAATAAGTGAAAAAAATCAAATTTTCTTATTCTACCTCTTCTAGTCAGTGTTTTTGCATCATAAGTAAGTGCCATACTGTTTGTTTTCCATAATAACAAGGAGAAAACATAAAAATCTATGAGAAATACCTAATCAATTATTTTTAAAATATCTGATACATTCTTTAAAGACAATCACAGTAATTCTTTCATATCTCTTTCAGTTTCAAATAAATGGCTTTAGCCCAAAAGATGTACAATAATTAATTATGTCCCAAGTAACTTTTCAATATTATAAATATGTCATAGCTTCTCATAATTTACAATACCTAAAACAATGTAATACTTCACAGTGTAAGGATAAGTCTTAAGAGACAAATTTACTCCATCTACCATATTCCTACTGAATAAAGAGCAAACACTCTGGAGTCAGATTGTATGGGTTCAAATGGGATTTTAGTAAGTTATTTAACCTCTCTTTTCCTCAATTTCATCTATAAAATGAGCATGGCTATAGTACATACTTCATAGGATTTATAAGAAATAAAAAGTGTAAGGTCCCTAGAACATGGCTGCAACATATAAACGATTATTTTAGCATCCATTATTATTTTTTCTTTATGTTGAGAAAAGATAGCGTCTTCTTTCAGAATGACATAAATGCTAAGTTATTACAGTGGGGCAGAATGGTGGCCCATCAAAGAGGTCCACATCCTAATTCTCAGAACCTGAGAATGTTACATTATATGGCAAGGGGGAATATAGGTTGCAGATGGAATTATGGCTGCTAATCAGCTGACCTTCAGATAGAGAAATTATCCTGGATTACCCAGGTTGGTCCACTGTAATAACAAGGGTCCTTATAAGAGAAAGAGGAAGGCAGGAGTGTCAGTGAAAGAGTGAGAGAGATGTCTGAAGATCAGGCACTGCGGCTGCCTTTGAAGTTGAAGGAAAGAGGTATGAGACGTGAAATGCAGGCAGCATCTAGAAGCTTGAAAAATCAAGGAAATAGAATCTCTTCTAGAGCCTCCAGAAGGAACAAAGCCACACTAACACCTTGATTTTGGCCCAATGAGACCATGTCAGACTTCTTACTACAGAACTGTAAGGATAATAAATTCGTATTGTGATAAGCCACTAAGTTTGTGGTAATTTATTATAGCACCAATAGAAAATTAATATAGCTATATTTTTGGCTCATAATTTCCTTATATAATTGGGACAACCATGTATTTTTATTTAAAATAATTTTTCTTTAAGACACTGAAATAAAGTTGCCATTATAGCAAATATGTTTTTGTGGTCTGTAATGCTAATGCTGCTTACCTGGCTCTTAATTCAAATGATCATGCATTTATTTATTCTTTCTTTCAACAAATATCTATTGACATCTATACTGTGGCAGGGATACAAATGAAGGAGACAAATATGACCTTTGATCAATTAGGTTTACAGCCTATTGGGTAATTATATATACTCAATATATATTTATGATGACGAAATACAATGTCCCTTAGAAGTACAAATGTTGGGGGTGGGGAAAGGCAGGATCAAGGAAAGATTCCCAGAGAAAGTAATGTTCATGCTGAGACTGAAAGATGAGTAAAAGTCAGGCAAAAAAGGGACAAATAGGTCTAGGAGAGAATAACATTAGTAATTTAGAGTTGAGAGCAAACATGACTACTTGAGGTAATGCAAGTTCAATATGGTGATGAGTTAAAAAATAATATATTTTATATGTTTCAACATGCCTTCCCTTAAGCACATAGTATGTTGCTGTGTGCTGTGCAAAATTAAAATATTTTACATGAATATAAATTTGGCATTATATGATATGGTTGTAGTGATTTTATATGACAATTATAATAATTGATTATTAAATATCTTCATTTAGTTCCTTAGCAACATGAAACAAGTTTCAAATACAATATCAAAATATTATTGATTTATATAAAAAGAAACTCTTAAGTAATGAGTTCAGTGTGATTTTAAATATTTTACAATAGAACATTAATTGTGGTAGTAATCACAGAGTGAAGTAATACTCTGATATGGCAATCAGTGTAGACAAAATTAAGTTGAAAGAAAATTTATAGTGAATAGACAATTTTATCAAAATCACAGAAGCAAAAACAAAACAAAATCAAAAACAACAGAATAAATTTGCCCAAAATTAACCAATGAAGGAACAGTGTCAATCTCCAAATGACATCCTCTAATTATACTTTATGATTATTTGCCTATAGACACCTACTACATTCATGCTTTCCCAGGTTCCAAAACAAAACTGGAGAGATTCAATGTGGCTGATGCCTCCTGAGTCTCCTATTTTTCTGTGATTATATTGGTTGAAACTGATGCCATCTCTCTCAGTAATTTTAGTCTATAAATCTGAATGGCCAATTTTTTTCAATATCCATTGATGCATATATCTCTGTGTTCTACAAGATTTCATCGGTGATAAACTATCGACTAGGAAACAGTATAACAAAACAGCTCAGAAAACTAACTTCAGAATGAGACAGATTGCATTTAACCACCAGCTATATAATCTTGAGAAAATTATTTCACAACTGTGAAAAGAGGAATGATAATGGTACCCTTCTTATAAATATACTGTGAGAATAAAATAATACTTAAAATGCCTTGCACAGTGCCTCCTACATAATAAGTATCTCTCAAAATAACCAATAATATTCACAATAGCAAGTGGAGAAAACCCTGACAAGTATTAAAACTTTTGGACATGATAAAAATGTGAGTTGAGCACACATGGAGGCTTTATTCAGATGTATTTTTTGTTGGTGGTGGTGATAATTTTTCACGGATGTTTCACAGGGTAAATTTAAAAGTCTTAAACTTGAATAGGTTTAAATTAGACATTTCATTACATATAGCTCATTTATTAATCCAAAGCTTTTAAATTTGACACATGATAGATAGTCTTATAACTCTAATGGCAGGCATACCCCTTCTAGTCTACTAGTATATATGTGCTAGCTACAATCCAAAATCTTATTTTTTTAGGTAAATATCTAATATAGTCCCATGTTCCACTGAATGTGGAAGACCCTGAAATCTTTCTCTAGTTCAGATATCTCTCCCAAGTTTCAGACACATATATCCTACTGTCTAGAAGATATTAGACACTTGAACCTCTTCACAGATAACTCAAATGCAGCATGTCCAAACTTATTTTCCCATTCCCTGCACCCTGGGAACCTCTTTCCTCCTGAGTTTTCCATCTTAGTGGAGAGTACCATCATGTAATCAGTTGTCCAAGAAAAACTGGGAGTCACTGTAACTCCTCATCCCTCATACTTAATCAGATACTAAGTCTTATAACACCATCTACTAAATAGGTCCTAATCTGTCTACTTTTTTAAAATCTTTATTCCGAGGACCCTGGTTTAGACACTAAAATTCATCACCTAGGTAACTGTTAACAGCCTCATACTAACTTCCTACCTGTAATCGTACTTTTCATCAATTCTCTAATCTTGCCCTATTTAAAACCCTCCAAAGGGTTACCATTACTCTTAGTATAAAGTCTAAGTTCTCTCTTAATACCAAAAATAGATATAAATCAATGCCACATTTACAGGAAGCTTATTAAGTTCTTAGGTTGTTTTTTTAATTTTTAATACCTTTTTGAAATTTAACAAAACTCAATTTAACTCTCATTTGATTAGCTATTTATCAATACTTACTAGGTATAAGTAACTGTATTAGATACTGTTAAGTGTTATGAGATAAATGGTGATATACTGACAGAAAAGATAAGTGTATAAATACCTGTAGTTTTAATACAGTATAGAAAATATTTTAAAATCTTAACATAAGAGTTAAAGGGCTATTGGATGCTAGTGGAAGGAAGCAGATCAGACAACATAGCCTGAAGAAGGTATTTTAGATGAGCTTTGAAAGCCATCTATGAACAGAGATGGAGGGGAGAGTCTAAGCAAAGGCCAAGAGAAAGAAATCTCAGAAAGAGAACAATGAGTATTGTAGTTTAGCTAAAATGTAGAATTCCTCAAGGAAAATAGTAGGAAAGCAGCTGGAAAAATAAGTTGGGGCCAGATAAAAGCAGGCCGATAATATTAGGCGAAGAGCTAAGGACTTTATGCTGTAGAGAATGAGGAGTAACTAAAAAAAATGTACGTGCATTGTGTTTCAGAAGACCTTCACCTTCAAAGCTAAAATTATCATTGAATCAATAGTTAATATATAAATAATTGTACCTATAAGGTTCCTCATACTATTAAAAAAAAAAATTAAAATAATGTTAAAAAATAATTGCACAATATTTCACTGGATTAGAGTTTGAAAGGGCAATAAGCGTCAAAATTTCATTAAATTCTTCATTTTGTTATTAAAGCTACCAAGCCAAGTCATTTTTAATTAAAAGCTTAAAGGGTTCATATGTGTTTCCTATATTTCAGTAGAAGTTCTATATTTTACTTCCAAGTCATTTTTAGGATTTTTGAGTCTTTAAATAAATACAGACCTTAGTTGCAATAAGAATCTAAAACCTACCAGTTTCAGAGTAAGTGGTTTCCAACAGAAATAAAAACAGATGGCAACTACACTTCATCTCTTCCATTTTCTTTCTTACACCTAAAAATAATCCTTCTTTCTTTTTTTGCACCCAAAAATAGTTCAAGGAGTTTCTGTGATTATATTAAACTATCTAAATAAGTTGATAGCAATTAACACCCAGAATACATTTTCTCATTATTACTCTCCTATCAGATTATTTTTTCCTACTACTACTTCTCTGAGCATTAAAAAAAAAAAAAAAAAAAAAAAAAAGGCTACTTCTTAGATAACTTCAGTCATCAAAACATAGTCTGTTGATGCTAGGGTAAAAAGTAAGTACACACTTAACTATTAGCTTAAGTTCACAAAAGTCATATATTAAATATTTCATCTTTTAAATGTTACTTTACTTTCAAATTTTAAAAAACTGTGTTAATGGCTAAAGAAGCATAAAAGACACCGCAATTCATTGTTAAAAGCTACCATTTTGATATGCTGACACTGACCTAGATTCTAGGATTTAAAAAATGACTACTTGGATCCAGACTTAATGGGGCTCATAGACTTAGTAGAAGGAGAGCAGTAAATATAGAGATATGTATGAAACATGGGAACGCAAAAGAGGAAGTTCTTCACCCTGTCTGAGGAGGCCAGGAAAGGCTTTTAAGGTGACTTTTAAAATTAATCTTAAACAATGAATAAGAATTCTCTAGAAGGCAGAAACATGTGCAAAAGAAATGAGGCAAGAAAGAGTACAGCCAGTATAAGATTCATGAGGAACTCTGTAGATATAATTATTTATATATTAAATATTGATTCAATGATAATTATAGCTTGGATAGTAAGGTCTTTTGAAACACAGTTCACATAATTTTTTGCCAGCCCTGTCTCTACAAAATAAAGGCTTCAGATCTTAGCCTATACACACACACACAGAGGGAGAGGGAGGGTGGAAGGGAGTGAGGAAGGGAAGGTAGGGGAGAGAGAGGGGGGTAGGGGGAGGGAGAGAGGAGACAGTGAAGTTAAAGATGTGAAGTTAAAGATGTAGGCAAGAGTCAGGTCATAATGAATGTGAACTTGATCCTATAGATAGATGTTGAGAAGCTTTTAAAGAACTTTAAGTTAGGGACCTATATGGTCGTTTTTTGTTTTTGTCTGCTTATTTGTTTTGTAATTGAACTTCTGATGCAAACAGTTAATTACACTCCTCAGTTCTGGGCACATTCGCATTATTGGTCCATGACAGGTTCCTCTCCTACTCCTTCTCATCTCCAAGCCTCATCCCATTCTTTTAGCCCCTCCATAAGTAATTGCTTATTTTGTATTTAATGGACACTATTTTGTTTGCATGTGTTCTTACAAAAGGTGTATTATTGTATTTATGTGAGTGGTATTATATTACAAGCCTCATTTTTTATTTTTTTCTCTAAGCACATTGTTTTTAAGAATCATCCATATTGCTCTGTGGGTATATAATGTACTGTTTCCAATTACTGTGTCATTAAGATGACCATATAATTTATCATCTAAATCATGAGAGTAATTACACTGGAATAAAAGGTTAATAAGGGCTATACCAAGCAAACCAAGATGTATGGTCACTATATCCTCCTAAATTCCATGCTGTTCATCCATGACATTTTATTGACCTGCTCTTCCAGGAACGGGCATCGGGTTATCTCCAACTCTCTATCAATAATGGCTTTTCAAACAGCTTCATACAGGTACCATTACGGACCTGTGTGAGAATTTCTTTGTTAACCAAAAAGATGTCTGTCATGATTTATAAATTTCTGATATAGGTAATTATGAGAACACTGAAAATATGAGCAAAGAGACAAAGGAGGAAATTGCAAAGCAATGTTTGGAGAATAAAGAGTGGTAGAACACTTACAATGGGAGGAGGACAATAAAAGATATGGCTGGAAAGGTTGTTTTAAGACAAAACTGGGAGGACCGTGTATGTTGTGAACTTTATCTTAATAGTAATTGAGAATCATTGAAAGTTTTTGAATGAGCTGTGGGATGATGGAAATTATTTTCTAGTAAGGTATATCTGATGAAACTGAATCAAATGTACAGCAGAGACTGGAAATGAGAAGACCTAGTAAGGGAATATTTCATAGCCAGTATAGTACCAGTAGTTAGTAGTTAGTACAGTGGATTCTGAAGCCAGACTGTTAGGGTTCAAATCTAGTTCTACTATTTCCTAGCCTTAAATAAGAGATTACTATAGTATCTTCCTCATAGGGTTGAGTGTCAAGAGCTTATAACAGTACCTGCACATAATGACTGCTCCCAATGTTAGCTATAATTATTATTTCTACAACAGTCCAAAAAGAAGTGAGATCAATTTAAGCTAATCTGACTGTAGAATACCTTCAAGACCCAGAACTCATGCCCTGAAGAAAGTGTCCTAATATCACTTAGTGTGTCATTCACAAACCCCTACCTTCCATAGTCAGAAAATTCCATACACAGCTTAGGCAAAAGGATATTCTTAAAAAAAAAAAAAAAAAAAAAAAAAAACTGTTGGCCCTCATTATGTGTAGCTTGCTAACTACTAAACCTGGTATAACAATAATGTAATAAGGATTCAAGTTGATGACAAATTATGGTTTTCACAAATATAACAGTTAAATATCAAATGTTATTTAATATTTATTCATTTTCTCTGGGGACTCAGTATTTTTCTTTTAATTGGCATAGGTTTATGATATAATAGTTATTAATCTGTCTTTGCAGAAATATAAAATTTTAAGGAAAAAACTCATCTAAGTGGTATATAATGATAAGATTAGACTATAGAAGATTAGTCTATGGGAGCTGCTGGAATTAAAAACTAGGCTTCAACTGTTCTTTATCAAAAATCTGAGAACTTTAGAATACAACACTCTGAATATGCACTGGATAGTGCAACTCTATTCCAAATAGTTAATGTAATATGTAGTATGAACTAAGTAATATTAGAGCAATGTGATCATTACCATTAAAAATATCCAAAATATTTTTATAACTTCTCTATAATAATATACACATTTTGGTCCTGAAGTATGACGTATTTTTTATTTTTGATAAAAATAAATGGAAAAATTGGGACTGTTTTATGTGTCTAAATAAAACTTAATATTTAGACATAATGAAAATTCAATACTACATATAAAGCAAAGATCTAATTACAGTTCTAGCATAAATGCACCATTATTTAAGCATTGTTTCTAGAAAAACAATCCAGAGGTGATCTCTCATCCCTCTAATCTCTAACAGTAGGTTTATATCACATACCACCTTGTATTTTAGTAATCTGTACACATCTTGTCTTCCTGATTATAAACTCTTTGAGGGAAGATACTGGCTAATTCACCTTTGTATCTATTACACCATGTAGCATTCTGCTACAGTTAGAAAGTAGTTAATATTTGTTGAATGGCAAAATCTATTCACATTTACATTCAAAAACAAATTGTGCTAAAACTGAAATTCAGAATATAAGATTTTTACCCATATCATTTTTATTCTTAAAATTGTTCTCTAAAATATTGTAAAGGTTTTCAAATGCGTAAGGTAACTTTTAACACTTTGAAAATGTTTAGTTAGAAATATCGTTTCTAAAAATTTGTATTTTTCTTAACCTAATGACCCTTTTACTTTCTGCAAAAATATTTGTCATCATTTTCATCAACATATCAGAAGTTCAGCTTCCAACAACCTACATTTGAAGGTATCATAATACTAATTCTGAACCTATCATATGTAATGTCTTGAAAACTTAAATCTTTAATTTTCCTAAGGTTATATATATATAAGGCAGTCCTTTCATAACTCTAGCTCTAGTAGTACTTCCAAAGACAAGTTTAACTAATTCTTCCCTTATTACCACGCTTTTCCTCAAACACTAATCTGTGCTCTTGATTTCTTTCATTCACCCAGCGAAACTTATCCACTGGAAAAGATGTGAAACTCATTCACACTGAAAAAGCAAAGGACTGTTAACAGCTGACTGTGAAAGTCTGGTGTGGGTGCCCTGTGCCTGGTTTTTATGCCACATTTACTAATGAAATCTTCCCAGGTCTGTTTCTACATGTGTAAAATAAAAGTATGGCGCTGGAATTCATGATTCCTAAAATCCATTCCAGCTCAGGTTATCTCCCTTAGGGGTGTTTGCAGCCTTATGCATCATTCATTCACTCTCTTTTATGTAGCACCTGAGACAGATAAATACTGTAATTTCAATACTTATTCATTGAACAAATCTTGAACACTTACTCTGTGCCAGACACTGTACTGGGTGCTTGCAATATCAGTGTTTGTAGAGATCTACTAGGTGCTATAGAAGAACTGAAAAAAAGACAAGGGAGTTAAAGATATCAAAGAGGTGATGCGTAAGTTGTCATTTCAACACCGTAGAAGTTTCCCAAGGTGGGGGGAGTACTAAACTCTAAGGAGGATGGCATCGATAAAAAAAAAAAAAAGAGAGAAAGAACGATATAAAAGGCATGTTGGGTGTTTTCAGCAGATGAAATCTGGGCAATACAGGACAAATGTTCAGTTATAATTTGGCATGTTTTGCATGGTTACTTCATTAACGCGTGTCTCCCGCTAGACAAGTCCCACGAGTGAGGGGCTGCTTTTGCCCGCCATTGTTCTCCCAGAGTTTATCAAGCTGCCTTGTGCTTAAATGTTGAAGAAAAATTTTTAAGGGTACACCCGTGAGAGTTAAAATGTATCATTTCCAAAGTATCTTGAAGAACGAACCTTCTCTACTAAAATGAAGACAAATCGCGGTGCCTTCTGCAGGCAATTTGAGTTTCTTGGAAAAGTCAGACCCTATAGTGGGGATCTGTCTTCCCACTGTCACCTCTCGGAGACACAAAACCCCGCAGAATTGCCGAGGGCAAGCAGCTGGGAAACCTGCTGGCACACCCGCCCCGAGGCCCGAGCTGCGCTGTCGCCGCACGCCGACACCAGGATTCTCCAGTCCAGAGGCTCCCGTGACGCGTTAGGCGTTGCGACGAAAAACAAAACAAAACAAAAAAACAAACAAACAAACAAAAAACCTGATTAACTTCGACAGATAGGCACAGAAGAGAAAATATTCCAGGAGACACAGAAACCTTCCACACCAGCGAACTGTTCCCGGTCGGAAACGCCTGGTACATGCGCAGTACAGCTCACTGCACAGCCCTGCAGTCTCTCCTAGGCACAGAGGCAGAGCGCCCTCTACTGGTCCCCGGAGACTTAGCCTCGCTATTCCGTCAAGATACCGCCCAGGCTCGCGAGACTAAGAACGGAAGTCTCTCCGAAAGACGCTACGGAACTTACCTTCCGACCTTATTGTTCCTACACGGAAGGATTTTAATTTACCGGAATCGATCGGCCTTAAAGGGCAAAGCGAAAAGGGAGGCGCTCTTAACGTGACTATGCCTCCGGGGCCGAGCGGAAGTCTTGGTTCACACGCCGCGGAGAGCATCCTGGGGGCCGGAAGGAGGTAGAAGCTCCTGCAGGCGTCCCGAGCGCCGGCAAACTCGTGTGGTACGGGAGCGCGTGGTTGTTTCAAGAGGCGCGTTGCTGAAGCGCGTGGCTCTTGGCGCAGAGGACAGAGGTGGCCGAAAGCCTGACCTTGGTATAGAACCGGAGACTGCGAGCTATGGTGGGGAGATCCCGGAGACGCGGAGCGGCCAAGTGGGCAGCTGTGCGAGCCAAAGCAGGTCGCGGCCCAGCGGACGAAAAGGAAGACGATTTAGAATTGCCACCCTCACCAAGGGACTCCAGCTACTACCAGGATAAGGTAGATGATTTCCATGAGTCCCAGTTTCGAGCTGCCTTGGCTAAAGGCTGGAGCGAAATAGAGAGTGGGAATGAGGAGGCGGATGGCGATGATGAGGAGGAAGAGGTGCTAGCCCTAGATATTGCTGAGGAGGACGATGAAGATGGAGCGAGTGCGGGGGATGAGGAGGACGACGAGGAGGACGACGAGGACGACGATGGCAGCTCCGTGGAGAGTGAGGCCGAGGCCTCTGTGGATCCCAGTTTGTCGTGGGGTCAGAGGAAAAAACTTTACTACGACACGGACTATGGTTCCAAGTCCCGAGGCCGGCAGAGTCAACAAGAAATAGAGAATGAGGAAAAAGAGGAGGAGGAGGAGGCACAGCTCATTCAGAGGCGCCTAGCCCAAGCCCTGCAAGAGGATGATTTTGGGGTCACCTGGGTGGAGGCCTTTGCAAAACCCGTGCCTCGGGTAGATGAGGCTGAGACACGAGTCGTGAAGGATTTGGCGAAAGTTTCAGTGAAAGAGAAGCTAAAGATGCTGAAGAAGGAATCACCAGAGCTCTTGGAGCTGATAGAAGACCTGAAAGTTAAGTTGACAGTGGTGAAGGATGAGCTGGAGCCATTGTTACAGTTGGTGGAGCAAGGGATCATTCCACCTGGAAAAGGAAGCCAATACCTGAGGACCAAGTACAACCTCTATTTGAACTACTGCTCCAACATCAGTTTTTATTTGATCCTGAAAGCTAGGAGAGTCCCTGCACACGGACATCCTGTCATAGAAAGGCTCCTTACCTACCGAACTTTGATCAACAAACTGTCAGTTGTGGATCGGAAGCTGTCCTCTGAAATTCGTCATCTACTCACACTTAAAGATGATGCTGGAAAGAAAGAACTGAATCCAAAAGCAAAATCCACCAAGGTCAAACCAAAATCTGTTTCCGAGACTGTTGTTGCTGCCGCCGCCGCCGCCTCTACTGTTACAGATCTTTCTGATGATTCTGATTTTGAAGAAGCCGCACTGAAATACTATAAAGAAATAGAAGACAGGCAAAAGTTGAAAAGAAAGAAAGAAGAAAATAGTACTGAAGAACAAGCTCTTGAAGATCAAAATGCAAAGAGAGGCATTACCTATCAGATTGCTAAAAATAGGGGACTTACACCAAGGAGAAAGAAGATTGATCGCAATCCCAGAGTGAAACACCGGGAGAAATTCAGAAGAGCCAAAATTCGCAGAAGAGGCCAGGTTCGTGAAGTTCGTAGAGAAGAGCAACGTTATAGTGGTGAACTATCTGGCATTCGTGCAGGGGTTAAAAAGAGCATTAAGCTTAAGTAAAGTTTTTGCTTTAAATTTTTTGGCAATTTTAGATCAATAAATTTGAATTTTTAAGTGGTGAAGTTATTGTGCTAATACATAATACCTAACCTTAAATTTTAAAAATTCCAGTCAACAGGGAAATTCGTTTGCATTATTGCTCAATTTATCCTTCAGTTTCTATTAGGGTCATACTAAGAACTGTGGGAACAACAGGCATGTGCGTGGAAAAAAGTTCTCTAATATTCTGTCAAGTAGCAGCCTAGGAAAATTTCACATCTAGTTGTGGAGCAACAGTCAAACTTAGAACAGCCTTATAATTCTTCATGTAAAGTGAAGAGAATGCACATTTGGCAATTATTTGTAAGATAGCCTATAAAATAGTTCTGACATTATTTCATTTACCTAAGTATAATTTTTGAGCAGGATACTTGTTAATAAATAGGTTTAATGTTAACTTAAGGATTTTGTACATTAGCAAAAGCTTAGAAATGAAGAGGAACTTTGGTTTAAAGTGGAAAGATGTGCCTTAATTACATTAACTGTGAATATTTTTTAATGGTCCTTAATGTGGTAAGGTAAAAATACCATTTTCTGTACTGGTGACTTGCAGCTGTTGCTGTTATACACTCCACATGCTTAAAATTTGGTGTGATTACTACTAGGTAAGTGACAACTTTAAATAGTAAAAATGTTACATTTTTCTTCAGTTGCTCTGGTCTTCACAGTAGGAGAAAGATATTGAGATGGTGAATGTAGAAATATTTAGGATAATGCCAAGGAATGAAATGAGAGGACTACTGAAGTGAAGTACAAAAGATGTCTTAACTGTGTCACTGTTTTTTTCTTTTCTTTAAACATTATGCTACCTGCTAGAGATGCAGAGATGATCGCCGGTTAATTAAATACTTGCTATGTGCCAAATGTATATCACCTTATTTAATCTTTATAATAACTTTGTGAGATGGTACTGTTCTAGCAGAGATGAAGATGCTGAAATTCTGAGGTTAATTTTTTAAAAGACACGTGCTTGGGATTTGAACCCAAGCCAGCTTAATTTGAGCCTTCATTCTCTTCTAGCTTACATATGCCTGAGAGTAGCACATATGTCAAATTGTTTTATCTTTTATTTTCTTATAAATAAAAGGGGTAGGTTGGAAATCAAATTAACACTGAGTGCTAAGGTACTTTTGTAAGCACTTAGTACTTATTTCCTTTTTCCTCACAACTCTCGTGTGGTAAATTGTTATCCATATTTTAAAGATGAGGAAACTGACAAGTAACTTTCTCAAAGTCATATAGCTGCTAAGTGGCAGAGTCAGGATTTCAACCCAGCCTTTCTGGCTTCAGAGCTCTATCCTATACTTCCTTTTCTAATATATAAAAAGTACAGTTGTTGGAGTTAACTTACTAGGGTAGTTTTCAGTTAATTACTTGATCTACAAATTTTTTTGTGATACAGTTATTATACCTACTTTGAAAAAGAGCTATAACAGTGCTTAAGAGCTATGAGATCATAGTATATATACTGGTGATCCCTGACACAGAGCACCTAAAACCCTTGTAAATTTCTAAGTAATGAGAAGACTAGGAGCATCTTTTGTTCTATAAGGCAACTCTGGATGGGCTCCTGAATGGCTCCAGTATGGGGGACTGGTCACCAGAAAGACCAAGCCATGATTAGAAGTTTGGAATTTTCAGCTCCACAACCCAATCTCCAGGAAGGGGAGAGGAGCTGGAAATGGAGTTAATGATTGATAATGCTTATGTGAGGAAGTCTCCATAAAATCCCAGTAGTATGGGGTTCAGGATCTTCCTAGTTGTTGAACACAGCCACGTACCAGGAGGGTAATGGACAACAGCTCCACCAGGACAGAAGCTCCTGCACTTGGGACACTCCCAGACATCATCCTATGTATCTCTTTATCTGACTGTTCTTCTGTATATCACATTCTTCAGCAAACTGGTAAACATAAGAGTGTGTAAGTTCTGTGAGCAAATTAATTGAACCTGAGGAGGGAGTTGTGGGGACTTTAGTCATATATGTAAAAATACTTGAGGAATGAATATCTTAAGTTTCAAGAAGGAGCATTGGACGAGCTCCTGAAGGGATAAAGAAAATCTGGGACAGGATAAAAAGCAAGAAAATAAATAGAAGTTGAAAGTATTTGATGTTCTATGTCAAATCCCTGACATGTATAAAGTGAGGGAGAAAAAAGTTTTAAAGGAATTAAAACTTTACATTTAAGAAAGTGGAAAAAATTAAACCTGTTTATATTCCTCCAAATATCAAATACTCCTTCAGAGACCTCACAACACTATATTAATTCATTCTGGAATAACTAGAATATAGATCGTGCTATCCTATTTTATAAATGTAAAATGTGGCTTTGTTTGACGTAGATTAATAGCAAAAGAAGTTAAAAATTAGTGGATTAAATATTTACATACAAATTTCACATTTACTTAAAACATTTAAACAGCACCAAGATGTGTTGGGTAATGTAACACATGAGTAATCAACTGTTAATGACTCAATGTGATCATTTTTCACAGACAAACTTTTTGCATTCTGGAAAGTCTCATGGATAAGAGTTCCGAAAAAGTAGATTACTGGTAATCAGGCATCAATATAAACCAAAAACCTGTTAGTTTCATGTCAATGGTAAGCTGTGGGCAGCTATCAAAAATATAAAATATTAAAAATTAAGTAGGAAAAAATAGCAAATTAGCGAGCCAGTAACTTCCTCTGTCACTAACCAGCTGACTAGCTTTGGGCTAGTTAATTTCTCTAAGCCACAGTTTCTTACCTATAGTCTTTATCTATGAAAGAGTTAAATAAAATTAACATTTCCCTTTAATTTCTGTGTAGAAATAAATTTCCTTATCAGACCTACAACTGTATCATCAAAGCTTTTGGCAAACTGGAAAATAATTTTGTGACCTTAAAGATAAAAATCAGCTTAGATAACAAATACCTATTTACATATCTGACACAAAAATATTTGATATATCTGAGGAATGGCTGAAGTTGCTCATTTTTCCTTGCTGGTTATATGAAGTAAAAGAATTTTAGTATGTTAAAGTAATACATTGTATTACTTTAAAGTTCACTTACCAAAATAATTCATGAAAAGTGAAAATCAGTATAATTTAGATCTCAGGGTCACAAAGATGAACACGTACCACTGTCTGAACAGTAGATGATCCCCAAAATATGTACAATTCAACTTGAGTTTCAAATCATTCAAACTGAATATTGCTTCAGGCAATAAATGAGAGTTTTTAAAAATTCTTTCGGATTTTCTTTTGAAAACGTGTATTTTACTATTGAAACAATAGGAAACAATAGAAACCGTATAGAAAATTTACCACCACCCAAAACAAATGGTAACGTGTTTTAAAATTTGCTTAGTATATTTTCTCATATCTCATATTTTTTAACATAGTTAACTTGAGCTCTGTATTCTAGGATAATGTTTGATTCTTTTAGCCATTCATTTTTGAAGAAAAACTGATTTTTTTACATTTGCTGCAAAGTGAAGCTTTAAATGATAATAAATATTAAAGATCAACATTTTTTAAACTATAAACAAAACAAAAAAGCCTACACTAATAAAATGCTTTGCCTTAAGAGAAACAATATAGGAACTTGACCTCTGGAGCCACACTGAGTTTTAAATCTCAATTTTACCATTTACAATGTGTCTTTGGTCTACTTAACCTTTCCATGTCCCAATTTCCTCAGATTGAATAATACATGGCTGTTAAAGCCATTTAAGTAGTTAAATCATATATTTACAACAGCACCTGGCAGATAGTAAGTGCTTACTATTAGTTATTAATATTCTATTTTTTTAAAGACTAATTCAAACTTCTCTTGAAAGAGTTAATTTTCTCCTTGATTTTATAATAATGGGTCTTAAACCAGAATGCCTAAGGATCATTTGGTAAGTTTAAAATGCAGATAGAATCCTATGCCCTCCAGTTTCTGATTTAACTTGCCTGATGTCAACCCAGATATGTGTATTTTAAAGTGCCTGAAATGATGCTGACCCAGGTGGTCTATAGAACACACTTTGAAAACACTGCGCTGGGCACACTGAATTTTAGGTTTCTCTTAGCTAATAATAACAGGTATAGTGAATGAAATTAATTACAAGAATGAAATATACTGTGGCATTACCATGCAACTACAAAACCTCAAGTGGAGCCCCATGAGACTTGAAAGCAATGGACCTTCCCTCTTGCCCCCACCCCCACTCTGCCACCAGATCACATGCCTAATCACAACATTTTACATACCACATCAGTGGGTTCTTGGACTCTGAAGCCGGGAGTCCTTGGACCTCAGGAAACCTTATAGTGGAGGACTGTTCTTTTACCCTTAAGCATTGGTTTACGTATACTAGGAGATCATCTTACCTTCAGTGGGCGAGGGAGTTATTCAAAGTAAGTAGATGACTGAACAGAATTTTATTAGCACCTAGAATTTTTTAATATTAAATGAGCTCTTTTAGACATGTTTCTAATTATATCATGCTTGAACATACACAAAAAGGGAAATTAAGACCAAATACAGTTTATTTCTTAAACTTTATATATTCAATCCAATTTTTCTGAATCACTTCTATCCAGGAGTCCTGATAGCCATAGAATTAAAGAATTTTCATAGGATTTTAGAAAGAGGAAAGGGATTTTTAACAAAAAGGTGGGCGGCTGAGAACTACTAGAGTTAAAAATCAGTTTGCATTGTAAAAAGAAAAAGATACCAACTTTGAGAGTAGATACATTGATAGCAGAGAAAGACACGTTACAGTGAGAGGCATTTACTGCTTGGGATGCTATAGGACCTCAAAAGAGGCATGTACTCAGTATAAGGAGGGCAGAGATCTGAGTAGAGTCAGATCTTTGATGTGGCAATATGAGGAAGGCCAAACATTAATGTTATCCAGAGGCAACAGTGTGAGGCAAAGTAGGAAGATAATATTGGAAAGGAAAGATGGAGAGAGGTTAGATCATTAAGGACCTTAAGGAGCTTAGATTATATCCCAGATATGGAGAAGGCAACAAAAGTGTTTAAGAATAAGTGTGACATAACTAGATCAATCCAGAAAAAGTAAATATCTCTAGCTGTTGTATAGCAATGGAATTGGAATAGAAGAAAACTAGAAGCAGAAAAATCAGCTAGGAGTCCTCTGTAGTACTACAGAGAAGAAAAGATGAAAATTTCAATTAAAGCAGAGAGAACAAATTAAGGGACAGATTTGGGAGGAATTTAGAAGAGAACTGAAAAAGCACATGCAAATTGAAGGAATTGTAGATAAAGTAATAGAGGGTCAGTAAAAGCAAAACAAATAATTTCAGCAACTCTTATTAAGATATTAAAACTCTAAAAAGACAAAATATGATAAGTTCATCTAGAGTAGGAATTCTGTTTCTCCACAGTATATACAAGGAACACAATTTCACTGTTAGCAGACATTCATAAAAAAGATAATTATCAATAAAAATAGTCCTTCAACATGTCTTATCATTTTTTACTATAAAGTTAACACATTCATTATAGACTACTCACAAATACAGAAAAATGGAAAAATACATCCATATTTCTGCCACCTGAAGAAAACTACCATTGTTTGGTCTAGACTAAATATATTGTTTAAGATAAATATATTACTTAAGGGTACATGGTACTTTTAAGAGTATTGCATTAAGAGAGGTGCTTATATTTCTTTAGAGTATTATAGATACAATAAAAAAAAAGGAGGTATATATTGGCTAAGAATTTCTGTAATTTGTTTGGAAAAATAAGTCAATAACAGTTATCAAAACGTAGTAATTCAAAAGTAAAGAACCATGGACTCTTAAGAGAGCTTTCACACTGAGGTTTTATATTATCTAATTAGCATAACTAAATTTCTGCATTTATTAAAATCAGAAGTTTAACATAAACTCTTAAATTTCCTTGTTTTCAAGTAAGACTTTTCCCAAGTACTGCACAATGAAAACAGCTCAAGAAAGCCATTATTTTAGAAACATAAAACCCACATACTATACTGGAAGAATATCAGGCCTTCCCAAGTGGTAGCTTTTCTCTGATCACAGCTCTAAGAAGCTTAAAGTTACTTCCATGACATTGATCTCTAAAACATTTTGTAATATAGTCTAAGTGTCCATCCTTAAGATCACCAGTTTCTATAAACCAAACATGGATAAATAAAAATAAAATGCAGATAAAGTTGAAAAGCACCTTACTTTATTTCACAAGAAAACTAACAGAAATTGATTCTTACAGTAACTTGGATTTTGTCACTTTAAAACGGTATAGAAACACGCTCTGTGCATTTTCAAGGAGCAACATGTTTAGGCTGTTTTTTATAATCTTGGCTTCCCTAAATGTGTGTAGCCTCCGAATCAGCCCTTTATGTCACTAGAGTTTATGGAGAGCCGTGAATATATTATTGATCCAAAAAGTGAAAAGTATAAGAAACTAGAAACTTGGAGTACCATCCACCTTTACAGAAAATGCTCATAAATAGCCTTGCCTGTGAAATTTACAGGACTCATATTTCAGCTGATTTTCTATATTTATGACACTGCCATTTAATGATAAAGTATAAATAGAACAGTTTTTAAAAGTAAAGAGGCATAAAAAACAAACAAACAAACAAAACGCAGTACACTGTAAGATTCCAAGCCTGTAAATGTTTCTAATACTTATAGGTATCCTGGCTCACTAGAAAGGAGGAAGCCAGCAATTTAGACTAGATAGTATTTCTTACTTTAACTTGGTGACTCCTTTGGCTTATTGGGGTTTCCAAGAGTGATTTGTGAGGACTCTGCTCTCTTTTCTTCTATCTGCAATGACGTGTATATTCTTGTTAAATTATTTACTGAAGCATTGTAAAACATCTCTGTGAAGGAACCTGGCAAGAATCTGATATTTCGAAATTTCTGCATGCAAAACAAGGTAAAAGATCCAGTTAAGGATGGGTGTTAAAACCATATAATATAGGGTTAGGAGGCTGGGTGAAAAAGATTCAGGGATAAAGAAGTACAAATCGGCAGTTACATAATAATCACAGGGATGTAAAGTACAGCATAGGGGATATAGTCAATAATATTCTAATAACTTTAGGTGAATACTGGACTTATTGGGATGGATCACCTCATAAGTTACATAAATATCTAATTATGTTGTACACTTGAAAGTAATATAATATTGAATATCAACTGTAATTGAAAAAATTTAAAGAAAATTTAAAATGAGAAAATTGGTGCAGATATAAGCTTTTAGAAGAAATTGTGGATTTTGTGTCAGGTTCAATAACTGAAATCTGTCTTTACCTGTATTATGTCTGAGGGCTAAAATAAAATGTGAACAGTTCCCTACGGACAAAACAAACAAACAAAAATATAATACATCTGGAATCTTTTAGTTTTTCTCTTCAAGGTATTACACAGTTTGCAATTCCTAAAAGTGAAATTTGTTTTTATAAAGACCCTCACCCTCACCAAAACTGAAAAGGCCCAATAATAAAAACTTCCAAAATTCTGAAGATATGATGAAACGACTTTTTTCCCCTCAATTGAATACTTTTTTATTATTATAAGTTATGCGCTGTTTTGCCAAAATGACAAATTGTAGCTAGTAATAATTATTTTACCCTATACCAGAGCCTGTTTTAAAGGCTTTACTTTTATTTATTTAACCCTCGCAACGTCTCTATGAGTTAAGTAATATGATCATTTTTACAGAAGAGGAATCCAGGCTTAGAGGACAAATAACTTAGGCAGTGGGGCTGGTTATCTACAGGTAAGGGAAATGCCAGAAAGTGGAAAGCTAAGAAATTTTCTGACTGCTTGAAGTTAGCTTGTAAACATCTCCTTCTAAAATACTTCTTGTTTAAATAAAAGATTTGGTGAAAGATAGTATTAGAATCTCATGGAAGTTTCTTGTAGTAAATTTCTATATTTAGTAATGTAGAAAACCAAGACTGATTTTCAGAGAGTAGTAACAGTAAAAAGGCTTACTTCCTTTCACCTACGTATAACTTCCTCTATAGAGGGAAAGACCAGAGAAAGAGGGAAAAAGCAAGCAGGTGGGCAAAATGTTACACAACAGTGATTTTTAACCACGAGTCAAAATGGACTCTATGCCAGCATTTTGCAGCCCGAACAGAAAGCTAATCAGCTAGGAAATATGGGCACGTTCTCGGAATCCAGCGTAAACAATAATTACAGTAACTAGAAATCGTCTTTATTAGAGAAAGAAATGTTTGCTTATGGGAATTACTGTGTCAGTAATCATCGAAATATTCAAAATAAAGCAACAGAGGCCAATTATCAGCGAGACAAAGGAAGTATGAAAGTGAAAACTGTCGACCTGTAATAGGCACTTGTCACATAAATTCTAAGCCTCTAGACTTAAAATGCATTCCTGTGCACCCGGAACACTGGAGAACCTGGGAGTTAAAGCCAAAGCAAATTCAAGATTTCTATATAGCGCACACAATAGAGAACAAAAAGAAGTGGTGGGAGGAAGACGCCCACCTCTAGTATCTCATGAAAAGCTCCCGAATCAAAACCGTGAATCAACGGTTAAAGTTCTAGTGTGTGAAAGGCAAATGGTAGAGTTTAATACGCGGGGTAGGAGGGTGTTCCCTTTTTAAAATTAGCTTTCGCCTCTTCAACGCAGATCTTTGTGCCTCGGTGCTACGGATGAAGTTAGGCGGCTACACACAAAACGCCGCTACATTATTTCGCCAGGTCTCCAACCTTTCAAGCACCGGAGGGGGTGGAGGGGGGGCGAACACCTGACCGCTAACAAGGGCCGTGCCGGGGGCGGGTAAGGACGCGGCGCTGTCTCCTCCCCGGGTCCGCAGGGAGGTCAGCGCCGCCGGGGAAAGCGGAAGGTGGGACGTGGGAAGAGGACACCGCCCCCTAGGGGAGCAGCGCCGCCTGCTGGGGGCCGGCGCGGGAGGGGCAGTCGGGAGGAGGCGGCCGGTAACGAGGCGCGCCGTCGGGCGGGGCTGTGCCTCGGGCTGGCTCGGACCCCGGCGGGGCGGGCTGTAGACAGAGCGGCGGAACCCAGACGCCGGCCCGGGGCTAAGAAGAAAGGTGGCGGCGCGGATGGGACGGGGCTGCGGCTCCCCGCCGTGACTCCACTCCCCCGCCCGAGTCGGAGGCGGCGGCGTAGAAACGAGCGAGCATGGCTGAGACCTCGCCGCCGCCCGCCGCCGGCGCGGAAAGTTGTAGCGAGGAACCGGCGGGGGGCGGGGAGCAGCAGCTGGAGGAACTGCGCCGCGCTCGGGCTGGGGACGCGGACCGAGAGGGTGACGCGGGGCCGCCGGCGGCCTCCCCCGGCGGGCAGTCGGAGCCGGACTCGCCGGTGGCCGCCCCCTTCTTTCTGCTCTACCCGGGCGATGGAGGCGCCGGCTTCGCAGCGCGCCCGCCGCCGCCGCCGCAGCAGCGCGCCTGGAGGACCCCGCCGTCGCCGGGCTCTCCGCTGCCCTTCCTGCTGCTGAGCTACCCGAGCGGCGGCGGCAAGCACCGTGAGTGGCGGCGGGGAACGGGGAGGGCCGGCCCGGGCCCGCGGAGTTCCGCCTCCCTCTGGGTCCCGGAGCGTGGCGCTGGCCCGCGGGGAGGTGGGGGCGCTGGGGAAGCCCCTGTCCCGGGACGCAGGGGGCAGCCACGGTCCAGGCGCCGGGTTATTCACTGCCTAGTCTCCCCAGGCCGTGGGCTCCCGCCCGGCCTCCCCTCCTCTCCCGGGCCGGGAGCTCGTCCTCGCCATCCTCTCCCGTGCTCGCCGGGTCCCAGACCCGGTCCCGGGCTGGGGGTTAGCCTTCCCTGGAGGAGTCGAGGAGGGGGCGGCGCCCAGAGACTCAGCAGCCCGGCTGTCCCGCCTTCTGCGGGCTCCCGGCGCCGCGGCAGCCAAGTAGGTGTGGCTGCTGCGCCGCCGCTGGGGCGGCCTCAGTTGTACTTCTAAATTTTTTACGGGCATTCATTCTACACCCATAAATATTATAGATCCCTCTCCCAAAATGGTAATAGAAATCAGGAACAGTGCGCGAGATGACGAGAAGGGAATGGGTGGCTTGGGAAGGGCACACCACCATTCAGGATTATATCTTTTGGCAGGAAGAGGCCTCCACCCTTTAAAACCACTGTCACGGGTGCCCTCTTAATGCTGCTGACTTCACGTTGAGCTCTATCGGTCAACAAATGTTTATTGCTACTTGTAAGGAGCGGGGCCCTAGAATAGGTAATGTGTATAAAAGACTCTTATAGGAGTGTTAAATCTGATTTTAAAAGACAAGATCTTTCAGTATGAAAATGTGACTGAGGATACAAGGCATGATATAAATAAATGTACTTTGCTGTATGAGTTCTGAAAAGGGAGAGAAACTTTCGTAGGATGATGTGGA